>CAUDMG010003073.1:0-600000 GCA_958450375.1 Homarus gammarus
TCACCATCAACACCAGTGAACACAACACGTCACCATCAAGAGCAAAGAGCAACACACGTCACCATCAACACCAGACAACATCACACGTCACCATCAACACCAGTGAACACAACACGTCACCATCAAGAGCAGAGAGCAACACACGTCACCATCAACACCAGACAGCAGCACATGTCCCCATCAACACCAGACAACAACACTGGTTACCATAAACAACAAACGTCACTATCAACACCATACAACAAACGTCACCATCAACACCATATAACAACACATGTCACCATCAACACCGGACAATAACTCACGTCACCATCAATACAAGGCAACACACGTTACCATTATTACCAGACAGCAACACACGTCACCATCAACACCATACAACAACACACGTCACCTTCAACACCATACAACAAAAACACACATCACTATCAACTCCATACAACACACATCACCATCAACACCATATAACAACATACGTTACCATTAACACCAGACAGCAACACATGTCACCATCAACACCATACAACAACACACGTCACCATCAACACTATACAATAACTCACGTCACCATCAACACCATACAACAACACATGTCAACATCAACACCAAAGAAAGACACACGTCACCATCAACACCAGTGAATACAACACGTCACCATTAACAGCAGATTGCAACACACGTCACCATCAACACCAGACAACAACACACGTTACCATTTACACCAGACAGCAACACACGTCACCATTAACACCATACAACAACACACGTCACCATCAACACCATACAACAATAACACACATCACTATCAACACCATACAACACACATCACCATCAACACCATACAACAAAACATGTTACCATCCACACCAGACAACAACACATGTCACCATCAACAACAGACAACAACACACGTCACCATCAACACCATACAACACACGTCACCACCAACACCAGACAAGAACACACGTTACCACCAACACCAGTCAACACCACACGTCACCATTAACACCAGGCAACAACACACGTTACTATCAACACCATACAACACACGTTATCATCAAACCCATAAAACAACACATGTCACCATCAACACCAGACAATAACGCATGTCATCAACAACACCATACAACAACAGCAGTCACCATAAACGCCAAATATCAACACGTCACCATCAACACCATACAAAAACACACGTCACCATCAACACTATACACTAACTCACGTCACCATCAACACCTTACAACAACACACGTCAGCATCAAACACCATAGAACAACACACGTCACCATCAACACCAGTGAATACAACACGTCACCATTAACAGCAGATTGCAACACACGTCACCATCAACACCAGACATAAAGATACGTCACCATCAACACCAGACAACAACACACGTCACCATCAACACCAAACAACAACATACATTACCATCAACACCAGTCAACACTACACGTCACCATTAACACCAGGCAACAACACACGTCACTATCAACACCATACAATAACACACGTCAACGTCAACACCAAATAACAACACACGTCACCACCAACACCAGAAAACAACACACGTCACTATCAACAGCAGAGAGCAACACACGTCACCATTAACACCAGGCTACAACACACGTCACTATCAACACCATGCAATAATACACTTCACCATCAACACCAGTCAACACCACACGTCACCATTAACATTCAGGCAACAACACACGCCACCATCAACACCAGACAACAAGACATGTCACCATCAACACCAGAAAACAACACACGTCACCATCAACACCATACAACACACGTCACCAGCAACACCAGATAACAACACACGTTAGCACCAACACCAGTCAACACCAAACGTCACCATTAACACCAAACAAAAATAACACACATCACTATCAACACCAGAAAACAACACACGTCACCATCAACACCATACAACACACGTCACCAGCAACACCAGATAACAACACACGTCACCACCAACACCAGTCAACACCACACGTCACCATTAACATTCAGGCAACAACACACGCCACCATCAACACCAGACAACAAACATGTCACCATCAGCACCAGAAAACAACACACGTTACCATCAACACCATACAACACACGTCACCACCATCACCAGATAACAACACACGTTACCACCAACGCCAGTCAACACCAAACGTCACCATTAACACTAGGCAACAACACACGGCACTATCAACACAATACAACACACGTCATCATCAACACCATACAAAAATAACAGACATCACTATCAACAACATACCACGCACGTCACCATCAACACCATACATCAACACATGTCACCAACAACACCATACAACAACACATGTTACCATGAACACCAGACAATAACATATATAATCATCAACACCATACAACAATGACACACATCACCATCAACACCATACAACACACGTCACCATCAACAGCAGAGAGCAACACACGTCACCACCAACAACAGACAACAATATCACACGTCACCATTAACACCATGCAAAAACACATGTCACCATTAACACCATACAACATCAACACACGTCACGATCAACACCAGACAATATCTCAAATCACTATCAACACCACACAACAACACACGTTACCATCAACACCATGCAACAACACACGTCACCATCAACACCATACAACAATAACACACATCACTATCAACACCATACAACACACGTCACCATCAACACCTTACAACAACACACATCACTATAAACACCAAACAACACACGGCACCATTATCACCAGACAGCAGCACATGTAACCATCAACACCAGACAACAACACTCGTTACCATCAACACCAGTCAACAACACGTCACCATCAACACCACACAAAAACCCACGTCACCATCAACACCAAACAACAACACGCGTCACCACCAACACCAGAGAACAGCACACGCCACCATCAACACCAGACAACAACACACGTCACCACCAACACCAGAGAACACCACACACCACCATCAACACCATACAATAACACACGTCACTATCAACACCATACAACAATAACACACATCACTATCAACACCATACAACACACATCAAAATCAACACCATCCAACAACACATGTTACCATCAACACCATACAACAACACAATTCACCATAAACACCATACAACAACACACGTCACCATCAACACCATTGAACACCACACGTCACCATCAACAGAAGAGAGCAACACACGTCACTATCAACACCAGTCAACACCACACGTCACCATCAACAGCAGAGAGCAACACACATCACCATCAACACCACACAACAACTCACGTCACCATCAACACCAGACAACAACATACGTTACCAAGAACATCAGTCAACTCCACACGTCACCATTAACACCATACAACAACACACATCACTATCAACACCAGAGAACACACGTCACCATTAACACCAGAGAGCAGCTCATGTCACCATCAACACCAGACAACAACACTGGTTACCATAAACACCAGAGAACAGCACACGCCACCATCAACACCAGACAACAACACACATCACCATTAACACCAGACAATAACACACGTCACCATCAACACCAAACAACAACACACGTCACCACCAACACCAGAGAACAGCACACGCCACCATCAACACCAGACAACAACACACATCACCATCAACACCAGACAATAACACACGTTACTATCAACACCTGTCAACACCAAACATCATCATTAAACCCAGGGAACAACACACGTCACCATCAACACCATACAACAACACACGCCACCATTAACACCAGGCAACAACAAACGTCACTATCAACACCATACAACAAACGTCACCATCAACACCATATAACAACACATGTCACCATCAACACCGGACAATAACTCACGTCACCATCAATACAAGGCAACACACGTTACCATTATCACCAGACAGCAACACACGTCACCATCAACACCATACAACAACACACGTCACCATCAACACCATACAACAAAAACACACATTACTATCAACTCCATACAACACACATCACCATCAACACCATATAACAACATACGTTACCATTAACACCAGACAGCATCACACGTCACCATCAACACCATACGACAACACACGTTACCATTAACACCAGACAGCAACACACGTCACCATCAACACCATACGACAACACACGTTACCATTAACACCAGATAGCAACACACGTCACCATCAACACCATACAACAACACACGTCACCATTAACACCATACAACAACACATGTTACCATCAACACCAGACAGCAACACATGTCACCATCAACACCAGACAACAACACACGTCACCATCAACACCATACAACACACGTCACCACCAACACCAGACAAGAACACACGTTACCACCAACATCAGTTAACACCACACGTCACCCGTAACACCAGGCAACAACACACGTCACTATCAACACCATACAACACACGTCACCATCAAACCCATAAAACAACACATGTCACCATCAACACCAGACAATAACGCATGTCATCAACAACACCATACAACAACAGCAGTCACCATAAACGCCAAATATCAACACGTCACCATCAACACCATACAAAAACACACGTCACCATCAACACTATACAATAACTCACGTCACCATCAAACACCATAGAACAACACACGTCACCATCAACACCAGTGAATACAACACGTCACCACTAACAGCAGATTGCAACACACGTCACCATCAACACCAGACATAAAGATACATCACCATCAACACCAGACAACAACACACGTCACCATCAACACCAAACAACAACATACATTACCATCAACACCAGTCAACACTACACGTCACCATTAACACCAGGCAACAACACACGTCACTATCAACACCATACAATAACACACCTCACCATTAACACCAGGCTACAATACACGTCACTACCAACACTAGAAAACAACACACGTCACTGTCAACAGCAGAGGGCAACACATGTCACCATTAACACCAGGCTACAACACACGTCACTATCAACACCATGCAACAATACACTTCACCATCAACACCAGTCAACACCACACGTCACCATTAACATTCAGGCAACAACACACGCCACCATCAACACCAGACAACAAAACATGTCACCATCAACACCAGAAAACAACACACGTCACCATCAAAACCATACAACACACGTCACCACCAACACCAGATAACAACACACGTTAGCACCAACACCAGTCAACACCAAACGTCACCATTAACACCATACAAAAATAACACACATCACTATCAACACCATACAACACACGTCACCATCAACACCATACAACACACGTCACCACCAACACCAGATAACAACATACGTTACCACCAACACTAGTCAACACCACACGTCACCATTAACATTCAGGCAACAACACACGCCACCATCAACACCAGACAACAAAACATGTCACCATCAACACCAGAAAACAACACACGTCACCATCAACACCATACAACACACGTCACCACCAACACCAGATAACAACACACGTTACCACCAACACCAGTCAACACCAAACGTCACCATTAACACTAGGCAACAACACATGGCACTATCAACACCATACAACACACGTAACCATCAACACCATACATCAACACATGTCACCAACAACACCATACAACAACACATGTTACCATGAACACCAGACAATAACACATATAATCATCAACTCCATACAACAATAACACACATCACCATCAACACCATACAACACACGTCACCATCAACAGCAGAGAGGAACACACATCACCACCAACAACAGACAACAATAACACACGTCACCATTAACACCATGCAAAAACACATGTCACCATTAACACCATACAACAGCAACACACGTCACTATCAACACCAGACAATATCTCAAATCACTATCAACACCACACAACAACACACGTTACCATCAACACCTGTCAACACCACACGTCACCATCAACACCATACAACAATAATACACATCACTTTCAACTCCATATAACACACATCACCATCAACACCATACAACAACATACGTTACCATTAACACCAGAGAGCAACACACGTCACCATCAACACCATACAACAACAAACGTTACCATTAACACCAGACAGCAACACACGTCACCATAAACACCATACAACAACACACGTCACCATCAACACCATACAACAATAACACACATCACTATCAACACCATACAACACACATCACCATCAACACCATACAACAACACCTGTTACCATCAACACCAGACAACAACACATGTCACCATCAATACCATACAACAACACAAGTCACCATCAACACCAGACAATAACACATGTCATCATCAACACCATACAAAAATAACACACATCACTATCAACACCATACAACACACGTCACCACCAACACCATACAACAACACATGTCACCCGCGTCTAACAAAGACACCGTTGAATACAATTTGGGTCTGTCAAAAAGAACCCTTAAAACTGTAATTAGGAAAGAACTTATTGATGAGTTTGACGCAAGTAGACAAGTGCAAACAGGCACTAGTCAATCCATAGTTTACCATGATGAGATGTATCAAGTGAAACATGTATATGGAGCAAGTAACAAGATCACTAGATTACAAGATGTTGTAACAGCTAGATTAAGGTTAGGATATAAGTACCTTTGGCAGTATGTTCCTCAAGCAGATGTAAACAAAACTAAATGTAAAGTGTGTGGCCATACATATGGCCACACACTTGAACACTACGTCCTCGACTGTGTGAAGATAGAACCTTTTAGGGACAGGTCCAAGCACACTGTGTGTGAAATGGCACAACACTTCATCTCTAATGGCAAGATAGCCGACATATTAAGATTGTATCCACTTTTTGGCACTTAGTATCTATGTCAGTTCTCATGTACAGAACCAAATACGCAATGTGCTTGAATACCTCCCACGTAAATGTGAATAACAAAGTGTGAGGCCAGACATACTGCCTCACACGCCTGTTCTCACGCATTTGTGAATAAGTTACCCTTTATGTATAGAACTAAACAAATAATGTAAATGAAATACTGTGTAACTTTCAGTGCCATAATATCCTGACAACGGGGGTTAATTATTATGACCCTTTGTAAACCCTACTCTGTAATCCTTTTGCGCTACCGCTCACAGGATGAGTGTGGGGTGCACAATAAAGTAGCCGCTGCAAGCGGCAAAATCAAAATCAAATGTCACCATCAACACCAGACACTAACACATGTCATCATCAACACCATACAACAATAACACACATCACTATCAACACCATACAACACACGCGACCATCAACACCATACAACAACACACATCACTATAAACACCAGACAAAACGGCACCATTAACACCAGACAGCAGGGCATGTCACCATCAACACCAGACAACAACACATGTCACCATCAACACCAGACAATAACACATGTCATCATCAACACCATACAACAATAACACACATCACTATCAACACCATACAACACACGTCACCATCAACACCATACAACAACACACATCACTATAAACACCAGACAGCACACGGCACCATTAACACCAGACAGCAGCACATGTCACCATCAACACTAGACAACAACACACGTCACCATCAACACCAAACAACAACACACGTCACCACCAACACCAGAGAACACCACACGCTACCATCAACCCAAGACAACAAGACACGTTACCATCAACACCACACAACAAAAACAAATGTTACCATAAACACCAGACAATAACACACGTCACCATCAACACCATACAACAATAACACACATCACTCTCAACACCATACAACACACGTCACCATCAACACCATACAACAACACACATGACTATAAACACCAGACAACACACGTCACCATCAACACCAAACAAAAACCCACGTCACCATCAACACCAAACAACAACACACGTCACCACCAACACCAGAGTTCACCACACACCACCATCAACACCATACAATAAAACACGTCACCATTAACACCATACAACAATAACACACATCACTATCAACACCATACAACACACATCAAAATCAACACCATACAACAACACATTTTACCATCAACACCAGGCACTAACACATGTCTTCATCAACACCATACAACAACACACGTCATCATCAACACAAGACAGCAATTCATGTCATCATCAACACAAGACAGCAATTCATGTCATCATCAACACCATACAACAACACACGCCACCATCAGCACCATACAACAACACAATTCACCATAAACACCATATAACAACACACGTCACCATCAACACCAAACAACAACACACGTCACCATCAACACCAAACAACAACACACGTCACCATCAACACTATTGAACACCACACGTCACCATCAACAGCAGAGAGCAACACACGTCACTATCAACACCAGTCAACACCACACGTCACCATCAACAGCAGAGAGCAACACACATCACCATCAACACCACACAACAATTCACGTCACCATCAACACCAGACAACAACATACGTTACCATCAACATCAGTCAACACCACACGTCACCAATAACACCATACAACAACACACATCACAATCAATACCAGAGAACACACGTCACCATTAACACCAGACAGCAGCACATGTCACCATCAACACCAGACAACAACACTAGTTACCATAAACACCAGTCAACAACACACGTCACCATCAACATCATACAATAACACAAATCACTATCAACACCACACAACAACACACGTTACCATCAACACCTGTCAACACCACACGTCATCATTAACACCAGGCAACAACACACATAACCATCAACACCATACAACAACATACGTCACCATTAACACCAGGCAACAACACACGTCATTATCAACACCATACAACAAACGTCACCCTCAACACCATACAACAACATACGTCACCATTAACACCAGGCAACAACACACGTCATTATCAACACCATACAACAAACGTCACCATCAACACCATACAACAACACACGTCACCATCAACTCCATACAACAATAACAGACATCACTATCAACTCCATACAACACACAGCACCATCAACACCATATAACAACATACGTTACCATTAACACCAGACAGCATTACACGTCACCATCAACACCATACGACAACACACGTTACCATTAACACCAGATAGCAACACACGTCACCATCAACACCATACAACAACACACGTCACCATCAACACCATGCAACAACACACGTCACCATCAACACCCTACAACAACACATGTTACCATCAACACCAGACAACAACACATGTCACCATCAACACCAGATAACAACACACGTCACCATCAACACCATAAAACACACGTCACCAACCAACACCAGACAAGAACACACGTCACTATCAACACCATACAACACACGTCAACATCAAACCCATACAACAACACATGTCACCATCAACACCAGACAATAACGCATGTCATCAACAACACCATACAACAACAGCAGTCACCATAAACACCAAACATCAACACCATACAAAAACACACGTCACCATCAACACTATACAATAACTCACGTCACCATCAACACCTTACAACAACACACGTCAGCATCAAACACCATAGAACAACACCCGTCACTATCAACACCAGTGAATACAACACGTCACCATTAACAGCAGATTGCAACACACGTCACCATCAACACCAGACAACAACACACGTCACCATCAACACCAGACAACAACACACGTCATCATCAACACCAAACAACAACATACATTACCATCAACACCAGTCAACACTACACGTCACCATTAACACCATGCAACAACACACGTCACTATCAACACCAGAAAACAACACACGTCACTATCAACAGCAGAGAGCAACACACGTCACCATTAACACCAGGCTACAACACACGTCACTATCAACACCATGCAATAATGCACTTCACCATGAACACCAGTCAACACCACACGTCACCATTAACATTCAGGCAACAACACACGCCACCATCAACACCAGACAACAAAACATGTCACCATCAACACCAGAAAACAACACACGTCACCATCAACACCATACAACACACGTCACCACCAACACCAGATAACAACACACGTTACCACCAACACCAGTCAACACCAAACGTCACCATTAACACCATACAAAAATAACACACATCACTATCAACACCATACAACACACGTCACCATCAACACCATACAACAACACATGTCACCAACAACACCATATAACAACACATGTTACCTTGAACACCAGACAATAACACATATAATCATCAACACCATACAACAATAACACACATCACCATCAACACCACACAACACACGTCACCATCAACAGCAGAGAGCAACACACGTCACCACCAACAACAGACAACAATAACACACGTCATCATTAACACCATGCAAAAACACATGTCGCCATTAACACCATACAACAGCAACACACGTCAAATCTCACAAGAAGAGAATTACATAAATAAGTAGGAAGTATAGAGAGTAGGAATGTAAAGATAGGAAACTTGGTAGCGTGTCCTGTATGTTATTTACTCAGCGTCAATACGCTTATCGCATCTCGTATGTCAATACACATACATTACTTCTTAAAGGGACAACTTGTTAAACACCTCTTGGATACAACTATTTATTACTTCACTCAATGACATGAACACATTAACATCACTATTATATCGGGGTACTAACACATCATGCTTTACGTTACTTGACACTGACTCTCGGACACACCTGAATGAATACACTTCCCACAGTAGGTAACTCACCCTAGGATGTTCTACCAAGACTCACGTGTACCCTGACGTAGGCCCAGTGAGTGCTGGCTGGGCTGCCTCCTATGGGAGAATCTGCTTAGCTGGCGATGCCGTGGTCTGGTCGGGAGGTCTCCCTCCCGACCTGGGGAGGGGACGTGTGTGACTCTGCTTAGTGAACCGAGTGACGACCCGAACGGGAGAGAGGTGACAGCAACCAGAATGAGAATCAGTATGACCAGAATCAGGATGATAATGGTAGTCGTCGTGGACGGGACTGTAGGGCCTTTATATGGGGTCGGCCCAGCCGGCTTCTGACCTCTAGCAATTAACACTAAACTGGTTTGATCTGGATAGCTGTGTGCAGGTGTGGTCCTGGCCAGGTGTCTTGGCTAGGTGTGGTTGTAGGTCACCCGGCTCACGTCATTAGCGGGCGAGGTCAAGTCCCTTGGGTCGACCTGAGGTGTGTCAACCCGGAATGTGGTGGTACCACAAGGTCTGTGGTGTAGTTGCTGTTATATACGGCATAATTCTGGGCTGTAAGGTTTGGTCTGACAATCAATCATTACACCTTCCGCCAAGACCAAAGCTTCATCACAGACTGATGCCACATATAGACAGCAACATCATGTGTGGTGTCAAAGATAATCCCTGGGGCGATAACATTTACAAACAACAATCTCATAAGTGTATGTTTTTCTACTGGCGCTAGTTTGATCTGACAAAGCTCACTATACCTCCCGCCAAGATCAAAGCTTCTATGCCAGGAGAAAAAGGAAGCATAGCAAGTGAACATAGAATGAAAAAAAAAAATCCTTCATATCTAGATTTGTATCCGAGACAACTTGCAAATCAAAACAACAACAGGTGTTACATCTCCTTATCATCCCATGTCAAAATAATAATTCATCTCAGTCAGTAATATGGCTACAACATCGTTTCATAGTCCAAAGCATTGATCAAATGAACTCATAGAAAAAAGTGAGACTAAAAAAAAGACATTCTTTGAAGTAAACATCAACAAAAATCAGAGAAAATACTTCAAAACACACAAAAAATGTTCCTACTTCACATATCAGGGTATTGATATCTTTTTATTATACATCAACAACATCAGTACATTAGTTGGGTCCGGCATAGCTCACGTCTTCCATCCAGCTGGTGTCTGAAAAACAGGGGATGGCGGCAGCTCAGCAGCTGTAGTCGGTTGGTCCTTCATCATCGACTTTCTTGTGATGTCAGGACAGCACATCTTCTGTCTTCTTCACATACCGCACCTTGTAGGTCGTTTCTCCACACCTTCTGACTTCTTCTCACTTCCTCCTGGTTTCTATACTATTCCAGACGAGGTTTCTGTCCCATCTGCGTTCTTTATACATCTTCATTTTCATATTCCAGACGATTTTTCTGTTCATCTGCGTTTCTTTATATATCTTCATTTTCATATTCCAGATGAATTTTTCTGCTCCATCTGTATTTCTTTATACATCTTCATTTTCCAGATGAATTTTTCTGCTCCATCTGTATTTCTTCTCTGCAACATCATCATTTTCAACATATTCCAGACGATTTTCTGTTCATCTGCCGTCGGCCCACCTCCGGCCGGGATGAAGGCCGGTCCACTGTTTGGGCTGTCGTCTCCTTAGATGACTCGTAAGGCAGGTTCCGCGGACCAGGGCTCGCCCTCCGTACGTGAGTGTCGGCGAGACCAAAGACCGTCCTGTCTTACACCTTCCACAGTGGTGAATCCCTCCCTGGCTGGGCTCACCAGGGTTCGTTGTGTGGCGATTCATTCCACACTCCTTAACTTCCTAAAGTAGAAAAATATAACATCTTCTTAATCCTAGACCAAGGGAGGACTTGAAAGAAGTGGCGTGGTGTGTGGTGGGTTTCGTGCTGCCTTCATCAAGCTGCATTCATCATGCTGGCTCTTCTCTGCTCGTATGTACTGTGGTTGACGTCCAGCTGGCCATGGGTGGTACTGTGTGTGACATTTGACAGAGAAACAATCCTAAAGGGGTGATGGATTAGTTGGAAGTGTATTCGCAAAAAAAATGTTCACCTTATACGTTACGTCAATGTTTGGCAACTATCATTTCCGTCACGACAATGTTCTCATCAGGCTGGGTCGGGGAGTGAAGCTCTGTGCACTACACTGAATATCATTTATCACTGCGCGTCAAAGAGTACATCACAAATCATAATAGCATAAAGATACACTGAGTGAAGCTCTGCATTCATCGCAATATCGCGGTCACACGCAACGAGGCGGAGCGGGTCAAAAGGAGGTAAGGTCACACGAGGTGGGTGAGGTGGGGCTGAGGCGAGGCGCGGCGGGGCTGAGGTGAGGCGTGGCGGGTGAAGTGGGGAGGAGCCGAGGCGTGGTTGATCGGGCCAGGCCGGGGCTGCAGGGGGGGGGGGGGGGCAGGGACGGGGCAGGGCAGGGACGGAAGGGTAAGGTTGAGGTAAGGATTAGGACAGGGAGGAGGATGTAGGTTAAAAGACATGTTAAGTTATAACAGTTAGTACAGACACCGCTTTCATCACTGAAACACAATGGCTACATTTAACACTGACCAACAATCAATCTGCACTTGGGCTACTGAGAATGTCACAGACCGCGGGGGACACTGAGAAATTACGTTAAGCACTGAACATATTTCTATTAAAAATTCGTGCATACCACGACGAGAGACATACACTTGAGCTGTAACAGAGACACACTAGGACACTTTTACCCTACTACGCAGGAACTTCTTATCACGCACTTTTGAACTAACGAGCCAGGTGTTATGGCTAACGGGGGAGGGCATGGGCTTACGTTAAGTACACTGTTGCCAATAACAAGGGACGAGGAGGGCGTGAGTTAACTTCATAGTTCGCTGGCACCAATATAATGAGACAAATCTCACAAGAAGAGAATTACATAAATAAGTAGGAAGTATAGAGAGTAGGAATGTAAAGATAGGAAACTTGGTAGCGTGGCCTGTATGTTATTTACTCAGCGTCAATACGCTTATCTCATCTCGTATGTCAATACACATACATTACTTCTTAAAGGGACAACTTGTTAAACACCTCTTGGATACAACTATTTATTACTTCACTCAATGACATGAACACATTAACATCACTATTATATCGGGGTACTAACACATCATGCTTTACGTTACTTGACACTGACTCTCGGACACACCTGAATGAATACACTTCCCACAGTAGGTAACTCACCCTAGGATGTTCTAACAAGACTCACGTGTACCCTGACGTAGGCCCAGTGAGTGCTGGCTGGGCTGCCTCCTTTGGGAGAATCTGCTTAGCTGGCGATGCCGTGGTCTGGTCGGGAGGTCTCCCTCCCGACCTGGGGAGGGGACGTGTGTGACTCTGCTTAGTGAACCGAGTGACGACCCGAACGGGAGAGAGGTGACAGCAACCAGAATGAACATAAGAACATAAGAACATAAGAATGGAGGAAACTGCAGCGGGCCTATTGGCCCATACTGGGCAGTCCCGTTTACACCCAACCCCTATTGCTCATATGAGCATCCAACCTATGTTTGAAGCAATTCAGCGTATTCGAGTTAATGATGATATTTGGTAACTTGTTCCATTCATCCACTACTCTGTTTCCAAACCAGTGTTTACCTATTTCACGCCTAAATCTAAATTTGTCCAATTTAAAACCATTGTTACGAGTTCGCTCCTGGTTGGATAATTTGAGTACCTTTGTAATGTCCCCTTTGTTTAGCCCTGCCTTCCATTTATACACCTCTATCAGGTCGCCCCTCGCTCTACGTCTCTCAAGGGAGTGCAAATTAAGATGCTTTAACCTGTCTCTATACTCAAGGTTCCTGATACCCGGGATTAGTCTTGTCATTCTCCTCTGGATTCTTTCCAAGGATTCTATATCCATTCTGTAATACGGTGACCAGAACTGGACTGCGTAATCCAGGTGTGGTCTCACAAGAGCAAGATACAGTTTTAGGATGACCTCGCTAGTCTTGTAACTAACACTCCTTTGTATGAACCCAAGTACTTTATTAGCCTTGTTACGAGCAAAAACACATTGTTTACTTGGCTTAAGGTTCCTACTTATCATTACTCCTAAATCTCTCTCGCAGTCGGATTTCTCTATGGCATCGTTGTTCATCTGGTATCTGGTTTCCCTGTTTACATTCCCTATACTGAGTACTTTACATTTGTCAATGTTGAATTTCATCTGCCATTTTTCAGACCATTCGAAAAATTTGTTTAGATCCTCCTGTAGTTTTGCCGAGTCCTCGTCAGATTTGATAACACGTCCTATTTTAGTATCATCAGCAAATTTACTTATGTTGCTGTCTATGCCGATATCTATGTCGTTTATGTATATAATAAACAATAATGGTCCAAGTACTGAGCCTTGGGGAACTCCACTTGTGACGTTGCTCCAATGGGACTTAGTGCCGTTAATGCTCACTCGCTGTTTCCTGTCCTGTAACCACGCCCTAATCCATTTAAGGATGTCACCTTTGATGCCATGAGCTTCTACCTTTCTAATTAGTCTTTCGTGGGGTACTCTGTCGAAGGCTTTGCTAAAGTCGAGATATACCACATCATAATTGTGCCCCTCGTCCACTGATTCGAAAACTGATGAAAAGAATGTTAATAGATTAGTTAGGCAAGAACGTCCGCTTGTGAAGCCATGCTGGGAATCATTGATCAATCTGTGCTTCTCCAGGTGATTTCGAATAGAGTTTGAAATGATTGCTTCCAGTAATTTGCCTACTATTGATGTTAGACTGATTGGGCGGTAGTTAGAGGATAGTGATCTATCCCCCTTCTTGAAGATCGGTATTACATTCGCTATCCTCCAGGATTCTGGTACTACACCTGTTTTTAAGGACATGTTAAACAACTTTGCTAAGGGCATACTAAGCTCTTCCTTACATTCCTTTAATACTCTGGCAAATATCTCATCGGGACCAGGTGACTTATTAGGCTTTAGTTTGTCTATTTGCTTACTAACATCGTTACTAGTCACTACTATCTCACTTAATTTGTTTTCTTCACTATCTCTGAATAGAGTCGGTGCCTCGGGTATCATGTTTAAATTTTCGCTGGTGAAAACTGTTGAAAAATATTTATTCAAATTATTGCTCATTTCTCCGTCGTTATCAGTGAGCTCGCCGGAGTCTGACCGTATTGGTCCAATCTTTTCTCGTGTTTTAGTTTGGTACATTTGGTAGAATCCTTTGGGGTTTGTCTTTGCCTCCCTTGCTATCCTTACCTCATTATTCCTCTTTGCTTTCCTTATCTCGGTTTTAACCCTACTCGCCAATACCCTATAATAGTCCCGGAGGTGAATTTCGCCACGATTTATCCTTCTACCTATAGCCTTCCTTTGGCCAATGATGTTCTTTAAATAATTATTTATCCATTTAGGGTCATTGTTGTTTGATCTGAGTTTTTTGTATGGTATGTTCTGCCTTTGTGCATTAAGTAACTCACTATTTAAATTGTCGTGGAACTCGGCAATCTCAGATCTCGTTATCAGGTCGGTGTCATCTGTCAGGTTCACGGCCAAGCGCGACACCCCCTCTCTTAGCTGCCTCTTTAAACTGTCAAAGTTTGCCCTTCTGAAATCTGGTACTTTAGTGGAATTTTCCTTACGTCTGCCCTGAAAATCTAACTGGAATCGAATTTCTTTGTGATCGCTGTTTGCAAGTTCGTTCCCTACCTCGACATTGCTAATGAGGTTTTCTCTGTTTGACAAAACTAAATCCAATATATTATTACCCCGTGTGGGTTCGGTTATATGTTGACTTAGGAAACAGTCCTGGATCGTCTCGAGAAAATCCTCTGATTCTGAGTTTCCCGTAAGGTCGGTCCAATCTATTTGGCCAAGGTTAAAGTCGCCTACTATACAGACTTTGTTGTGTATGGAAGCCCTGCGCATTTCATCCCAGATAAGTCGCTCATTGACTCTGTCAAGATTGGGGGGTCTATATATTACTCCTGTGATTAATTTTTCCCGACCGTCGCTTAATTCTATCCAAATTGTTTCTGTATTCCTCTCAGTTTTTATTTCCTTATTTATTTCACACTTCAGATTATCCCTAACATAGATTGCTACTCCGCCTCCTTTCCTGGTCTGCCTATCGGTATGGAACAGTTTGTAACCCGCAATTTGGTATTCGACTGGTAATTCACGTGTGTCTAGGTTGATCCATGTTTCAGTGAATGCAATTATATCGATTTCTTCTGTACATACCAAGGCCCTAATATCATCCATTTTGTTTCTCATACTTCTACTGTTCGCGTAATATACATTTAAGTTAGTCGTGTTCTGAGTCCTTCCCTTACCGCGTTTAGTTTTAAACTCCCTGTCTAATTTAGTTATGTCATCATTCCTAACACTATTTCCCTGTAATCTTTCGCCTTGTTTACCCGCTCCCACTGCAGTCTCCTCCACCCCCGTGCCCCTATGTTCTCTTAGCAGTTTAAAGACTTCGATATCTTTTGAACTGCCCCCTCTAGAGCCCCAGCCAGGGTTGCTACTCCATCCCTAGACAGGTGCACCCCATCCCTAGCATAAAGGTCCCTTCTGCCATAGAAGTTGTCCCAGTTGTCAATGAATGGGACTGATATTGACTTGCAATATCTGTCAAGACGGTCGTTAACACCAACTGCCCTTGACAACCATTCACTGCCAACTCTCCTTCTAGGCAGGACACCGCATATGATAGGGATCCCTCCCTTAGTCCTAATACGATCTATGGCTGCCTTGAACTTATCAAGAAGTTCCTCGCTCCTACACCGGCCAATATCATTGCCTCCTGCACTGAGGCAGATAATGGGTTTGTTCCCATTACCAGACAAGATATTGTCCATCCTGTCAATTATATCCCCCACCCCAGCTCCTGGCAAACACACCCTCATCCTATTTTTGTTTTTACCACAAAAGGCCCTGTCCATGTACCTTACCTGTGAGTCACCAACAATTAAAGTTTTTATACCTTCCTTGTCATCCCTGTCCCTGACTGTACTAACGTCCAATTCGTCTATCAAGGGACTGAACGGGTTGGTACACTTAGCTGTTGTTGTCGTTGTTGTCGTATCCTTGGTGTGCTTCTTCACCAAAAGCTTTGTCTTCCCACTACTCACAATTTTCCACTCGCTTGATTTTTCGTCAGCCACTGGCTTTACTCGTCCAGCCTCTCCTTTTAACATCGCCAGCTCTTCCCTTAATTTCAAGTTCTCCAACTTGACCTTCGCCAATTCTTCAGTGGACCACTCCAGTTTGGTCACCAAACTCTCATACCCAAGACCGCACCTTGCTCTGGCCATATCTGATAATTATCCCTCCGGAGCTAACCCTGCCGTGACCTTTCCCCTAGTGAGGTCAGTATGACCAGAATCAGGATGATAATGGTAGTCGTCGTGGACGGGACTGTAGGGCCTTTATATGGGGTCGGCCCAGCCGGCTTCTGACCTCTAGCAATTAACACTAAACTGGTTTGATCTGGATAGCTGTGTGCAGGTGTGGTCCTGGCCAGGTGTCTTGGCTAGGTGTGGTTGTAGGTCATCGGGTTCACGTCATTAGCGGGCGAGGTCAAGTCCCTTGGGTCGACCTGAGGTGTGTCAACCCGGAATGTGGTGGTACCACAAGGTCTGTGGTGTAGTTGCTGTTATATACGGCATAATTCTGGGCTGTAAGGTTTGGTCTGACAATTGTCAGACCAAACACCATACAACAACACATGTCACCAACAACACCACATAATAACACATGTTACCATGAACACCAGACAATAACACATATAATCATCAACACCATACAACAATAACACACATCACCATCAACACCACACAACACACGTCACCATCAACAGCAGAGAGCAACACACGTTACCATCAACACCTGTCAACACCACACGTCACCATCAACACCATACAACAATAACACACATCACTATCAACTCCATAAAACACACATCACCATCAACACCATACATCAACATACGTTACCATTAACACCAGACAGCAACACACGTCACCATCAACACCATACAACAACACACGTTACCATTAACACCAGACAGCAACACACGTCACCATAAACACCATACAACAACACACGTCACCATCAACACCATACAACAATAACACACATCACTATCAACACCATACAACAACACATGTTACCATCAACACCATAAAACACGCGTCGCCATCAACACCAGACAATAACACACGTCATCATCCACACCATACAACAATAACACACATAAGAACATAAGAATGGAGGAAACTGCAGCGGGCCTATTGGCCCATACTGGGCAGTCCCGTTTACACCCAACCCCTATTGCTCATATGAGCATCCAACCTATGTTTGAAGCAATTCAGCGTATTCGAGTTAATGATGATATTTGGTAACTTGTTCCATTCATCCACTACTCTGTTTCCAAACCAGTGTTTACCTATTTCACGCCTAAATCTAAATTTGTCCAATTTAAAACCATTGTTACGAGTTCGCTCCTGGTTGGATAATTTGAGTACCTTTGTAATGTCCCCTTTGTTTAGCCCTGCCTTCCATTTATACACCTCTATCAGGTCGCCCCTCGCTCTACGTCTCTCAAGGGAGTGCAAATTAAGATGCTTTAACCTGTCTCTATACTCAAGGTTCCTGATACCCGGGATTAGTCTTGTCATTCTCCTCTGAATTCTTTCCAAGGATTCTATATCCATTCTGTAATACGGTGACCAGAACTGGACTGCGTAATCCAGGTGTGGTCTCACAAGAGCAAGATACAGTTTTAGGATGACCTCGCTAGTCTTGTAACTAACACTCCTTTGTATGAACCCAAGTACTTTATTAGCCTTGTTACGAGCAAAAACACATTGTTTACTTGGCTTAAGGTTCCTACTTATCATTACCCCTAAATCTCTCTCGCAGTCGGATTTCTCTATGGCATCGTTGTTCATCTGGTATCTGGTTTCCCTGTTTACATTTCCTATACTGAGTACTTTACATTTGTCAATGTTGAATTTCATCTGCCATTTTTCAGACCATTCGAAAAATTTGTTTAGATCCTCCTGTAGTTTTGCCGAGTCCTCGTCAGATTTGATAACACGTCCTATTTTAGTATCATCAGCAAATTTGCTTATGTTGCTGTCTATGCCGATATCTATGTCGTTTATGTATATTATAAACAATAATGGTCCAAGTACTGAGCCTTGGGGAACTCCACTTGTGACGTTGCTCCAATGGGACTTAGTGCCGTTAATGCTCACTCGCTGTTTCCTGTCCTGTAACCACGCCCTAATCCATTTAAGGATGTCACCTTTGATGCCAGGAGCTTCTACCTTTCTAATTAGTCTTTCTTGGGGTACTCTGTCGAAGGCTTTGCTAAAGTCGAGATATACCACATCATAATTGTGCCCCTCGTCCACTGATTCGAAAACTGATGAAAAGAATGTTAATAGATTAGTTAGGCAAGAACGTCCGCTTGTGAAGCCATGCTGGGAATCATTGATCAATCTGTGCTTCTCCAGGTGATTTCGAATAGAGTTTGAAATGATTGCTTCCAGTAATTTGCCTACTATTGATGTTAGACTGATTGGGCGGTAGTTAGAGGATAGTGATCTATCCCCCTTCTTGAAAATCGGTATTACATTCGCTATCCTCCAGGATTCTGGTACTACACCTGTTTTTAAGGACATGTTAAACAACTTTGCTAAGGGCATACTAAGCTCTTCCTTACATTCCTTTAATACTCTGGCAAATATCTCATCGGGACCAGGTGACTTATTAGGCTTTAGTTTGTCTATTTGCTTACTAACATCGTTACTAGTCACTACTATCTCACTTAATTTGTTTTCTTCACTATCTCTGAATAGAGTCGGTGCCTCGGGTATCATGTTTAAATTTTCGCTGGTGAAAACTGTTGAAAAATATTTATTCAAATTATTGCTCATTTCTCCGTCGTTATCAGTGAGCTCGCCGGAGTCTGACCGTATTGGTCCAATCTTTTCTCGTGTTTTAGTTTGGTACATTTGGTAGAATCCTTTGGGGTTTGTCTTTGCCTCCCTTGCTATCTTTACCTCATTATTCCTCTTTGCTTTCCTTATCTCGGTTTTAACCCTACTCGCCAATACCCTATAATAGTCCCGGAGGTGAATTTCGCCACGATTTATCTTTCTACCTATAGCCTTCCTTTGGCCAATGATGTTCTTTAAATAATTATTTATCCATTTAGGGTCATTGTTGTTTGATCTGAGTTTTTTGTATGGTATGTTCTGCCTTTGTGCATTAAGTAACTCACTATTTAAATTGTCGTGGAACTCGGCAATCTCAGATCTCGTTATCAGGTCGGTGTCATCTGTCAGGTTCACGGCCAAGCGCGACACCCCCTCTCTCAGCTGCCTCTTTAAACTGTCAAAGTTTGCCCTTCTGAAATCTGGTACTTTAGTGGAATTTTCCTTACGTCTGCCCTGAAAATCTGACTGGAATCGAATTTCTTTGTGATCGCTGTTTGCAAGTTCGTTCCCTACCTCGACATTGCTAATGAGGTTTTCTCTGTTTGACAAAACTAAATCCAATATATTATTACCCCGTGTGGGTTCGGTTATATGTTGACTTAGGAAACAGTCCTGGATCGTCTCGAGAAAATCCTCTGATTCTGAGTTTCCCGTAAGGTCGGTCCAATCTATTTGGCCAAGGTTAAAGTCGCCTACTATACAGACTTTGTTGTGTATGGAAGCCCTGCGCATTTCATCCCAGATAAGTCGCTCATTGACTCTGTCAAGATTGGGGGGTCTATATATTACTCCTGTGATTAATTTTTCCCGACCGTCGCTTAATTCTATCCAAATTGTTTCTGTATTCCTCTCAGTTTTTATTTCCTTATTTATTTCACACTTCAGATTATCCCTAACATAGATTGCTACTCCGCCTCCTTTCCTGGTCTGCCTATCGGTTTGGAACAGTGTGTAACCCGCAATTTGGTATTCGACTGGTAATTCACGTGTGTCTAGGTTGATCCATGTTTCAGTGAATGCAATTATATCGATTTCTTCGGTACATACCAAGGCCCTAATATCATCCATTTTGTTTCTCATACTTCTACTGTTCGCGTAATATACATTTAAGTTAGTCGTGTTCTGAGTCCTTCCCTTACCGCGTTTAGTTTTAAACTCCCTGTCTAATTTAGTTATGTCATCATTCCTAACACTATTTCCCTGTAATCTTTCGCCTTGTTTACCCGCTCCCACTGCAGTCTCCTCCACCCCCGCGCCCCTATGTTCTCTTAGCAGTTTAAAGACTTCGATATCTTTTGAACTGCCCCCTCTAGAGCCCCAGCCAGGGTTGCTACTCCATCCCTAGACAGGTGCACCCCATCCCTAGCATAAAGGTCCCTTCTGCCATAGAAGTTGTCCCAGTTGTCAATGAATGGGACTGATATTGACTTGCAATATCTGTCAAGACGGTCGTTAACACCAACTGCCCTTGACAACCATTCACTGCCAACTCTCCTTCTAGGCAGGACACCGCATATGATAGGGATCCCTCCCTTAGTCCTAATACGATCTATGGCTGCCTTGAACTTATCAAGAAGCTCCTCGCTCCTACACCGGCCAATATCATTGCCTCCTGCACTGAGGCAGATAATGGGTTTGTTCCCATTACCAGACAAGATATTGTCCATCCTGTCAATTATATCCCCCACCCCAGCTCCTGGCAAACACACCCTCATCCTATTTTTGTTTTTACCACAAAAGGCCCTGTCCATGTACCTTACCTGTGAGTCACCAACAATTAAAGTTTTTATACCTTCCTTGTCATCCCTGTCCCTGACTGTACTAACGTCCAATTCGTCTATCAAGGGACTGAACGGGTTGGTACACTTAGCTGTTGTTGTCGTTGTTGTCGTATCCTTGGTGTGCTTCTTCACCAAAAGCTTTGTCTTCCCACTACTCACAATTTTCCACTCGCTTGATTTTTCGTCAGCCACTGGCTTTACTCGTCCAGCCTCTCCTTTTAACATCGCCAGCTCTTCCCTTAATTTCAAGTTCTCCAACGTGGCCCTCTCAATTTCTAATTTGGCCTTCGCCAATTCTTCAGTGGACCACTCCAGTTTGGTCAACAAACTCTCATACCCAAGACCGCACCTTGCTCTGGCCATATCTGATAATTATCCCTCCGGAGCTAACCCTGCCGTGACCTTTCCCCTAGTGAGGTCAGAACACAACTGAGTGAGGTCAGAACACACATCACTATCAACACCATACAACACACATCAAAATCAACACCATGCAACAACACATTTTACCATCAACACCAGACACTAACACATGTCTTCATCAACACCATACAACAACACACGTCATCATCAACACAAGACAGCAATTCATGTCATCATCAACACCATACAACAACACACGCCACCATCAGCACCATAAAACAACACAATTCACCATGAACACCATATAACAACACACGTCACCATTAACACCTTAAACCAACAGACGTCACCATCAACACCAAACAACAACACACGTCACCATCAACACCAAACAACAACACACGTCACCATCAACACTATTGAACACCATACGTCACCATCAACAGCAGAGAGCAACACACGTCACTATCAACACCAGTCAACACCACACGTCACCATCAACAGCAGAGAGCAACACACATCACCATCAACACCACACAACAATTCACGTCACCATCAACACCAGACAACAACATACGTTACCATCAACATCAGTCAACACCACACGTCACCAATAACACCATACAACAACACACATCACTATCAACACCAGAGAACACACGTCACCATTAACACCAGACAGCAGCACATGTCACCATCAACACCAGACAACAACACTAGTTACCATAAACACCAGTCAACAACACACGTCACCATCAACATCATACAATAACACAAATCACTATCAACACCACACAACAACACACGTTACCATCAACACCTGTCAACACCACACGTCTTCATTAACACCAGGCAACAACACACATAACCATCAACACCATACAACAACATACGTCACCATTAACACCAGGTAACAACACACGTCACTAGCAACACCATACAACGCATGTCACCATCAACACCATACAACAACACACGTCACCATTAACACCACGCAACAACACACGTCACTATCAACACCATACAACATACGTCACCATCAGCACCATACAATAACGCATGTCACCATCAACACAAGGACAATAACACATGTCACCATCAACACCATACAACAACACATGTCACCATCAACATCATACAACAACACATGTTACCATCAACACCATGCAACAACACACTTTGCCATCAACAGCAGAGAGCAACACACGTCACCACCAACACCCGACAACAATAACATACGTCACCATCAACACCTATCAACACTACACGTCATCATTAACACCAGGCAATAACACACGTAGCCATCAACACCATACAACAAACGTCACCCTCAACACCATACAACAACACACGTCACCATTAACACCAGGCAACAACACACGTCACTATCAACACCATACAACATGCGTCACCATCAACACCATACAATAACGCATGTCACCATCAACACCAGATAATAACACATAATCACTATCAACACCACACAACAACACACGTTACCATCAACACCTATCAACACCACACGTCATCATTAACACCAGGCAATAACACACGTAGCCATCAACACCATACAACATACGTCACCATCAACACCATACAACAACATACGTCACCATTAACACCAGGCAACAACACACGTCTCTAGCAACACCTTGCAACATATTTCACCATCAGCACCATACAATAACACATATCACCAACAACACCGGACAATAACTCACGTCACCATCAATACAAGATAGCACACGTCACCATCAACACCATACAACAACACACGTCACCATCAACACCGGACAACAACACACGTCACCATCAACACCGGACAATAACTCACGTCACCATCAATACAAGATAGCACGTCACCATCAACACCATACAACAACACACGTCACCATCGACACCATGCAACAACACACGTTGCCATCAACAGCAGAGAGCAACACACGTCACCACCAACACCATACAACAACAACACGCGTCACCATCAACACCATACAACACACGCTACCACCAACACCGGTCAACACCACACGTCACCCTTAACACCAGGCAACAACACACGTCACTATCAACACCATACAACATACGTCACCATCAACACCATAAAACAACACATGTCACCATGAACACCAGACAATAACGCATGTTATCATCAACACCATACAACACCAGCAGTCACCAAAACACCAAACAACAACATGTCACCATCAACGCCATACAAAAACACACGTCACCATCAACACTATACTATAACACAGGTCACCATCAACACCTTACAACAACACACGTCAGCATCAACACCATACAACAACACACGTCACCATCAACACCAGCGAACACAACACGTCACCATCAACAGCAGATTGCAACACACGTCACCATCAACACCAGACAACAACACACGTCACCATCAACACCAAACAACAACATACGTGACCATCAACACCAAACAACAACATACGTTACCATCAACACCACTCAACACCACACGTCACCATTAACTCCAGGCAACAACACACGTCGCTATCAACAGCAGAGAGCAACACACGTCACCATTAACACCAGGCAACAACACACGTCACTATCAACACCATGCAATAATACACGTCACCATCAACACCAGACAACAACACATGTCATCATCAACACCAGACAACAACACACGTCACTATCAACACCATGCAATAATACACGTCACCATCAACACCAGACAACAACACACGTCACCATTAACACCAGGCAACAACACACGTCACCATCAACACCATACAACACACCTCACTACCAACACCAGATAACAACACACGTTACCACCAGCACCAGTCAACACCACACGTCACCATTAACACTAGGCAACATCACACGGCACTATCAACACCATGCAACGCACTTCACCATCAACACCATAAAACAACACATGTCACCATCAACACCAGACAACAACACATGTCATCATCAACACCATACAACAACACACGTCACTATCAACACCATGCAATAATACACGTCACCATCAACACCATACAACAACACACGTCACTATCAACACCGCAACAACACACGGCACCATTAACACCAGATAGCAGCACATGTCACCATCAACACCAGACAACAACACTCGTTACCATCAACACCAGTCAACAACACACCTCACCATCAACACCAAACAAAAACACACGTCACCATCAACACCAAACAACAACATATGTCACCACCAACACCAGAGAACACCACACGCCACATCAACACCAGACAACAACACACGTTACCATCAACACCACACAACAAAAACACATGTTACCATCAACACCAGACAACAACACACGTCACTATCAACACTATACAATAACACACGTCACCATCAAAACTATACAATAACAAACGTCACCATTAACACCTTAAACCAACACACGTCACCATCAACACTAAACAACAGCACACGTCACCATCAACACCATTGAACACCACACGTCACCATCAATAGCAGAGAGCAACACACATCACCATCAACACCACACAACAACTCACGTCACCATCAACACCACACAACAACATATGTTACCATCAACATCAGTCAACACCACACGTCACCATTAACTCCATACAACAACACACATCACTATCAACACCAGAGAACACACGTCGTCATTAACACCAGACAGCAGCACATGTCACCATCAACACCAGACAACAACACTGGTTACCATAAACACCAGTCAACAACACTCGTTACCATCAACACCAGTCAACAACACACCTCACCATCAACACCAAACAAAAACACGCGTCACCATCAACACCAAACAACAACATATGTCACCACCAACACCAGAGAACACCACACGCCACATCAACACCAGACAATAACGCACTTCACTATCAACACCACACAACAACAACACATGTTACCATCAACACCAGACAATAACATAAGTAACCATCAACACCATGCAACAACACATGTAACCATTAACACCATACAACAACATACGTTACCATTAACACCAGGCAACAACACACGTCACTATCAACACCATACAGCAACACACGTTACCATCAACACCTGTCAACACCAAACATCATCATTAAAACCAGGCAACAACACACGTCACCATCAACACCATACAACAACATACGTCACCATTAACACCATACAACAACACACGTCACCATTAACACCAGGCAACAACACAGGTCACTATCAACTCCATACAACATACGTCACCATCAACACCATATAACAACTCATGTCACCATCAACACTGGACAATAACTCACGTCACCATGAATACAAGGCAACACACGTTCCCATTATCACCAGACACCAACACACGTCACCATCAACACCATAATATGACACACGTTACCATTAACACCAGACAGCAACACACGTCACTATCAACACCATACAACAACACATGTCACCATCAACACCATACAACAATAACACACATCACTATCAAAACCACACAAAACACATCACCATCAACACCATACAACAACACATGTTATCATCAACTCCAGACAACAACACATGTCACCATTAACACCAGGCAACAACACACGTCAATATCAACACCATACAACAACACATGTCACCATCAACACCAGACATCAATAACACACATCTCTATCAACACCATACAACTCACGTCACCACCTTCACCATACAACAACACATGTCACCATCAGCACCATGCAGCAACACATGTCACCATCAACACCATACAACAACACACATCGCTATCAACAGCAGACAGCACACGGCACCATTAACATCAGACAGCAGCACTCGTTACCATTAACACCAGTCAACAATACACGTCACCATCAACACCATACGTTACCATCAACACCAGACAACAACACATGTCATCATCAACACCAAACAAAAACAATTTGTCACCATCAACACCAGAAAGCAACACACGTCACCATCAACACCAGAAAACAACACACATCACCATCAACATCTGGCAACAACAACACACGTCAATATCAACACCAGAAAACAACAATACACGTCACCACCAACGCCAGAAAACAACACACATCACCATCAACACCAGTCAACAACATACGTCACCATCAACACCACACAAAAACAACTTGTTACCATCAACACCAGCCAACAACACACGTCAATATTTACACCAAAGAACAACACACGTTACCAGCAACACCAGACAACAACATGTCACTATCAACACCAGACACCAACGTACGTCACCATCAACACCATACACCAACATGTCATTATCAACACCGGACAACAACACACGTCACCATTAACACTAGACAACATAAACACATGTCACTATCAACACCATACAACATCATACGTCACCATCAACACCAGTCACCCCTTGTATCTAACACTCAAAATTTTGTAATTTCCAGGTAGGAAAAAATTCTCTACACATAAATTTTATCAACTTCAAAACTTTCTTGATAAAATTAAGACTTCTTTTCTGTGAAGCCTCTGGGGGACTGTGCAGCTATAGTTTTGAACATTTTATGGTCATTAAACTTGGGGGAGAACTCGTCAAGTAGCCTGACGGGAGTGTTGGCTCTCTGAACATTATAGGAGGGTTCGCTTCACTTAACCTTGACACTGACAGTCTAGTGTTTCTAGACTTTCTATATGCAACCTTCACTTCGTTGAAAAGTTTGCATTTGATGAAAATACCATTGAGTTGCTATTTTTCTATATATCGTGACAATTAACTGTAAGAAGATCTGTTTTATGCGTACTTAAAATAATCTAGTGATGGTGTTTTCTCACAGGGGTCTTGGGGAGAGTCGTCGTGCCACCCCATAAATCCCGGGTAGGGCGGCGGTGATAGTTGAATCAAGGCGACGACTGTTCCAAATAGGCCATAAAGTGGGTGTAACCCTCTTGGGGGTCGTCAGGGCGATCAGCCCTGTTCTATTTTGGCCTCCAGCACTGCATCTTGAGGTGTACGCCCTGGGGAAGTCATCAGGGCGATCAACCAGGTCCTAACACGGGGCATCCAACCCCACTCTTTGTGGACCCTGACTAGTCGTAACCCTCGAGGGAATCGCCAAGGCTATCAGCTGAGCCTTGATCCCTACTTCGGTTTTCGGCCCCGTATTTCTTAAGTCATCTATGTTAATAACCCTCAAGAGTGGTCGTTGAGGCTATTGGTCATACACCGAGCCATAGTTCTCCAAATATACTGTAACCCTCAGGAGTCGCCAAGGTAATCAGCCAAGCCCTGCTCCAGCCTCCAACCCAGCAGCAGACCTGGAACCTGAGTTCTCGCCCGATAATCCTCACACTTGACACAGATTAAACAGATGTTCTCTTCTTCAGTGGGCTGTAACTGCAGGTAAAGCGTGCCTTTTTTAGAGCTTCCCATGTTTGCCATCCTCTCACTTGGTGTTGCGGATTATGAAACATGAGTGAGTTTTTTATCTATTCAATAATTATTAATCCAGAGGCTAAGGAAAAAATCGTACACTTTTTTTTACTAAAGCAACATACTTTGCAATCTGATAGTAGGACCCATGACAAACGTTTTAAAGACTGGAGGCAATCGGTATCTGCCTGAGGGTGGCCGTGGCAGCCATATTCAAAATGGCCGCAACTTCACTTTAAAATACGTAATATCTCAGCTCCTATTGCAGTTAGACCTTTCATTTTTGTAGCATTACGTATTTTTTCAGATCCAAGGAATCTACTGGTAATATTGATATTGTTGTACGATGTGTCATTAATACGCATATCGAAATTTACAGGTAAAATGGGGACTTTTTGTTACCTCAATGTGACCAATTCTTGCATTATGATAACACATGTAGCATATATACTCTCACTTCAAATACATACAAAAAACAATAAATGTAACAAGCCCACATTAATGTTTCATTTACTTGTTATACAGGAATAACTAGCATTCGAAAAGTGAATATGTTTGTCGGATTTTGTACAAGCTTGTGACACAGTTTTTCTTTCCTTTTCAGATAATCTTAATGATGTAATATGATCATGGCCGAGAAAAGGACATTTAGAGTGGTGAGAGGAGACACTGGAGGTAGCACGAGTAAATTTTCACCTGTGTTTGGTAGAATAGTATCTGTTAGGTCAGGTCTTTCTGGTTTCTCTAGTTAGGATGTTTCGTTGGGTTTCGTTTCGTTAGTTTTTTGGGTTTGTATCCCACAATTTCCCTCTACTTCAAAGCCCTGTCCACTTTGTGTACCCAATATTGTTGGTAATTGTGAGAGGGGGGGGGGGTGTAATATCTCCATAAAGGCTTATTTGCGACGGAAATGAAGGCCATATTCGTTTGAAACACCACAAAATGCATAAGGAAACCCTGTTTTTTTTTAATAGTTTCCGTGTTCGATGTTTTCCGAATCTTTATTTTCTTGTAAATGTAAAATGAGTGATTTTTACCTAATTTAATTTTGTTTACCTTTTCATTCACAATAAATGTCCAGTTCACGAACTAGGTAAGATTTCACAAGCGTTGCTTAGTGAGACGAAGGAGCAAACTTTGTATGTAAAACCAACAAAATCTAACAAAACTATTGAGGTCCTTATGATGCCATGGTAGTGTCCCCTTTTCTCGCATGGAGGTCCTGGGTATTATTTGTATATTGAGGTCCGCGTGAATTTGGACATATAACGGTTTATTGAAAAAGTTCTGCAGCCCGAAGGCTGAAAATATACATTGGACATAATTGACTTATTACATACATTGGTGTGTGTGTGTGCGTGTGTGTTGCACAAAGGGTGGTGAAAAGCGTCCAGTGTGGCAGCACTTGTTATTGTTAAGGTACAAGCACTGCTAGCTCCCTCTCGCTTTCAGTTGCAGCCGCTGGCTAGCCAGCGTGGCGAATAGGGAAGCAACTTGCATAAGTCTTCCCCAGCCAGTACACAGCCTCTTCACCACCAAGACTCCTGCTGTGCCTCCTCGTGGCAACACACGGTAACTGGGTGCCTCGTGGGGCCAGGCTAGACCAACAGGGGATCACGGAGTAGCAGTGGCCCCCAGAGGAACGGCGCATAGGCCCACTGGCATGTGGACACGTTCTGGCGCCTACCAGCCATTGCCCCGCTGCCTTGCTGTTTAACCTTGGTAGGTATAAGGCTACGGGAGTAGACCCTGAACGAAAAATCTGCGGTGGAGCCCCGGATCAGACAGACATAATTACAGAGCCCCAACAAGACCCCGACGACTATACGGGCGGACGAAGGTAATGCCTGATGGACAGGCTACTAAGGCGAAACCCAACAAATTGGGCTATCGGTAGCTCATTGCAACTCTCCCTCTCCCAGTCGTTGCAACACTTGCACCACTAAATCAGGAAAAAGGAGAGCCAAGATGTGTGGTTGCAGCCTGCTCTCTTGCCTCACCACATAAATCAACTCATGCGCAGTCATCATCCAGTTCATCTTATCTCTCATCATCATCAAAACCCCTATACCCGTAAAAGTCCAATGGCGACGGACGAGTGGCGACGGGGACAGGCAGATATGACTGCCGGGAGTCTCTAGTCACAACTCTGCACATGGGCGGCAAAGATAAGATGGTCGTTTATGCACTGGGATCTAGGCAGCAGTCTGTACGACTAAGCAGCCCTTTCGAGGGGCCACTCTGCTCACCCCACACGGGGAGGGGGCTAGAAAAGGTGCCCTAAACATAGCGTGCCTAAAAAAAAAAAAAAGTGACTGGGCAACCGAACCCAGATAGGCATCAACGCCGGAAAGACGCTGCCACCGCCCCTCCCGCGCTAGATGCAGCCCTCCACATGTGCAACGAACGTGGACGACCCTGCGGGTCCCGTACCGGCCTCTTTATTCACCCCCGAACTCACCAACTTAGGTGACATCCCTAATAACTCATATCATTTTATCACAGCTGGATGATCGTCATACTCGATTCCGAGTGACAGCAACGTAATAGTAGTTTGAATTGAAACAGTTTTTAGCCAGAAAAACACAGATACTGAGTGGATAATAATAACAATATTAACATGGCTGAGCCAGTGTGTGTGTGTCATAGCATGATAGTTTGCACACAACTACAGGAAAGGAAGGGCTGATAATTATACAGTAAATACTGGATGAAAATCAGTGTACCCTCGAGGCCGACAGTGTAGGGGTGATGGTGGGGACCCTTACACTGTGTGCTGTTGTAGCTTAACGTCACCAGATAATGATACATCATAATTCCTCAAGATGTGAAAGACTCAAGGTATACAATATTCACCTAATCATTGTTAAGTTAACCCACATTACGATCTTAAAGATACGACCATCATCAGGTTTTGCTTACTTACTATTAATGATGTAAAATGTGATAATCTTTTCAAGCATTATAACATAACATTAATGACAGGTCTGACATATAAAAAAAGCTACCGGTACAATCAATATGTAATTCCAAACAATAACGCTACAGTACATATGGCATCACGAAAATTGTGACCAAGTCCCAGTTTTCTGATCTGACTTTCTGCCTCATTTACACACAATTGCAGGGTCTCAAGTGTTTCTCTTACTATTGACAACACAACATGCACATGTTATTATTATTATTATTATTATTATTATTATTATTATTATTATTATTATTATTATTATTATTATTATTATTATTATTATTATTATTATTATTATTTACTTTATTTTTATTTGTTATTATAAATTTCATTTTCTAAGAGCTATTATTATTATTATTATTATTATTATTTATTATTATTAATTATTATTATTATTACACTTTCGCCCCCCGGGCCCCGATGTGGGCCAGTGACCTAGGCCCGGGTGGGCTAATCCCCGGAAAAAAATAAAAAACATAATGTGGAAACTTGTGTGGTAACGTTTCTCTATACATTGACAATAAGGGAGAAAAGCAACCAAATATTGTTGTCTACAGCATTAGTGTCAGGGTTTCTTTTTTATTATAATTCCTGCTTGATTTCACATTAAGGTTTTGTGTATAAAGTCGCCAGGCATGACTAGCTCCTTGGGACACTCCCGGCAACTATACTAGGCGGCGTGTTGTTTAACCCTATAGGTTCAAAATCGAAACTGAACCAAGGGACACAGGGTTCTCTCCAGCTGTTCTTTCAGATTACCGAGGGTACGGAATTTTTAAGGTGACTGTATCCCAAGCTGCTACTAGTGATAAGAACAGAGATGTTGCTTTGTTAAATTACACAGATATTGCTTTAGCATTGCGGCACTTTTGTAACACAATGCGCTTAAGTGAGCTGTGGGCTCGTGTTGGTGTCGGAGACAGAATACGATATAGCCCAGCCCATACTCTGGCAGAGAAGATCACTGCTGATGTTTACTCAGTTCACCCACCTATCCACACCCTTACTAGGTGTGATATAACCACTAATTTTGAGACAAAAGCTATGGAAATGAAGATAGAGAATATCATGGACTACCTTGGAGACTTGGGAAGCTCGGGGCAGATATGGAGGAAGTATTTTCCATGGTCATTTTGTAAGAACATGGAAAAATGCCACCATCGAGTACGTCAACCAGGGGTCATCTGCTGCGTACGTTTCATGCAACACATAGCCTACAATACTTAACTGTTTAAGAAGGCAGGTGTTGTTGTATAGCTATCAGGACATTAGTGGGGTATTGGTGGTAGCCATTTTCTCATAAGACATTTTGCCTGATGATTTGGTGCAAAGTCACAACTGCATGCCCTGATCATCTAAATCTTGTATATGCCACGAAAAAAAGAGATTATGCTGTAAGTTCTGAAAATGTTACTCACCAATACTACTGTAATAGTAGGGTGTGTCATACGGAGGCGAAATTTTTTTTTTTTTGAGTTTGAAAATTCGGCCCATGGTATTAATGATGTAGTTCTATGTGAAGAATCATGTGATATCTTCAGATTTGAAAAGTTTTCATTTTTTCCTAGGTAAATTTAAACTTGAAATCTCATGAAAATTCCGTATTCCCACCCTTTTACCAACACCACTAAATAGCTTATTTAAAGTAAAGTAAATGTATCAGGTTAATTTATTAGGATGAAAATGATCCAGAATAGTGAAACGAATGATCTTGACACATTTATTAAATTTAATATTCCTTTAGAAAACAAAATCATCAAATACAAAAACCGGTTTTACTACTACGACCCGGTGTTGCTGCACACCATAGAGAACATGTCTCTCTTGCTTCTGTTTCTACTCATCACCACCCTGCTGACCACCTGAGCTGGGATGTAGCCTTCCCTCCTCTCCTGGCTGTACACGTGACTGCTGGCCTCGCTCACTTGCTGTACACAACGCTCTATACTCTGGGTGTGCGAGGGCCAGGCAGGGACATACATGGGGTTGTCCAGGAAAGCTCTGACTTGAACATTGGAGAGGCTACAGGTAAGAGGGGGCTCACTGCCAGCCTGGATGTTATCCAGATCTATGAGATCAGTGAGGGTCTTGGCACCTAGATTGACTTCAGGAGTCTTCCTGACCCTGAAGGAATCGTCACCAACTGATTCGTCATGCCCAGATCCTCTCATAAGTCTCATATCCAAGATCTTTTTGACTGCCACTCTTCTCTCCTCCTCATCCTTACTGCAGAGCATTGTCTGCAGAACTGCCTCGGGATGAGCATACCAGGAAGATCTCCTCACAGTCTGCTCCACAATCTGAAAAACCTTCCTTGGCTGACTCCTCAGGAGCTCAAGCTGGAAGAGAACATGACTCGGACCTTCGGAGAACGATGACTTGACCTTGGTGTTGAACCAATTTGGCAAGTAGACACTCACGATGAATTGGACATTAAGTCTCAGGTTGTAAAGCTGGTTCCCATTCAGTTTATGATGAGCGACCCAAATTCTGCAGAACCTGAGAGCCGTTGTGAGCCACTTAGAATGTGAGACTGGACCTATCTGCAGGTAAGCAAGTCTATCAGGCATGACCCCAGTTTTGATGGCACTGCAAATCATGTAACCATAGTACTGGTCAGTACTCAGGTCGTCAATGACAGTATGTGCAAGCTCAACGAGTGGAGGGCCAACTGTGATTTTTTCAAAGCTCGGATTTATTTCTAACTCAGTGGCAGAGTCCAGCATCTTGCCAAGAGGACCAGACCATCTGTTGTTTGAAAGAGTCTTGCCATCCAGCTCCTGGATCAGATGTCTGAGTGGCAACTCGTTGGTGTGGAGGTCACAAACAACCCAGACCAGCTTCCTCCCAATCTTCCGCTCTATCCACTGTATGACCCCCCCTTGCCACCCTGTGTTCGTGTTGGTGCTGTCCCCTCCAATGGCCTGTGACAGTTACTAGTGTGCCCTGATGAATGCAGTGATGGCTAGGGAAACACTGAGTAACACTGAAGTCCGTTTATTATGGATGAGAGAAATACAAGTGGTGACTTGCGTGTGCCATGCACGGCTCACACAGTCAGACTGAGGCTGCCTTGCCATATGGCAGCCTCGGGGCAATGTTGCCACATAACACGTGCAGTGTTGCCACGTGACTATATATATAAATGCTACTCGGCACAGTAGCTTATGTACAGGGTTGCTACTCGGCACAGTAGCTTATGTACAGGGTTGCTACTCGGCACAGTAGCTTAGATACATAACCTACATCTCCCTCCCCCCTCACGCTCATAGTCTTTGTCTTGAGCGGACTTCTTAGTCCTAAGTCGCTCCGAGCATCGAGGTGCACTGTGGGGCGGATCCTCGTGAGGTGTAGGTGACTCGTCCTCGGTCAAGGGGCCAGCAGCAGGGGGTGGGACTGGCCGGAGAAAGCGACGGTTCCTCCACCAGACACGGCCACTCGGCATCCTGACCTTGTAGTCCCGCGACCGGCCGACGCCCATCACTATGCCCACCTTGTCCCAACGTGTCGTCGTCGGGTCCTGGACGCAGGCAAGGGCACCAATCTCCAGTGGCTGAAGAGGGCGGGCACGGTCGTCATACCGAGCCTTGGCGTCCTGGGCACGTGAAGCGGCGCGGCGGTCGCAGCTCTCTGCTCTGGTCTGCCACTCCTTCGCAAAGGCCTTGGCGTGTGCAGGAACGCAAGAGCAGAGAGGGTGACCATAAAGGATCTGGGCAGGGGAGCGTCCTGTGTGGGTGGGAGTATTACGTAACTCCAGGAGTCCTTTGTCAAACGCGTCACAGTCTATGTTGCCTGAAGGGGCCACCTTGAGGATGAGGTGCTTGACTGTCTTGACTGCAGCCTCAGCATGGCCGTTTGACTGTGGGTAGTGGGGTGTTGACACGATGTGGCGGACTCCCCAACGCTCCAGGAATCCTGTGAAGTCCCGGCTGGTGAACTGTGGCCCACCGTCCGTCCGCAGACGTAAGGGGACGCCCAGGTCACGAAAGAGGTGCCGGAAGTGGCGAATGGTGGCCGCGGACGTCGTGTCCGAGCCACAGATTACCACCACAGGCCAGCCAGAGAGTCGGTCGGCGACAACTAGGAAATGTTTCCCAGCTGTGCTGAAGAAATCAGCCGACACGGACTCGAAGGGCCTGGTGGGTTCGTCGTCGCACAAGAGGGGCTCTTGCTGTTGATTGGGCTGCATGATCTGGCACAGCGCACAGGCACGGACCGTATTGACGATATCCGCGTCAATGCCGGGCCAGTACACAGCCTGCCTTGCGCGGCGCTTGGTGGCCTCTGCTCCACGATGGCTGTCGTGTAAGCGGGTCAGAACGCGACGACAGAGAGCTGCAGGGACGACCACATGGGCACCGTACAGGACGAGGTCCCCATCTGCGTAGAGGTCCTCACGTATCTTCCAATACGGGCGTAGGGCGTTGTGGAGGTCAAAACGGTCGCGAGGGAACCCAGTCCTCACACTCTCCAAGAGCTGAGTGTAGGAGGGGTCGTCGCGTGCCGCGGTCCGTAGTTCCCCAAGGGCCAGATCGCTGTCGGGTGGCGACACTGAGGCCTGGGTGCTGGCGAGGGACTGTACGGCCTGCAAGGTGACGATGTTGCTGACTGAGAAACCGGCCTCGGTGCTGAGCATCTCGTCTTCAGGTGTAGGGCGGCTGACTGGGGAGCGGGAGAGGGCATCCGGGATGCACAACTCCTTACCTGCGCGCCAAGCCGCGGTGAAGACGAAGGCCAAAATCTTCTCCTTCAGGCGCTGGAGGCGGGGATTCTCGATGGCGTCTAGCGAATAGTGGTTAAGAATGGGGACCAAGGGCCTGTGGTCTGTGATGAGGTCGAAGTGCTGTAGGCCAATCAAGTAGAACTTGCACTTCGATAAGGCCCATACCACTGCCAGCAGCTCCAGCTCGATGGTAGCGTAGCGAGACTCAGCATCGGTGAGGAAGCGAGAGCCACACTGTACGAGCAGGTACTTTCCTCCACCGTGATCCTGAAGAAGGGCGTAACCAACCCCGTACAGGCGCGAGGCGTCTGTCTGGAGGACGGTGGGGAGCGCTGGGTCGAAAGTAGCGAGGATAGGTGGACTTGACAGGGCCTCCTTCACCTTAGGAAAGGCGAGGTCGAGGTCAGGGGTCCACGTGAACGTCCTCTTGGGGCTCATCAGGGGGCGGAGAGGCCCGGCAGCGGCGGAGACGTCAGGGGAAAATTCTGCCAGCTGGTTCACCAGGCCCATGAAAGACCTGAGATCCGTAAGGTTGGCAGGTTTCGCAAAGTCCGCTATGGCGCGAACTTTCTCCGGGTCCGCAGCAATGCCATCCCTTGAGAGTCGGTAGCCGCAGAAAGACACTGCAGGTGCGGCCAAGACGAACTTCTCGGCATTCAGAGTGATGCCGTGCGTCCTACACCTGGTCAGTACCTCGTTGATGCGGCGAAGATGCGTCAGGTAGTCCTCATCGTAGAGGAGGACGTCCTCCACTACCTTCACGCAGTTGGTCACGCCTTGAAGTGCCATGTCTCCACGGAGACAGAAGGCGTCCCCCGTAGCAGCGAATCCCATAGGGCCACGGCAGTAGCGGAAGCGTCCGTAAGGGGTGATGAAAGTGGTCAGTGGCTGATCCTCCTTCTTCAGTGGGATCTGCCAGTAACCACAGAGGGCGTCCATCGTCGAGAAGTGCCGTACCTTCGGATCCACACTCCGTATAGCTGCAAAAGGTGTGGGTGAAGGGTGGGCGGGACGGGACACCTGACTGTTTAGCTTAGACAAGTCGGTAGTAATCCGCACTCCACCGTTAGTCTTAGCCACAGCGACTAGAGGGTGGCACCAAGGGGATGGGTCGTCACCAACGGGTATGATGACACCCTGGGCCACCATGGAATCCAGTTCCTTCTTGACTGAATCCCTGAAGGCGAGAGGAATCAACCGGGGAGTGTGTATGGCAAACGGCTGTGCATCTTCCCGCAGGTGTATCCTCATAGGCGGACCCGCCATAGCCTTCAGTGGCGCGGTCCGTAGGGCCTCCTTCGTCACCAGCACATCCGAGTACTCCTTCAGGAAGTAGGCCCTTGCGGCTGAAGGAGACGTCTCGCTGTGAAGAGGAAGCAGCCGTGACTTGGGTGGAGGCGGGGAGGGAGTGGATGCCGGTTCTGGGCAGCTCTGTGTGGCAGCGCCAGGCGCGTCGCTCGTCGACTCACGCACCCTGCTGGCGGTGTAACGAGCAGCTGGGATCTGCTCGGGAAAGTCTCTGGGCACCACGCCTAACTCCTTACAGTGCTCCCACGACAACAAGGGTGTAGCGAGAGTAGGCTGCACGTCGATCTATCCGTGACACGACCTGTCGCCGTAGGTGATCTCTGCTTGAAAGGAGCCCACAGCGTCCATCATCTGGGAACCGTCCGCATTGTAGTACTGCAGCTGCGGCGGTGGTCCCAGGCCGCGTTTGGTGAGGCCCAGTTTCTGGAGGTGCTTCAACCCAATCACCGTAGTATCGGCGCCGGTGTCCGGTATCACCTCGATGTGACCCGACACATCACCGTGTGTGACGGTGACGCGGATAGTAGGGGAAAGGGTAGCCCTGGGGCGTGTGGTCGATTCCACCCTCCTGATGTGACTCCGCTGCTGCTTGGGGCTGCGTGGGCCATCTGGAGGGGGCTGTGTGCGAACCACCCCGAGGGAAGTGCGCTGCTTTCCTCCTCGTCTCGGGCTTTTGGGATTGGGTTGGCGGCAGCACTTGTCGTAGTGTCCATAGCGACCACAGGCCTGACATTTGCGGCCTCGTGCAGGGCACCTGTCTGTGTTAGACCAGTGGCCCTTACGGTCACATCCACGACACAGTGCGTCGGCGGCCGGGCAAGTCTTCCGGCTGTGCTGCTTTCCACAGCTGCCACAGGAAGCACTAGGCGGAGGTGTGGAAGAACGTGTGGCAGCCTTCGCGTTGTTGGCCACCTTCTTATCCTTCTTGTATTGTGAGATAGCTCTCACAGCAGGTGGGGCCCGTAAGGCAGAGGTGGCGGACTTGGTGGCCTCGTATGACCGACATTCAGTCACTACCACCTGGAGTGTGGAGGAAGCGTCCAGGGGGATGAGTCGCTGCATCAACTCTTCGTGCCTGACACCTGTCAAGATCCCGTGCTTGATCCAGGCTTCCTCACATTCCCGGCTGTGCGCCTTGCAGACATCGATCTCCTCCGACAAACTCCTCAAACGTACAAAAAAGTCGTCAAAGGATTCGTTCTCCGCCTGCTTGCAGCTGGTAAAGGCACGGCGACGCAAAGCCTCGTTATTCCGACCCTTAACATGCTCCTGTAAAAGGTCGAGCACATCCGTCACTGAAGAGGTAGACTCGGGAGGCACGTGCAACGTGTGCTCCAAAACTCTCTGGGTCTCCAGCGACAAACACATCCGCAGTTGGATGAGCTGTTTGTTTGGAGGCATGCTGTCAAGGTCCACCATCGTGGAGTAATCTGTCCAACGCCGCCTCCACTCACGAAAAAGCTGAAACGTGACGTCTGGTGAGAGGGCGGGTGGGGGTTGAACAGATGCCTTGGGAGCTGTTGGGGTAGCAAGAGTACCTGGAGGACGCTGGTGTGGTGGAGGAGGGAGTGTACTGGCGCCTTGAAGTCGTGCTGCCTGCAAGTGAGGGAGGGTGGGTTAGTGCCAGGGTCGCCAATAGCGCCTCAAAACGCAACTTTTCCTCCTCTCTTCGTGTCTCCTCCCTCTGAAGTTCCATCTCTCTGCGTCTCTCGTCCCGGTCGTCCATCCACTTCAGAATTGTGGCGATGTCCGTCACTGGAGGTGGAGGGGAAGGTGGTGGGGAGTCGTGTCTCCCATCTTGACGTCCCTTCTTACCTCCCATCTTTGTGTGTGCGTGGACTGCACTGTTTAATATATAAAGTGGCGCCTCAACAGCTCGAACCACATATATATGACATAAACAGCGCAAAAATCACGCATATAGTCCAGGTCCACTGTTCTGTCCGTGAGTGAGTGCGTGCGTGCGTGCGTGGGTGTGTCTGAGAGAGCGGAGGGAGCGTGGACGCGTGGTCCGGCAAGACGGGCAGTGTCCCCCGGATGTCGCAAGAGAAGGGTGTACGCCTGCGTGCTCCGTGGGTACCACAAAACAGGCCAATGCTCAACTCAGCTCTAGACACACACTAATACACTGACACTAGCACTGTCCTTCTCTCTCCTTCGGTCGGCTTTGCTCTGCCTCAGGGGAACGAGAGCTTCTGCCCCAACTCCGACAACTGCTGCAGATATTGACTATGAGGCTACTGTCACTGAATGCCGCATAGATCTGCGGCTCAACTAATTTAACACAGATAGGATAGCTTCTTATGTATCAGGATATTTAATATTAAGGTAATTAAATGGTGACGAAGATGTGGCTATTGGGGGAGGCTGGAGGCCACGTTATTAAAAAAAAAAAAAAGGAAAGTAATTGTATTAGTAGTAGTAGTAGTAGTAGTAAAATGGAGGCGAAGGTATGGCTATAAGGGTAGGATGGAGGCCATTTAAAAAGAAATAGAAATAGTAGTAGTAGTAATAGTAATAGTGTGTGTATGTGTGTGTGTGTGTGTGTGTGCGTGTGTGTGTGTGTGTGGTTGTGTGTGTGTGTGCGCGCGCGCGCGTGTGTGTGTGTGTGTGTGTGTGTGTGTGTGTGTGTGTGTGTGTGTGTGTGTGTGTGTGCGCGCGTGTGTGTGTGTGTGTGTGTGTGTGTGTGTGTGTGTGTGTGTGTGCGTGTGCCCTCTCTGAAATATTTGTGCTCTTGTTGGATAGGAACATAATAATGTCACCCACACTATCAAACAAAGACTAGTGACTACTACAGTAACACTCGTCGATCCTAGGTTACCACCGTCACCTACTGACCCATCAGGCAAGACTTTGAACTGATTAGAACCATATTACTAGGATATACAGTAGACTTACATGACAGAGTTGCTATATAATGATGTACTCTAATATAATACTGAATATGACGAATCTAAGAATAAGAAGTTTTGATAAGGCAGGTAAAATCAGATCTATTAACTTATCAAAAAATATTGTTTTATTATTGGACAAATATAGAGATAGCAAATAGCTGTAGCTATGAGCAGAATATTTTACAGGAGGATGAACAAGCAAGACCTTACCAGGATCTGTAGAAACGCGGGAGATCTTACCTTAATTCCTTAGATTTTCAGGAGCGTAATATCAGCGATGAAAGGCACTGTGTGTTGACGTCGGTCGCGGGTGTTGGGCGAGTGCTGCTTTCACCCACCGTCTCTCTGGACCTGTACATTATTACTACCTTAATCAAATTTTTATCATTGGTGCAAAAATCTAATTTGGGTCTGACTAAATAAGTATAATAATGGTATGGGATATTATTTACCTTGGGTCCGATTTAAACTTACTTGACATATTTTAATCCTTTATATTTCTACTCTCTTCTACTTTACATCTTTCTTCAATATTCCTCTCTTCTACTCTTTCTTATATACTCTTTATATGTTTTCTATGCTCTTATTATACAAAAAAAAAAAAAAACAGGAGCAAGACAGTATAAAAAAATACATCCTCCTTTTTTTATCACAATAATTAAAATGTTTCATTTTACTTCATGGTACCGAACAAAGATGTCTAAATTACATATTACTTATGCTGAAAGTGTGTAATATATCGCCAGCTACACTTGCTGTCCTTAGAAATAAGTCTGATGACAGCGAGTTGGTTATACTATGTATTTTTGCACTTTCGTATGAGTTAGTCTCAAACACGCTAGACTTTTCCGTAGTAGTGCAAGTAACAGTGGGGTCCCTTATTTGCAACACACTGTAGATTAAGCCTGCTTGGGGGGACGGCACACGAGGAGGCCGCCTTCACTTCCCTAACTGTAAAGATAAATACCTTATTACAACTGTGTGAACTAGGAGTGCCTCCAACATGAACTAGTGAACCTTAGGACTAAAGGGGAATGTTGTATCCACTTGGCCTCCACCCTATCCTTAGTAGCGCTTTAAAGAATATTATTCAACCTGCAGCTATTTACATCCTACACCTGACTCCTTAGTGGTGTCCAAGAATAAGAATTATTAACCAACATAATCGCAGACATGATTTTTAAGTCGTAGCTCGAGTTAATGTGTTTAATATACTGTAGCAGCGCCTCATGTTACCTGGTGGCCACTAACCAAACTTAACTTATCCATAACTTAACCTATGTGAACATAACTAACTTAATCTAAACGGTGGTAACGTCGCATAATTTAACTAACCCCGAACCTAACCTAGCCTAACCTAACGTATCCTGGCCTAACTGAAGCTAACTTGCTATTTTTAGTAATTAATTCGTTACAGTTTCCGGATGCAGGTTTTTCTTTCCCTTTAGTGATCGTCATCATCTCAGGAAAATGGATGATCTATCGATATATCAGAAGTGCATTTCCTTCGCAGGGTAATTTATTAATATACTGTTTGTATATATTTATTTATGGTATACGCCTCTCAAGCGTTGAATATGTACTGATATTATCATTGATATATTAAGTTCATGGGATGATTTACTGATACTCCTTATTATATTATATATGCAAGGTGATTTGGAAACAAGGACTTGTTTGATGAACTAGGGAGGGAGAACCATCACCCTCAGGCAGATGATAATGTCAAGGGGCACTCACCTGGTGATGTCTTTTGGTCTCTGTCTCCTTGCACATTTCTCTCTCTCTGTCTGTCTTTCTCTTTCTCCGACTCTTTTTCTTCTCTCTCAATCTGATTTTGTCTTTCTGTGTGTATCTCTCCATCTTGCTCTCTCTCTCTCATAGTGACTCTCTGGTTTATTGAGTGTATATAACTGTCATGAATACACACAGAACCGTACACACCACAGTACAAACTCATAGTCAAGACAGTGCACGGAAGAACACACAATTAAATGAACTTAAACACACATAAACACACAGATAAGTGCTGTACATCCATGGACACGGACACACATAAAATTACGCACACTGACACCTTCCATTTATATATCCTGAGCAGCTGCTGGAGATAATTAGCCTTCTTTGAAAGTTTGTTTGTTAGTTGTTTATGTCTTAAGTGCTCCAGCTTTTACTGTTATTTCCTTCGCGATTTCATTTAAAGAGGACAGCAGTATCCATACCCGTGGGTGAACACAACATTATTTAGAAAAGTATCTGACATGTATATACATTTTATGGTAAGAAAACCTCCTTTAACGTATATTATTATTGTGGTATATCGCAAGGTTTAGTTAATAATTTATAGAAACACAACAAAATTCCTTTTTGATTTATATGATAAACCAAACATAATACAGAGCAAGATATCTTTAATTTCGTCATAATAAATCCCTCTTTATTCTATTTTGTTAACCATAGCAAACATTTTTTCTTTGTCGGACGCACCTTACGTCCACGTAACACATCCGAGGTTTACTTTCACCCAATTTTCAGTAACTGAGAGTATGAGTTTTCTTCCCTAACTTTATGTAATTTTTGTGACGCGTCTTTACTGCCCAGTGCAGTATGTACTAAATTTGCATAAATAATATACATACGGTGATAAAATGTAGCTTAAATAGTAGAAACACCGCTGATATATTATGTAACATGAGTAAAGACACACAGACTCATATATATATATATATATATATATATATATATATATATATATATATATATATATATATATATTTATATATATATATATATATATATATATAGAGAGAGAGAGAGAGAGAGAGAGAGAGAGAGAGAGAGAGAGAGAGAGAGTCTCACCCGGTAAATTATACTGCAAGTGGAAAATTAGAGGAATTTATGTTATAAGTTTTAGTGTAGTGGAGGAGCCACTTGTTGTGGCCGCCCAAAGTTGAAAAAAAAATCAGCTTTCTGAGATACATATACTCTGGGCCGGGATTCTTACAGCCTCTTGCATTAAATTTCTGCGCCAAACTGGGGATCTGAGTCCACGTCTAACTGACTTATGTGAGCTACGATATAGAACTTGGTAGCTGGCAACTAAATTGTACTGAAACTCTACCTTAAGAAACTGCTCGACTTAAACATGGTTTCTGAAATTAATTTTTTGTTGAACTGAGAAAGTACTTCATATAATTGGTTTCTAAGGCTAGATATAAGTAAGCAAGCGAAAATTAATCGGAAATTATTGAGACTTCTTTATAACACTGGCTCACTTAAATATACATTATATACTGTATAGGGTATCTATAATAGCTTCCAATTTGCCCTGAGAGTACTGAGAGACAGTTAAGGGAAAGACGTATCTTACGAAATGTTGAGGATCCGTATTTGTGCTGCTGGTCACGGTGGTCCGCCAGTAGAACACTTTTCATGTACAACGTGTTAAGACCTCTCATTAAAAGGGTTAAGTATTGCGCGTTCAAATGCTTCACTGACTGAACTCTTAAGAATCTAGCTTGGAAGATGATAAGCTTAAAGTTTAAATTCTCACATTACTGTGCTCAAATTGTTGTCATCTGTTCAAAAGGTTGAGTCATAGTGTGAAAGGATGTTGCGTATTCGTGTTAGGGGTTAAGTTGTGGTATTCAAAAGGTTGGATTAGTGTGTTCCAAGGGCTGGATCATCCCTTTAATGAGCTAAATCATCCTGTTGGTAAGTTTAGGTTACCTTATGCAAAGGATTGAGTCATTGTATTCAAGAAAGACCAATCATCGTGTTCATAGCCTATAATTTTTTCGTGCATAATAGGTTAAAATACTGCACTGAGAGTTAAATCACCCCGTCTTCAATGCGGTTGAGGGAGAAGCATTAGGAAGCCTTTACAATAAAGGGTGGACAGGTACAGTCAATACGTAAGACTGGCCACTAAAAGTCAAACAAACTCTCGTGTATCCATCTAAAACAGTGGGGTAAACGTGTACTGTGTGTCTTAATAAAAAAATGTGCATGTAGTTTGACACCTGATGACAACCAAGCACAATTTCAGTCCAAGTGCCACGGTCGTATTTACTCATGATGGCTGGTTGGAAAAGTTGCAATGTCTACCGAAAAAAAAAAAGAAAAAATATTGCAATAGCTGTGCTGAACAAAATGTTGGAAAACTAAATAAAAATGGGAAATAAAAACAGCCACGGGATAAGTAACAACATTCACCTATATCGTGAATGCCAGACAGGGCACCTTTTTTACCTCCCTCCATCCACCGTAATGCATGTCAATTTATCACACCCAACCTTACACTCTATCATTTACCATCTCACACTCAGTACCTCAGACCAAAAAGTAAAGGCTTACGTAAAGGATAATGGTCATACAAACTCAAATATCATAATTTAAACATGGAAAAAAAAGGTAATCAAATGGTGATTTAGTAATATTTTATTGTGCAGTTTGCTTCAGTCACAGTTTGTGATGCAAACATTACTGATCGTGAAACTCGCCGTTATGGTGCAACTTCGCTGGCCGCGTTCATCTCGTTGTCAGTTTTTGTCGGGGAACAACATAGTTTTCGAATATTTTTAGTAAACTTTTAGATAGGAAAAACATGAAAGCACAGTGTTTATATATAATTTCCTTTCAATAGTTAGGATAGAATGGGGATAATCAATTGAAAATAATTCTATAATAGCGACATTGTACTACTACTACTACTACTACTTTTTTTTTTTTAATACGTGGCCTCCAACCTCCCCCAATATCCACACCTTCGCCACCATTTGAATACCTTAATATTAAATATCCTAATACATATGTAGCTATCCTATCTGTGTTAAATTAGTTGAGCCGCAGATCTATGCGGCATTCAGTGAGTGTAGCCTCATAGTCAATATCTGCAGCAGTTGGCGGAATTGGGGCAGAAGCTCTCGTTCCCCTGAGGCAGAGCAAAGCCGACCGAAGGAGAGAGAAAGACAGTCGACATCTCATCCAGGCTGTAACGAAACTTCTGGGCTCCTGCTTCTGTTCGGAGATCACCTCAGCGAGTTTGGCGTAGAAACATCTTGCACTTGGTCCCATCCCACCAGAGGTTGTGAACACTAGAGGAGTGAAGCTGCCTTGATCAACGTTTTGGATTCTCTCCCCATATGCCCTTATCTTGTCGTTCTCGTTCCTCCTATGTGCAGCATCGAGAGCTAGGTTACGGTGACATGCAGCCATGGGATAAAAAATCCTGATGTCGAAGAAAGCTCGCTGTCCTCGCGTCCAGAATCCTCGAGCACTGACGTCAACACGGCTTCGTTAGATGTGTTTGAAGTCCTATGTTGGAAGATCTCACCATCTAATGGAAGGAGGGTCGGTTCTACCATGACATCCCGGCAGATTACCTTCAATATATTTGCGGTGAGGTCCCTTACTTTGTCATGCCTCATGCATATGAAGCCACCTTTCTTGCACACCATGGCGTGATCGCCGTCATAGGAAGAGCCACACACGCAGTGGGAGGGCAAACCTTCTACTGGCCGACCGTACCTTAGAGCAATGGCATCTGTAAATTCTTGTTTGTTGAGACTGAAACCATTTTCCCTTATCGGTAACCAGTTCGAGGCGCCCACCTCCTGCGCTATAGCTACTTTTTTTTTCAAATTTTCTGGAACCTGCAGCAACTGTTGCCTCAACTTATCATTTTGGCAGTGCTGTCGATCTGTCGTAATGGACCTACGAATCTCGTTTACTTCACTGGTCTCGACTTCCCATGTTGCGTTCTGGGCTATTATGTGGTCCGTGAGGGCTACCGTGAGCTTAAGTGAATTTTGATGTTCGGTGGCTGCAATCTCCTCTGGATTGGTTAGTCCCATCCCTCCCAGTCTTGATGAAAGTGCAAGAAGTGCTCTTTCTGCTGGGGTTAAGTGAGTGTGTTTCACTAATTTGGGAATGAAATTGACACTGATAGCTTCTTCCAGAGGGTGGAGGAGGGGTCCGATATCAGGGATAGTACGCATCAGGTAGTTCCAACAATGCTTGACTCCATGGGTGAATGCAGCGAAAGCCGCATGTGGCTCTGTGTTAGCAATCTCAGACAGAGCTTGGATTTCACTAACCCACAGATTCACCTTTCCAGCTACGTACTCGGTCTTGAAGTCCGTAGTGCCAATTACTGCGCCTAGATGTCTTTGGCCGTCCTTAGATATTTTGACCTCACTTCCGCCAAAAACCTCCTTAGCCCGTTCATAATGTTCTGGCTTCACGATGAGGAAGGACTTGCTGGCGTTTCGGTGGTACCCTATTTGTGGACCTCGCGATGTTACCAAGTCCCACCACTTTTTGATGCCCTCCACTTTTCCTGCTCCTGTAAGGTCGTCAGCATACGCCACTTGTTTGACCACAGTTGTTTCAAATTTTATATCTTGTTGGAGCACTGATAGGCCTATTGCATTCATTGCCATTGCAACAGGGTCTCCCTGTGATGTTCCCTCGGTTGACTGTAAGATGGTATTACCTCTTAGGGCCTTGTTGTTTACTATATAAAGGTCTGATGGATTCCTATAGGAGTTCTCAACGTACATTGCAAAGCTTGGACACTTGATCTTGATGTTGTGCAGTGCGGCCTTGCGGGTAAGTATGTTGAATGCGTTTGAAGCGTCGACCAGGAGAACGGCCTCACAATCACGTTGCTCAAATATCGCTCTCATGGCGTGAATGGCAGCTTCCCCTCCAGCTTGTTGGCCGGCACAAACTTGCAGGTTCCCTGCTGCTGCCCTGACATCGTCCTTTACCACCTCCATTATGCATTTTCCGATGATTCGCCTCAGCACTTCCCCCACTCCTATTGGCCTACATCCTGGATTCTTATCCAGGGGAATGAGGCGGCAGGCCGTCAGAGCATGAAGGTGATGGCAGCATGAGGATGCCAGGTTTCTTGCAAGGACGGCAATGGCCGTGCAGAGATCACTTGCTGCGGGGCCAAACTTGTTTGTGCTGAGGATGACTCTCCAACCGGTTTTATCCAGACCTGAAGGGCCGGCTCCTCCTCGAGTCTTCAGTGCCTTTTTCCACACCATCTCTGATGCCTTCTTCGTCGATTGCAGGGGGATGTTTCTCTTTCAGTAGTTTTAATGTCTCTCTGGTTATTGGCATCACCCCACCGGAGGATTCCTCTGTGAGAGATCTTACCGCCAGAGACACTTTTCCCACACGCATTTTGTTTCCAAATTTTCTTGCCACGTCATCGGTGTTTTGCTTTCCGTCACCCGTAACTTTTAGTCTCTCCTGCAGTGTTCTTGCTTCACATAGGAGATCATCAAGGCCCCCAGTCTGCCACATTGCCAATCTTCTCTTCACTGCTGCCACATTTTCTTTGTGCTTAGTCTTTGTGTGTGTCCTCTGACAAAATAGATGTGGTATTATTGCCAGTATTTGAAGAGCTAAAGGGGCGAGGAAGCGGTCCTGAGTGTAATCAGTCATGAGGCGAGTCATCTCCCGAATCATTTCTTTAGTGGGCGCACACTTGGGTGATTCAAATAAGTTAGCGGGCGACCACTTGACAATTTCTGAGTAGGTTTCTTTGACCCCTATGTCTGCATTTTCCATCTATATGCCATTCCACTGAGGTGGCTGTCTCTCATTCTCCTCGTGGACATCTGCTACTAAGGGAGCAGCATTTATTAGTACTACATTTTCGGGTTGAGTAGACTCACTGCTATCATTTCGGATATCATCGGGTGGTTGGGTCCCGGCGATACCCACTGTGGCCACCTGTGTCGGCTCCCTGCCACGTGAGTTCCGACACTGGTCTCGCTTCTTGCAATCCACACATGATTGGTGGTTTCTCGCACAAACACAATTTGTGCAGTTTTGGTTCGGGCTAGCACAGACGCAGCAATGAATGTTACCAGGCATAGTGAACAGCACCTTGGGCGACAGATACTTCCGCCTCCGACCACTGCTATTGGGCCCATACGGACGAAGAAACTTGATCTTATGAGTATGGGGCACAGAGGTGACGGTCTGGCCTGCGGTGTCCGAGTAGTAGTGGCATACGCGCGCGCGTGGTTGTGTTGGGCACCCCCCATGTGGGCGACAATCCACACATCAGAATAATCCACTGGGAGCAAGCATTATCACACCTAACACGTGTTTATGTAACCTTGGCAGAGATAACCACTATTTCTATGGTCGCACTGATGTAATATTAGTTATATATACTCACTTGGTCAGCCGACACTACATGAAGTGGCTGTTACTTGAGGTGGGGAGGAAGGGGGGGGGGGGCGACAGAAGGCGCGAGGCACTTGGCCCCATAGGGGCGAGAGTCGCGATGCCACCCCTGCTAAAGTAGGCCTATCGACACACTGGCACTGACACTTGGCAACTCCAGTCACTGACCATTCAAACACTCACAGGCTTACTTGAAGATCGCCGGTGAACAAACGCAATATTTGCGTTTAATGCCGTATGGGATGAGAAGAGCCGTCGGCGACGATGCTCAAGGTGACATCCAACATTCATCGACACACTGTGAAATTCTTGCTCCCACAAACTGAGTATATCCCCACCAAAAACACTACATACATACTACTACTACTACTACTACTAACAATAATAATAATAATAATAATAATAATAATAATAATAATAATAATAATAATAATAACAACAACAGCAATAATAATAAAATAATAATAATAATAATAATGAAGATCATTTAGAAATAGAAATCTAATCACCATAAAAATTGCAACAAAGAAAAATTTCCATATAATTATATTATAGAGAGAGTGTTAGAATACATGACACTAGTCATTACCCTCATAAGATTTATCTTATTTGCTCAGAAAGGAATTTATTTTGTCGAGATAATAAAATAATTTTGGAGTTGAATGGTTCATTATTTTGGGTATAAGGCCAATACCCAAAGCATTATCCTTATGTTTGTGTGATAGAAGCTGTCCAAGAATTTACGTAAACTAAATCCTTTATATGAATTATAAGCTTTAATCTTACGTATAGATTGTGAGTGGCTGGATAAATGTGGAAACGTTCCAAACAGGACCTAGAGCGAGTGAAACCTAACACAGCCTAATGTTATAGACTCCAAATCCTAATGCGGACTATTGTTATAGGTCCCAAGTCCTAAAGAGAACTAATTTTAATGGACTTCACTCTTATAGGGAGGCCCCGATCTTAATGGACCCCCACATCAAATGGTTAAGTTAGATTATGTTAGGGTTCAGTGCGACTGGGGCACTATTAGGAGTGGGGTCCATTTGACCCGTAAACCTGACATTGGCGCTTGTCCACCACGGTGTGTAATCGATAGGTGAGTACCCCTACACACACTCACACACACACACCCACAGGTACATACACACATCAACACACACACACAACTCAACAAAAACAACAACAAAGAACAACAATAACAATATTTCCTCTGTACCTTTCCCAGTTGTGAATAATGTTTACATGCTTTGCGTACATTTATAATCTGTCTCACGTACACAGATCCAACTCCTGGGCTGGCGACGAACACAGAGTTTTAAGGAACTCTGGGACCACTTGATGTATTATTCTGAGATATTATTATTATTATTATTATTATTATTATTATTATTATTATTATTATTATTATCATCACTCATTATTAGTCAGTTTTACTATATTATTTGTTTCTACCATTTTTTTTCATTTAAGCAATATTTCTATCCCTATAATTAATACCTATTTAACTTCATCATATAAAAAAAACTGAATAGTTCTCAAAGAAAGATACCTCAGTATTATGTGCTAACGCTAGGATGGATCGAAACTAATTTTGTTGAGTCTGTCATGGAATAGTTCTCTCTCTCTCTCTCTCTCTCTCTCTCTCTCGTGTGATTTTATGTCAACATTTTGCATTTTTAATTCAAATTCTACATAACAGGAGCTACCAGAGTCGCCAACTTTCGCCAGGTGGACCAATCACCAGCACTAACCTAACTAACCTAACCCACCTCACCACAAACATAGGCTAGCTTAATCTAATCGAACTCGCCGGTTTTTCTAGGAAAAATTCAGATGGAGTTCCGGGTCCAAGTACGAAAATTACTTTGGCCCATTTTTCTCTATCTCACAGATTTGAATGGCAGGTACCAGTATATTGTTTTGGTGATCTGAGTATTTTTCTTTTCTTTAAAATATTCGCGGGTAGAATGTGAATAAAAGATATTATCATCACAGAATCAGTCATATAATAACATGGAAGCCCTATAACCTCCTTCAATATCGACCTAAACGGAGATTAACTAACATAATCGGCGACCCAAATGATTGATATATCTATTAGTTAGAACTTTTATGAACTGTTGAGGTCGTTTACCCAATGGAAGAATGGCACCTGGAATATAGCTAATAAGCCAAGAAGACACCGGGCCCGAAAACTTCACATTTCGTCTCTCTCTCTCTCTCTCTCTCTCTCTCTCTCTCTCTCTCTCTCTCTCTCTTAAGACATGACGTCGTCTGTTTGCATGGTGGAACACAGGAAAGCTTGAACAAGCAAAACCTTCTATTTCAAGGACGGTTCACAGCGGCGCTTACAGCAAACTTGGAGACTGGCTCCACAAGTTCGGTTTTCGTGTCAAAATGCTACGTTCCCGTATTGTGCTCCTATTGGTTGAAGATTATTGACTTATTCTCTTAATGACAGTTGGAGAAATTATTTTCATAAGTAAATAAATGGACAGTTTTATAAATTAACAGATGTTGAGACCAGACTTATATTTCTTCCTTAAATTAATGAAGAGGTCATCGATTTATCACCAGACGTGAGGACTATAGGTTTGCTTAAGACTCGCTCTGAATATATATATATATATATATACCTCACTAGTCGGGAATCGAACACTGGTCCTCTGCATGTGAGCAGGGATCGCTACCATCGCGCCACAAGGACAACAAAAGAATATCTAGGCTTTGTTATATTCCACACAAAGCCAGTTCATTTGCCTTTGTGAAGCAATAACCTTCATTGGGGATTGCCCATGCCAACTATGTAGTAGGAGTAGCATTTTACTGATTACAGTTAGGAAACATGAGGTTACATATATACATTATCTCATCAGTCCATATAGCACGCGGACTTCCATATTTTATTTTTATTATTTTAATTTTGGTTTTATTAAATTTGTTAGTTATTATTATTATTATTATTATTATTATTATTATTATTATTATTATTATTATTATTATTATTATTATTATTATTATTATTATTATAATTATATTTTCGCCCCCAGGTCCTGATGTGGGTCATTGACCCGTGCCCGGATGGGCTAATCTCCGTATAAAAAAAGAAAAATCGAACCCTGGACCTCTGTGTGTGAACAGGAATCGCTACCACCGCGCTGAAGGTTCACGTTCTTTTTTTTATGTGGATTAGCTCCCCTGGGCACAGGTCACTGGCCTACATCAGGGCTGGGGGGACGAAAATATAATAATAATAATAATAATAATAATAATAATAATGATATAATAATAATAATAATAAAAATGAAGAAAATAATCATGAGTGAGAAACAATATGTTGTGTATTGTGTTGTCAAACAGAGAAACTATTGAGACCCTGCAATTGTGTGCAAATGAGACAGAAAGTCAGATGAGCAACCTGGGACTTGGTCACAATTTTGGTGATGGCATATGGATGTCAGCAGGGTCTATTAATTAATTATTAGACAACACAGCTTCCACCGCAGGTTACCAGCGGCCCGGGTCATATGTACAGAAGCAGTAGATTTATCACAAGTGTCGTCCTATTACCACTAGCGTTCCCGCCAGTCTCCGGTAATTTCCCGACGAGCGGTATCAGTGTACAGACAAAACAAGAGACAGGTAGATTTCCACCAGGTCATAGAAACACATTTGTGAACTGTAGTTGCCTTTAATTTTCAATTAATCTTCACAAAATTGGTCACAGGGCATGTTTTCACAGGTAGACTTTTCATTACGAATATAAACATTCAGCACACTACCAGTGTACAATTCCTTAGTCTTTTCACTTCATATCGCTCACAACAATTTCACAATACCTGTACAGCAATGATCTTAATTTGTCATTACTAGGCTTGCACTTAACACTCTGAGCAGAAACGATCGGCAACTTAACTAGCCAGCCTGCTGGTATTTATGTACTGTACAGTACGTCTCGTAAGACGCCTAGAGCATTCTAATAATAATAATAATAATAATCAACGGTTTATTGAAAGAGCTTGGCAGCCAGAAGGCTGAAAATAAACAGTTACTTATTTGGGGAATGGGTTTCGAATTACAAATAATATACAAGAAACATAAGTGATGCAAATAAGATATATAATAACTATATGGGGAAAAGCTCAAACTACAGTGCATTTCAACATAGTGACAGTGCAAGAAGTAGTATTTACTGGGAGTGAATACACTGGCTTATTACAAGTTATTGATAATTTTTACAATGGTTGGGACTGGGCTGTTCTAAGAGCGATCAGTTCGTGCACGTATGGGCTGGATGCGGTTGTGGTGTCGAACAGCAATTCTCGGGCTAGAGATCTCAGGTGGTAGTAGGAGCCGGTGTCGAGGATGGTGTAGAAGCTTCTTGCCAAATTTGTAGATGAGGTCGTGGTGATGGTCAGTGAGAGTCGAAAGGGTCAGTGTGTTGAGCGCTTCTTGATATGTGGAGTAGGAAGGGGAGAGAATAATCTTGCATGCCCTCTTTTGCACTTTTTCTAGGTGTTTACGTTGTGTGGCATTTAGGGAGGAAGACCAGGTAGGGGAGACATAGGTTAGCTTGGGAAGTATGAATGTTGTGTAATCACTGAGGAGCTCGGGTGCAGGAACTCCGAGGGACTTGAGTCGGTGGAGGAGGTGGAGACGGAAACTGGAGGATTTGACAACTTCACTGAAGTGTGGTTTCCAATTTAGTTTGTTGACTATGGTGACGCCGAGGGGCTTCGTGGAATCTACAACCTGGAGTGTGTTCGGACCTAAAGTAATGGAAGGAGGTGGGACAATGTCGGAGGAGAGGTTGATGTGCATAACCATGGTCTTGGTATGGTTGATGGTGACATGGTTGTTGGTGGCCCAGTTTTGGAGGCTGTTCAATAAATCCTGAAGGTCGGACCGAGACACGCCTGGAGAATTATAGAATGATCTAGGCTTATAATACATAAGTAAATTATAACAGACATGACATAAAACATTCTAGAAAATTCTTACATAGGTAATACATCAATATATACACGAAAATCTCCCTAAACTTGCCAAAATAACTGCTGTTTGGAATAGAAAACAAACACAACACCCAGTTCACCAAACTTTTAATACCAAATTATGCCTCGGCATAACAATATGGTTCATAACAAATGGCAGTTGGGGATGGAATGTGATAAAATCTACGGAGTATAAATGTAATAAATGCAATACCCAGTGTTGCTTTGGCAATTTATTTGCAATCATATGCAATGTGATATCGATTTTACAGTAAATGTTCAAAGTTCCAGCCCTCTTCCTGACTGTTACCACTAACTTTAAATAAGGCTTGACATTTCATGTTTTATGTTCATAGACTAGTTCAGTTATCCCCTACCCAATTTTATCCTATAACTCCGAAACTATGGGGAACTGACACTATGTTCAATGAACATTGTTCATGGAGTCATTTGTCCATATGTACTGTCTCAGGAATACACCCCGCAGAATTATGCACTACATTTCTGAAACATCTGCGCAGGAACAAGACGCGCTACCACGATACCACAAGAGCAACAAAAACTATCCAAGGCTTTGTTGTATTTCACACAAAGCTTGCTTCTTCGTCTTTTTCTTAAGCAACGGAAGCCTCCACCGGGGCTTGCCCGTGTCAGCTATCTGGTCGTAGTGGCATTATATAGACTACAGCAGAAAGCGCAAGGCTATTATTAAATCTCAACAATATATATATATATATATATATATATATATATTTATATATATATATATATATATATATATATATATATATATAACAAAGAAGTATGTGTGTTTGTGTGTCCGCACGAGAAACTCGGAACCTACTTTACCGATCTGTAGTGATGACGGATGGTTTTATATGTAGTGATGATGATAGATGGTGCTATATGTAGTGATGATGGATGATGTTATATGTAGTGATGATGGATGATGTTATATGTAGTGATGATGGGTGGTGTTATATGTAGTGATGATTAGACAATAAAATAATAACAGTTTAATGCTAAAAAAATATGCTTTGTTGTACAGTTGTAGTGGAACATACATACACCGTTAATGAACTATTGATGGAAGAAGAAGTTTTGGGGACTGAACAGTGAGACAATGTGGAGCCTCCCAGAGGGTGGCGTCCTACCGTGGCCTAGCGAATGAGCCGCCCGGACCAAACTTGGCATGGCTAGCAAGTGTCATGTGGGGATCTCAAAAAACCCCCAACCAACCCGATCCGTCACACCCAACCCGACCCGAACCGTTAAACCACACAGAGGTTGAAAAGGATGTGGAAATGTTGTAAAGTCCTCACTGAGCTCACTAACATGGTCTACCCAAACATTATCCACCACTACAAGGATCACAAGTGGCTGCGTGAAGGTGCAATTCTAGCACCAAAGAATGAAACAGTGACCGAAATCAACATGACTTTAATCAGACAGCTTCCAGGCAGTGAGGTCTCATTCAAATCTGTTGATACAGTAAGCGACCAGGACCAACCATTCCAGTACCATGCAGAATTCCTTAATTCTTTGGAGCCCGCTGGAATGCCTCCTCACCACCTCACTCTCAAAATTGGAACTCCTATAATGCTCTTAAGAAATTTTCAACCTACCGAAAGAGCCGCCCGGAGGGCGGCGATTCCGCTAGTCTATATATATAAAACAAAAAAGTATGTGTTTGTGTGTCCGCACGAGAATCTCGGAACATACTTTACCGATCTGTAGTGATGATGGATGGTGTTATATGTAGTGATGATGATGGATGGTGTTATATGTATTGATGATGATGGATGGTGTTATATGTAGTGATGATGATGGATGGTGTTATATGTAGTGATGATGATGGATGGTGTTATATGTAGTGATGATGGATGATGTTATATGTAGTGATGATGGATGTTGTTATATGTAGTGATGATGGGTGGTGTTATATGTAGTTATGATGGATGGTGTTATATGTCGTGATGATGGATGATGCTATATGTGGTGATGATGGATGATGTTATATGTAGTGATGATGGCTGATGTTTTATGTAGTGATGATGGATGATGTTATATGTAGTGATGATGGGTGGTGTTATATGTAGTGATGATTAGACAATAAAATAATAACAGTTCAATGCTAAAAAAATCTTGAACCTAGCGAAAGAGCCGCCCGGAGGGCGGCGATTCCGCTAATATATATATATATATATATATATATATATATATATATATATATATATATATATATATACAACATTGAAGTCCGCTTATTTTTTGGGCTGTTGAGATATATACATATATGTGTGTGTGTGTGTGTGTGTGTGTGTGTTTGAAAATATTAAATAATAATTTTTTTATGCCGACTTTAGGAATTTGAGAAAATAAAACCCGCCTGACAGGAGAATTCAGATGATATTTCGACAGGAGATTACAGCTTTGGTAGCTGGGTGTGGCTGGGCCGGGGTTGCCTATTTCTCACGAAGCTCATGCATGTTTATGGCATATTACTGCTATCTCTTCACCTTGTCTCCCCCCGGGGACATGAATGATACTCGCAGGTTACCTTTAGAGCGTGTATTGTTATAGAATTAGACGCAGTAAATTTTTATATTATTTTCCTTCTGTGTGAGATTTTCCCTGGAACTCTAAATCCTTTGTTATAACCCTTGTAAAACGTTCAAGTTTGAAATAAAATGTGAGAGACACAAAGTTCCTTGTTGTATAAACAGAATAACAGTGATGTGCAACGATGTGTCTGGCTTTGCCACTGTAAATCATATATTTAGTCTTAGAGAGGGTTACTTCTTCGCTGTGAGTGTGTCTGTCTGTCTGTCTGTCTGTCTGTTTGTCTGTCTGTGTATTGTCACGAACAATGTATCTCATAATATAACCTTACAACCATTAACAGCCAATTGTTTCCTGAGCTGTACTTTACGTGTCTAGCCGGTAACGGCCCTGCCCGACGTACTGTACCTTTTCGTGAATTCTTTATATTTACTGTATGCTTATATTGTATATTTTGCCAGGATAACATCACATTGGGTATTGTCTTAGTGAATAGTTATAATATTAATTCCTATAATCTAACATCAACATTGACATGTTAAGTACGATGGTGGGGGTCAGTACTCAAAGCACTCCCATAGAAACAGATCGCTTGAGAGCCAGATCAGTCACACAGAAGCTTGGTAGTCAACAGACCGTTCACAAATGGCCAACGTTATCAGTTCAATTTTGTCTTCTATCAAGTGATGTACTCATGGTATTCATTGTTGAGGCTGGCTGGCAGTTTTGATGTTTTATGTATTTCTGTTACTTGCATTTGTAATTGTATATTGACTTGTTTATCGATGATGTTTGCGACCCTAGAGTAACTTAGTATGTTCAAGGTTGTTATTATCTATTGCATTGTTATTTGTGGTAAGAGTTGTAAATAAAGCTATACATTTATCTTCAACTTTTTTTACTCCAATCATCAAGTATTTACTTATAAAAGAGGCTGCACATTCAATCCGTATACTGTACCGTAGTTGGACTTCTACCCAATATAAACTTTTAGCACCATATACAGTAATTGGCTGTAAAAACATTCACTTTTTGTTTGTAACGAGCTTTATCCCTTTGACATGTAACAAGTGTGTGTGTGTGTGTGTGTCGCAGAGGGTAGTGTAATGCGTCTAGTGTGGCATCATTAATTTAGTGTTAAGGTGCAAGCAATGCTTATTTACTCTCGTATTCAGCTACCGCCGCTAGTTAGCCCTTGTGGCGAACAAGGAAGCAACTTGCATAAGTCTTGCCCTGCCAGTACACAGCCTCTTCACCACCAAGACTGCTGCTGTGCCTCCTCGTGGCAACACACAGTAACTGGGTGCCTCGTGGGCCCAGGCTAGACCAGCAGGAGATCTCGGATTAGCAGCGGGCCCCAGTGAGACGGCGCATAATACGCCCACTGGTATGTGGACACTTCTTGGCGCCTACCAACCACAGCCCCGCTGCCTTGTGGATTAACCTTGGCCACTATAAGGCTACGGGAGTAAATCCCAAACGAAAAACCAGGGTGGAGCCCCGCATCAGGCAGACATGCTTACAGAGCTCCAACAAGACCCCAACGGCGGTATAGGCGGAAGAGGTGACCAACATGAGAACCCAACGACTACAACGGCGGGCGAAAGCAATGCATGATGGACAGGCTATTGAGGTGAAACCCAACAGACTGTACTCTCCCTCACCCAGTCATTGCAACACTTGCACCACTGGATCAGGAAAAGGTAGAGCCAACATGTGTGGTTGAAGTCCGCGCTCATGCCTCAAGCGCAGCCATTATCCAGATCATCACACTCGTCATCATCCTCAAACCCTTATACCCCAAAAGTCCTATGGCGATGGACGAGTGGCGGCGGGGCAGAGATTACTGGCAGGAGTCTGTAGTCACAACTCTGCACATGGGCGGCACAGATAAGATGGTCGTTTATGCACTGGGATCTAGACAGCAGTGCAATCCGGTCCTGTCTGTGCAATTGAACAGCCCTTTCGAGGAGTCACTCTGCTCACACCACAGGAGAAGGGCATTAGAAAAGGTTCCATAATCATAGCCTGCCTAAAAAAAATAAAACCCTACTGGGTAACCGCACTCAGTAAGGTCATCCTTATGCGGTCAAAAACACAATTATAATCTAAGATGAAAATAAATCACAATATACAACGTCTTTTGGTCGCTGCATGGAATGTCAGGACCCTTCTGGAAAGTAGCAAAAATGAGCGTCCTGAAAGAAGAACCTTCCCTTGTGACAAAGGAGCTAACTAGCTATAACATCGAAAAAGCAGCCATTAGTGAGTCTCGGCTCCCAGATGAGGGTCGACTCACAGAACTGGGGTCTGGCTATACCTTCTTCTGGAAGGGTAAGCTTGCTGCAGAGAGAAACCGCATTTATGGAGTTGGCTTTGCAATCCGCCAACGCATCCTACATAGGCATACTGAAATGCCTGTTATGATCAACAAGCGCCTCATTACGCTCCGAGTTCCATTGAATCACTAACATCTTGACTTTTTCATCAGTGCATACGCCCAAACAATGGATACAGAGGATGACACCAAGAGGCCTTTTACGCCGACATTGACAGAGTGCTAACCTCTATCCCCAGAGAAGATAATATTGTGCTCCTTGGTGACTTCATTGCCAGAGTTGGCAGAGATGCAGACATTTGGCAGGGTAACACAGGAAGAATGCTCTGGGCAAAGTGTAATCCCAACGGCCTACTCCTCCTCAGGAAATGTGTTGCACACAACCCCACTATCACCAATACCTTGTTTATGCAGGCTGACAAGTTCGTGACAACACCCACGATCCAAACACTGGCATCTCATTGACCACATCATAGTCAGAGAAAGAGATCGCCGAGATGTCCTCATCACCCGAGCAATGCGTGGCTCAGACCACTGCCACACTGGTCATCGCCTCGTCAGAGCTAAGCTCTCACTTCACATCGGCCCAAAACAGCGAAGGCAACAAGCCTCCAGAAGAAGTTGTAACACTATGCGTCTGGAAGATCCAGTGGTAGAACATGCTTTCAGAGAGCATCTCGAACATGGGCTGATAAATAACCCGACAACAAACAACCCTAATCACAGTGTTGAATGGGGGTATTCTCGACACTGTCATGACAAAAACCTGCAGGGAAACCCTCGGCCAGATCGATAGAATACACCAGGACTGGTTTGATGAAAATGACCCGGAAATCAATGTACTCATAGATGATAAATGTGCTGCTCTAATTGACTGGCAGAACAACCCTCAGTCTCGGAACAAAGCTGATACCTTCCTCAAGAAGAAAGAGGCGGCCCAGCTTGAACTTGGCAAACTAAATAACGACCGTTTTATAAATTAGGCATGTGAAATGCAAAAACTTGCAGATTCGCACAAGACCTGTGAATTTTTCAATTCCACTGAAGCATTTTATGGTCCAATCATTCATGGCACAGCCCCCCTCCGCTCATCTGACGGTAACTCCCTAATTAAAGATGATGAAAGCATCCATTAGCACTGGAAAGAGCACTACCATTCGCTGCTCAACCGAAAAACTGATGTGGATGTTCTGACTACCCAGCAAGTTCCTCAGCATCCATAGTTGACCCATCTCTGCTATCCTCCATTCTTGGACTAGGTAGCTACTGCCATCAAACAGATGAAAAATAACAAAGCCTCAGGGCCTAAAGGAATCCCAGCCGAGGTGTATAAAGCAGGAGGACCTCTGCTTACTAGCCATCACCACTCTCTCCTGGATAATATATGGGAAAAGGAGGAATTCCCTCATTCCGTCATCAATATTTATAAGAACAAGGGAGACTGGTGAGACTGTGGCAATTTAACATGGGATCTTGCCGCTATCCATAGCTGGCAAGATTATCGCGAGAGTCCTCCCAAACAAACTTCCTCCCAGAATCTCAATGCGGCTTTAGACCATCCTGTGGCACCACTGACATGATCTTTGCTTACCGCCAGATACGGGAAAAGTGCAGAGAACAGCATCTTGACCTGTACATGACCTTCATCAACCTAACGAAGGCCTTCGACTCAGTCAACAGAGAAACCCTCTGACAGATCCTCAGCCATTTTGGCTGCTCACCAAAATTCATCACCTTCGTCAGGCAACTCCATGATGGCATGAACTGCAGTGTCCTGCACAAAGACACCCAGTCTGAGTTCCCTCACATCCAAACGGGGGTAAAACAAGGAAGTGTACGTGCACCAACTCTCTCTTCCATTTTCTTTGCTACTTTCCCTACTCCGGCCAATGTCAATTTAGCCGGTGGGGTGGACATCGAGTACCCGATGAAAGGGGGTCTGTTCAACATAAAAAGACTCCATGCAGAATCAAAGGTGTCGGCAGCTTCCATTACTGAACTTCAGTATGCGGACGACATCACCCTTGTCGCTCACACAAAGCACTACCTGCAGGAAATCCTGAACACCATCGTAGATGCGTATACACACTTCGGCCTTGAGGTGAATGTACGTAAGATTCAGACTCTCTTTCAACCTGCCCCTGGTTCAGCCACACCGCCACCATAGATTCACCTTAACGGTACTACCCTCTCTAATGTTACCTAGCTTGGGTATCTCGACTCCCACCTTTCCACCACTGCAGACATCGATGAAGAGATTCAACATTCGATCAGATGTGCATCTCAAGCCTTTGGCGTGCTCCGTTCCCTGTTTTCGGCTGTAGGGAGCTGAAATTATCTGCAAAGTTGCACGTGGTCCTTCCCGCTCTGGCACCAAGTCTATGAACATTGAGGTTACTGTAGGTTATGTATCTATGCTACTGTGCCGAGTAGCATTTATATATGTAATTATGTGGCAACACTGCACGTGTTATGTGGCAACATTGCCCCGAGGCTGCCATACGGCAAGGCAGTCTCTGTCTGACTCCGTCGGTCGTGCATGGCACACGCTTGTCACCACTTGTATTTCTCCTATCCATTAATAAATGGACTTCAGTGTTACCCGGTGTTTCCCTACCCATCACTGCCTTCTTCATGGAACACTTGGAACCTTCATGGCGCAGTGAGTAGGAGCTATTGATTTACAAGTGTGTGAACAATGGACAGTTAGCCGGCGATGTGCGACTGTCGGCGATGTGCGCGTCGACTCTTAGTGTATTGTGTTGTGTTGCGTTGTGTTTCGCCGCGACGTGCAGTGTTGCGCCGTCACAGTGCGTTTTAGTGATGGTGGCAGTGTTAGTGTCAGTGTATTAGTGTGTCTAGAGCTGAGAGTTGAGCATTGGCCTGTCTTTTCTGGCACCCACGGAGCACGTAGGCGTACACCCTTCTCATGTGACATCCGGCGAGACACTGACGTTCTTGCCTCTGCGGCGGCCACCACGATCTGCTCTCCGAGACACACACACACACACACACACACACACACACACACACACACACACACGCATGCACGCACTCACGGACAGAACAGTGGACTCTATGCGTTATTTCTGCACTGTTTATGTCATATATATGTGGTTCGAGCTGATGAGGCGCCACTTTATATACTAAACAGCGCAGTTCAAGTATACTAAGATGGGCGACAAGAAGGGACAACGTCAAGATGGGAGACACGACTCCCCACCACCTTCTCATCTACTGGGCACAAATGGAGCTTCTGCGCCCACCGCCACTCATCCTTCACCTACAGCGATGGGCGTGCCACAATTCTGAGGTGGATGGACGACTGGGACGAGAGACGCAGAGAAATGGAACTTCAGAGGGAGGAGGAAAAGGCGCGCTTTGATGCAATATTGGCGACCCTGGCGCTAACCCACCCTCCCTCACTCGCAGGTATCACGCACCATGGTGCCAGTACCCTCCCTCCTCCACCACACCAGCGTCCTCCAGGCACTCTTGCTACTCCAACAGCTTCCAAGGCATCTGTTCAACCCCCACCCGCCCTCTCACCAGACGTCACGTTTCAACTTTTTCGTGAGTGGAGGTGGCGGTGAACAGATTACTCCACGATGGTGGACCTTGACAGCATGCCTCCAAACAAACAGCTCATCCAACTGCGGATGTTTTTGTCGCTGGAGACCCAGAGAGTTTTGGAACACACGTTGCAAGTGCCTCCTGATTCTACGTCTTCAGTGACGGATGTGCTCGACCTTTTGCAGGAGCACGTTAATGGTTGGAATAACGAGGTTTTGCGTCGCCGCGCCTTCACCAGCTGCAAGCAGGTGGAGAATGAATCCTTTGACGACTTTTTTGTACGTTTGAAGAGTTTGTCGGAGGAGATCGACGTCTGCAAGGCGCACAGCCGGGAATGTGAGGAAGCCTGGATCAAGCACGGGATCTTGACAGGTGTCAGGCAAGAAGAGTTGGTGCAGCGACTCATTCCCCTGGACGCTTCCTCCACACTCCAGGTGGTAGTGACTGAATGTTGGTCATACGAGGCTACCAAGTCCGCCACCTCTGCCTTACGGGCCCCACCTGCTGTGAGAGCTATCTCACAATACAAGAAGGGTAAGAAGGCGGCCAACAACGTGAAGGCTGCTGCACGTTCTTCCACGCCCCCGCCTAGTGCTTCCTGTGGCAGCTGTGGAAAGCAGCATGGCCCCAAGACATGCCCGGCCGCCGACGCACTGTGTCGTGGATGTGACAGTAGGGGCCACTGGTCTAACACAGACAGGTGCCCTGCACGAGGCCACAAGTGTCAGGCCTGAGGTCGATATGGACACTAGGACAAGTGCTGCCGCCAACCAAAGCCCAAAAGCCCGAGACGAGGAGGAAAGCAGCGCACATCCCTCGGTGTGGTTCGCATGCAGCCCCCTTCAGATGGCCCACACAACCCCAAGCAGCAGCTGAGTCACATCAGGAGGGTGGAATCGACCACACGCCCCAGGGCGTCGCCGTCACACACGGTGATGTGTCGGGTCACATCGAGGTGATACCGGACACCGGCGCTGATACTACGGTGATAGGCCTGAAGCACCTCCAGAAACTGGGCCTCACCAAACGCGACCTGGGACCACCGCCGCAGGTGCAGTACTACATTGCGGACGGTTCCCAGATGCCGGACGCTGTGGGCTCCTTTCAAGCGGAAATCACCTACGGCGGCAGGTCGTGTCACGGATGGATGGACTTGCAGCCTACTCTCGCTGGAGATTGGTGCCCTTGTCCGCGTCCAGGACCTGACGACGACACGTTGGCACAAGGTGGGCATAGTGATGGGCGTCAGCCGGTCGCGGAACTACAAGGTCAGGATGCCGAGCGGCCGTGTCTGGTGGAGGAACCGCCGCTTCCTCAGGCCAGTCCCACCCCTTGCTGCTGGCCCCCTGACCGAGGACGAGTCCCCTACACCTCACGAGGATCCGCCCCACATTGCACCTCGACGCTCGGAGCGGCTTAGGACTAAGAAGTCCGCTCAAGACAAAGACTATGAGCGTGAGGAGGGGAGGGAGATGTAGGTTATGTATTTATGCTTCTGTGCTGAGTAGCATGTTCTATATGTAATTACGTGGCAACACTGCACGTGTTATGTGGCAACATTGCCCGGAGGCTGCCATTTGGTAGGAAGCTTCTACACCATCCTCGACACCGGCTCCTACTACCACCTGAGATCCCTAGCCCGAGAATTGCTGTTCGACACCACAACTGCATCCAGCCCATGCGTGCACGAACTGATCGCTATAAGAACAGCCCGGTCCCAACCATTGTAAAAATTATCAATAACTTGTAATAAACCAGTGTATTCACTCCCAGTAAATACTACTTCTTGCACTGTCACTATGTTGAAATGCACTGTAGTTTGAGCTTTTCCCCTTCTAGTTATTATATATCTTATTTGTATCACTTATGTTACTTGTATATTATTTGTAATTCGAAACCCATTCCCCAAATATGTAGCTGTATATTTTCAGCCTTCTGGCTGCCAAGCTCTTTCAATAAACCGTTAATTATTATTATTATTATATGCAAGGCAGTCTCAGTCTGACTCCGTGGGTCGTGCATGGCACACGCAAGTCACTACTAGTATTTCCCCTATCCGTTAATAAATGGACTTCAGAGTGTTACCCGGTGTTTCCCTACCCATCATTGCCTTCTTCAGGGAACACTTGGAACCTTCAGTTACCATTATCGACGAATAACTACGCTGCACTGGCTTTCTTGAACCTGACGAAGGCCCTCGACTCGGTCAACAGGGAGGCCCTCTGGCGGACCCTCTGCCGTTTTGGCAGCCCACCAACATTCATCGCCATCGTGAGGCAACTCCACGATGGCATGAACGGCAGTGTCCTGCAGAATGACACCCAGTTCGATTTTTCCCCATTTTCTTGGCTGCCAAATTAACTCGAGGGGTAGACATCCAGTACAGGATAAAGGGACTTTTCAACATCAGACGACTCCAAGCAGGAACAGAGGGGTCAGCCCCTTTCATCACTGAACTTCAATATGCAGACGACCTCAACCTTGTCGCCCACACTAAACGCAACCTACAGTAAACTCTTATCTCCTTTGCAGATATGTATGCACACTTTAGTCTTGCGGTGAATGTACGCAAGACCCAAATTCTCGTTCAGCCTGCCGTGGTTCAGCTACACCTCCATCATCCATCCACGTTAACGGTACTACCCTTTCTAATGCTAACTATTTTTACACTGTAGTACCTTGGCTCCTACCTGTCAAGCACCGCGTACATCAATGACGAGATTCATCATCGGATCAGATGGGCATCTCAAGCCCTTGGCAGACTCCGAATCCATGTACTTCGCTGTAATGGGATGAAATTATCTACAAAGCAACACGTATATCGATTAGTGGTCCTAGCCACCCTGCTGTATGGAAACGAGAGATGTCTCACCTACAGAAGGTACTTTAGGGTACTTGCAACCTTTCACCAATGTAGTCTACGTCCTATCCTCCGAGTTCGTTGGAAAGACAAGACGACTAATGCCATTATTCTTGCTGACACCAATTGTAAGAACATCAAGGCTATCCACGAACAACTACACTGGATTTGCCCTGTCAATCGCATGGATGAAAGCAGTCTGCCACAGCAGCTACTTTACAGTCACCTAACGAATGGTAAACATAAGACTGGCGGTGAACGGAAGGGATACAAGAATAGTCTTAAGACAACCTTGCAAAGTGTCAAATCGGCACCCTCTTTTGGGAGACGATCACTCCATACTGTAACGCTTGTAGGAGCATCACGCGAAGTGATGTCAATACTTTCGAGTTACCCCGAACTGTATACCGAGGCAAACAGGTGCCAGCGCCGGAAAACGCTTTCGACGCCCCCCCCCCCCCCCTTCACTATATGTAGCCCTCCACATGTGGAACATCTGTGGATGGCCCTGCCGATCCCGCATTGGCCTCTTCAGTCACCTCAGAGCTGATAACGAAGGTGACATCTTTAATAATTAATTCATATCATTAGATCGTAGATGGCTGAGTTACAACAAAGTAAAAGTAGTTGTAGTACGCTCACGCATGTGTGTACGTGTGTGTGTGGGTGTGTGTGTGTGTGTGTGTGGGTGTGTGTGTGTGTGTGTGTGTGTGTGTGTGTGTGTGTGTGTGTGTGTGTGCGCGCACACTTTAATTTTATTTTGTAAGGTAAGGTAATAGTGAGAGGTGAGATGTTAAAGTTTTGTGAACTTCGATCCTCAGTTCTTATATCAGAGGTTAATATCAAAGGTCAACTTGTTAAAACATATATTCCTATGAGTGCTTCTTGAGATATGATACTTAGCTGATAGGTTCTATAAACTCTCAGCACTATAGTCTTACCTTTCTAACTATAGTTCTTCCGTCTTCGTAAATACCAGCTCTTCTAATTCTTACAGCTAAAACTCTTTCACCACCTACAACAGCAAAACCTATTTTTTATTCATATATGCACCATGTTCACTATGTATATATATTTTACTTACCGTATCTTAACTTCTCAACAACTTTAAAACCATATAGAGTGAATCCGTATGTAAAATATTCTGAGTTCTAAGTGGTTCCTGTTCCAATGGGTCAATAATTATGACCTAAAATACTCTGCTCTGCTCTGCTCGTAGAAGCTTCACGATCTGTATTATTGACCATTAGCAATATTTCTTTTTGGGACAAGATTTACAACATAAATTATATTAATTTACGTGTAGGCTTTGTCTTATGACCTCTCCTTGATCCTTAATTATATATCCAACTGACTTTAATAATGAAGGTCTTTTATACTGTCTTGTTATGTATGTATGTATGTATGTATGTACAGTATATGAGTGTGTGTGTGTGCGTGCGTGCGTGCGTATGTATGTATGTATGTATGTATGTATGTATGTACAGTATGTATGTATGTAGAATTCTTACTTGGATGTGTGACAGTATAATCAGACGGCAGGCAGGGAGGCGGATATTCCCCATCAAAGAGGCTTTACTCTAGAGTCTAGAGCTTCTCTGTCCCATTAGTGGAGTGGTGCACTGGTGACTCATATAGTTCATGCTTATCAGAGACTCACATAGGTCGTAACTAACACAAATTCGTCATTTAAGTGACTCACATGTGCAATATACTCAGATGACTTACACAGTTGCCTCATAGAAGGGTATACAGTACACTTATAAACACACAAATAACGCATAGTGTTGCCTCATATAAGTGATTCGCACAGGTGACTCGTAGACCGGATTTACAAAATTAAGCCACAATATCCTCCCCCCGCCCCCCCCCCCCAAAGAAAAAAAATGGAAAAAGAAGGAGTCTCTATAAATGAAGGGGCCATTAGTATAAGTTCCTGTAACTACAAACGCTACTGATGGCTAATAGTATTTTACTTGATGAAGTTAGGTTCCGCTTAGTATTATCATAGTTTCTTCAAACATTATTACTTTTCGTAGAGCACCATTTTGAGTTAGAGAATTTTTGTGCGACTTATAAACACTGACCTCACTAGGGGAAAGGTCACGGCAGGGTTAGCTCCGGAGGGATAACTATCAGATATGGCCAGAGCTAGGTGCGGTCTTGGGTATGAGAGTTTGTTGACCAAACTGGAGTGGTCCACTGAAGAATTGGCGAAGGCCAAGTTAGAAATTGAGAGGGCCACGTTGGAGAACTTGAAATTAAGGGAAGAGCTGGAGATGTTAAAAGGAGAGGCTGGACGAGTAAAGCCAGCGGCTGACGAAAAATCAAGCGAGTGGAAAATTGTGAGTAGTGTGAAGACCAAGCTGGTGGTAAAGAAACACACGAAGGATACGACAACAACGACAACAACAGCTAAGTGTACGAACCCGTTCAGTCCCTTGATAGACGAATTGGACGTCAGTACAGTCAGGGGCAGGGATGACAAGGAAGGTATAAAAACTTTAATTGTTGGTGACTCACAGGTAAGGTACATGGACAGGGCCTTTTGTGGTAAAAACAAAAATAGGATGAGGGTGTGTTTGCCAGGAGCTGGGGTGGGGGATATAATTGACAGGATGGACAATATCTTGTCTGGTAATGGGAACAAACCCATTATCTGCCTCAGTGCAGGAGGCAATGATATTGGCCGGTGTAGGAGCGAGGAGCTTCTTGATAAGTTCAAGGCAGCCATAGATCGTATTAGGACTAAGGGAGGGATCCCTATCATATGCGGTGTCCTGCCTAGAAGGAGAGTTGGCAGTGAATGGTTGTCAAGGGCAGTTGGTGTTAACGACCGTCTTGACAGATATTGCAAGTCAATATCAGTCCCATTCATTGACAACTGGGACAACTTCTATGGCAGAAGGGACCTTTATGCTAGGGATGGGGTGCACCTGTCTAGGGATGGAGTAGCAACCCTGGCTGGGGCTCTAGAGGGGGCAGTTCAAAAGATATCGAAGTCTTTAAACTGCTAAGAGAACATAGGGGCACGGGGGTGGAGGAGACTGCAGTGGGAGCGGGTAAACAAGGCGAAAGATTACAGGGAAATAGTGTTAGGAATGATGACATAACTAAATTAGACAGGGAGTTTAAAACTAAACGCGGTAAGGGAAGGACTCAGAACACGACTAACTTAAATGTATATTACGCGAACAGTAGAAGTATGAGAAACAAAATGGATGATATTAGGGCCTTGGTATGTACCGAAGAAATCGATATAATTGCATTCACTGAAACATGGATCAACCTAGACACACGTGAATTACCAGTCGAATACCAAATTGCGGGTTACAAACTGTTCCATACCGATAGGCAGACCAGGAAAGGAGGCGGAGTAGCAATCTATGTTAGGGATAATCTGAAGTGTGAAATAAATAAGGAAATAAAAACTGAGAGGAATACAGAAACAATTTGGATAGAATTAAGCGACGGTCGGGAAAAATTAATCACAGGAGTAATATATAGACCCCCCAATCTTGACAGAGTCAATGAGCGACTTATCTGGGATGAAATGCGCAGGGCTTCCATACACAACAAAGTCTGTATAGTAGGCGACTTTAACCTTGGCCAAATAGATTGGACCGACCTTACGGGAAACTCAGAATCAGAGGATTTTCTCGAGACGATCCAGGACTGTTTCCTAAGTCAACATATAACCGAACCCACACGGGGTAATAATATATTGGATTTAGTTTTGTCAAACAGAGAAAACCTCATTAGCAATGTCGAGGTAGGGAACGAACTTGCAAACAGCGATCACAAAGAAATTCGATTCCAGTTAGATTTTCAGGGCAGACGTAAGGAAAATTCCACTAAAGTACCAGATTTCAGAAGGGCAAACTTTGACAGTTTAAAGAGGCAGCTGAGAGAGGGGGTGTCGCGCTTGGCCGTGAACCTGACAGATGACACCGACCTGATAACGAGATCTGAGATTGCCGAGTTCCACGACAATTTAAATAGTGAGTTACTTAATGCACAAAGGCAGAACATACCATACAAAAAACTCAGATCAAACAACAATGACCCTAAATGGATAAATAATTATTTAAAGAACATCATTGGCCAAAGGAAGGCTATAGGTAGAAGGATAAATCGTGGCGAAATTCACCTCCGGGACTATTATAGGGTATTGGCGAGTAGGGTTAAAACCGAGATAAGGAAAGCAAAGAGGAATAATGAGGTAAGGATAGCAAGGGAGGCAAAGACAAACCCCAAAGGATTCTACCAAATGTATCAAACTAAAACACGAGAAAAGATTGGACCAATACGGTCAGACTCCGGCGAGCTCACTGATAACGACGGAGAAATGAGCAATAATTTGAATAAATATTTTTCAACAGTTTTCACCAGCGAAAATTTAAACATGATACCCGAGGCACCGACTCTATTCAGAGATAGTGAAGAAAACAAATTAAGTGAGATAGTAGTGACTAGTAACGATGTTAGTAAGCAAATAGACAAACTAAAGCCTAATAAGTCACCTGGTCCCGATGAGATATTTGCCAGAGTATTAAAGGAATGTAAGGAAGAGCTTAGTATGCCCTTAGCAAAGTTGTTTAACATGTCCTTAAAAACAGGTGTAGTACCAGAATCCTGGAGGATAGCGAATGTAATACCGATCTTCAAGAAGGGGGATAGATCACTATCCTCTAACTACCGCCCAATCAGTCTAACATCAATAGTAGGCAAATTACTGGAAGCAATCATTTCAAACTCTATTCGAAATCACCTGGAGAAGCACAGATTGATCAATGATTCCCAGCATGGCTTCACAAGCGGACGTTCTTGCCTAACTAATCTATTAACATTCTTTTCATCAGTTTTCGAATCAGTGGACGAGGGGCACAATTATGATGTGGTATATCTCGACTTTAGCAAAGCCTTCGACAGAGTACCCCACGAAAGACTAATTAGAAAGGTAGAAGCTCATGGCATCAAAGGTGACATCCTTAAATGGATTAGGGCGTGGTTACAGGACAGGAAACAGCGAGTGAGCATTAACGGCACTAAGTCCCATTGGAGCAACGTCACAAGTGGAGTTCCCCAAGGCTCAGTACTTGGACCATTATTGTTTATTATATACATAAACGACATAGATATCGGCATAGACAGCAACATAAGTAAATTTGCTGATGATACTAAAATAGGACGTGTTATCAAATCTGACGAGGACTCGGCAAAACTACAGGAGGATCTAAACAAATTTTTCGAATGGTCTGAAAAATGGCAGATGAAATTCAACATCGACAAATGTAAAGTACTCAGTATAGGAAATGTAAACAGGGAAACCAGATACCAGATGAACAACGATGCCATAGAGAAATCCGACTGCGAGAGAGATTTAGGAGTAATGATAAGTAGGAACCTTAAGCCAAGTAAACAATGTGTTTTTGCTCGTAACAAGGCTAATAAAGTACTTGGGTTCATACAAAGGAGTGTTAGTTACAAGACTAGCGAGGTCATCCTAAAACTGTATCTTGCTCTTGTGAGACCACACCTGGATTACGCAGTCCAGTTCTGGTCACCGTATTACAGAATGGATATAGAATCCTTGGAAAGAATTCAGAGGAGAATGACAAGACTAATCCCGGGTATTAGGAACCTTGAGTATAGAGACAGGTTAAAGCATCTTAATTTGCACTCCCTTGAGAGACGTAGAGCGAGGGGCGACCTGATAGAGGTGTATAAGTGGAAGGCAGGGCTAAACAAAGGGGACATTACAAAGGTACTCAAATTATCCAACCAGGAGCGAACTCGTAACAATGGTTTTAAATTGGACAAATTTAGATTTAGGCGTGAAATAGGTAAACACTGGTTTGGAAACAGAGTAGTGGATGAATGGAACAAGTTACCAAATATCATCATTAACTCGAATACGCTGAATTGCTTCAAACATAGGTTGGATGCTCATATGAGCAATAGGGGTTGGGTGTAAACGGGACTGCCCAGTATGGGCCAATAGGCCCGCTGCAGTTTCCTCCATTCTTATGTTCTTATGTTCTTATCTCATTCTTCCTATAATAACGAAACGGTGTTGATATTTAGAGTTCTAATATATATATACATATACATTGGACAAAAATGACTTATTACATACAAGGACATGGGGTGGGTGCGTCGTTTAACAAAAAGAGGTTTCATTACTGAAAGAAGAAGTAACAATGATTGAACATACAAATTATTATGGTTTACAGTTGATGGCCCGGGCCTGGGCTGGTCATGGAGACACCAGGTGGAGTGGTGTTCACTTGGTGTAGTAACTCGTCCTCGGGTGTTGATATGAAGAACCTTACGTGGTCATGGGACACCGGGTGGTGTGGGGTGGTGTCACAGTACCTCACCCTGCTCAGTGGTGTTGTGTTATCTCGTAGTCAGGTGTGAAGACGACCCACTGTTGTTCCCATGGTGGACTGATTCGCACCTCCTGGTCAGAAGATGGCGGTCAGTCCCCCTATGGTGCTTATCTCACTGGTGGGTCACGGCTCTCACTGGTACTGTCTAGTGCTGAATTCACTGGCTTAAACACTGTTCATCACTGTTCGAAACTGGTCCTACTTCTTTCCGAGACAAAATTATCACTTTTGATTATGTTGATATCAGGTGGCGAGGATGGGTCGGGGAGAGGAACTTGAGGAATGGGCCGAACATTGGCCAAGGGAAGCCACTGCTCCCTCAGCAGGAGCAGCCCCTGAATAGGTCTCGACCCTACGGTGGTCAAGGAAGTAGTGTGTGTGTGTGTGTGTGTGTGTGTGTGTGTGTGTTTTAATTGTTTTCTATAACAAGCATATTAACAATCAATGGATCCTGTTAACTGAAAAATACCTCCACGTTATTATTTGGTTGCAAACAATGTGAATTTTATTATTTTTTGTTTTTTTTTTACTTAACATGAAGTTATTGATAGATAGAGTGGGATAAATTAAGAGAAAGTCCTCGTTTTTTTCAAAGAAGTGAGTTATGATGGGCTGTCACTTTAACAGGTTTTAAAGAGTCGGGGTGATGAACAGTAGTAATTACATTTGGATGTGTTTCGAAATGGTTTAGTGTGCAACTAACTCTGGAAACCGTGTATCTGATGTGAACAGACAGATTCAGAAAATAAAACGATATTTACATTGTGTTTCAACCTGTGTGTTCAAAATGATTTCGGGAAATATATGACCAAATATGCTTAACCCAGGACTAAATTGTTTTTGGATGCTAATGAAATTAAATATTGAGGGGTGCCATACGCTGCCTCGATACATTTTTTTAGGGAGAAACAAATTGTGGGCATGATGGGAACAAAAAATATTTGTCTATTCAAATCTCATTGTGTCTGTCAATTATCCGATAGTTTTTTATTCTGATATTGATAAATTCTGTTGAATATCGATGTATATATGGTTCATCGCTGAACGGTTCATGACCATGTGTGGAACATTATTGCTTGATTACCAATTTGATGAATTTATTTCGAGTGACCTTGCATGAGATCATTATCAAATATCATATTAACATATGTCGTCAGTGGTTATCAGCAGGAATGTAATATGTTTTACTTAGGCCAGACAGGTAAAGATCTTGTAACTAGAATTAAACAACACAAATACAGTGTCAGGACAGGCCAGGAATCCAATGCTCTGTTTGTTCATTTGAGGGATAACAAGCATTGCATTGACTGGGATAATGCCTCCTCAATATTACCATGTAATTCAATTGATAGTAGGAACATCATAGAATCTAGTCTTATTAAACATACCGAAGCATTCAACATGAATTTGAGTAACGGCTTGTACAAGCTGGACAACTTTGTAATTAAGAAGATTTGTGATCAGGTGAGAGGGCGGGTCACTGTCCCATCTGACCCAACCACCAACCGTTGTGTGCCATTTAAAGATTAGTAGGGTCATTACCTGACCATTGTGGACCTGGTCTCACCCTCCTCTGTATATATTCATCTTGTTCTGCATTACTCTATCTAGTCTGTACTCACCCCTGAAGATGTGAATTACACGAAAGCGCTTGGGAACTTCGTGTTTTCTTCTTTCCTGGTGGTTATCAGCATATATATATATATACTCACACAACAATTTTCGACATATCAAAACCAAAGGGATGCTTATGGCAACTATGTCGAGGGGTCAGTCTAACTTGGTTACGGTGAAAACTGTTCTTGACTAAAAGAATGGTTCTCGTGGGGGCCCATATCTAAATGGTCCACCTCTGATAATACTATATTTATTGGTAAAATAAAATTGGGAAGAACAGAAAATATTACATAAATATACAGATACAACACACACACACGCACACACACACAGACAGACAGACACACACACACACACTCACACACACACACACACACACACACACACACACACACACACACATGCGCGCGGGTTTTAACAAATATGATAGACGATAATAACTAACCAAAACACAGACTCCCAACAAAGCCTTATTGATCTTCCACACTCAGTTTACCTTAGTCATGATGGCCTCGACTCTGGTCCAGCTACAAATATAGTGTTATATATATATACTTATACCCGGAATGTTATTCTAAGAGACGCCAAGTTGTGTTTCAATTAGCTGATTGGGTTTGAGATAAAATAACAATTACAGGTGAAAGCATTATTTCTTTATCGGCAATTATATCGTTTTAGACATTCACTTTCATGCATTAGGGAAACAGTTTAATAGTAATTGGGAAATGATTTAGATAGTAAATATAATTTTGGTGACAAGTAAAATATGCAGTAAGTGGTGTGGCCTGTCTGATGTAATGTAAACATGAAGCTGTAAAAATTTATACCAGGAGAAGTAGACTAATAATAATGTTTTATACTAGTACACACACACACACACACACACACACGTAACGTAAACACCTAGACAAAGTACAAAAGAGGGCATGAAAGATTATTCTCTCCCCTTCCTACTCCACATACCAAGAAGCGCTCAACGCACTTACCCTCTCGGCTCTCTCTGACCATCACCAAGACCACATCTGCAAATTTGGTGAGAAGCTTCTGCACCATCCTCGACACCTGCTCCTACTACCACCCGAGATCCCTCGTCCGCGAATTGCTGTTCAACACCACAACCGCATCCAGCCCATACGAGCACGTGCTGATTGCTATAAGAATAGCCCAGTCCCAACCACTGTAAAAATTATCAATAACTTGTAATCATCCAGTGTATTCACTCCCAGTTAGTCTTACCTTTTTGCACTGCCACTATGTTGAAATGCCTTGTAGTATGACCTACCCACCTAGTTATTATACAGAGTGACTCATCAAACAGTACATTAAATTGGAGGATGAAATCCTTTGATAATCCTAAACAACAATGTCTCTATGGTAAAATTTCAGATTCTGCATAGTTTCCATGTTACAATACACTTAAAATCTTGTATTAATGAGAGTGAAATTGAAGTGAAACCCCCTCCCCCCTGTAACTGCATTTATCTCATTCGGTCGTACAAGGTCCCTGTCTCAGTGCACCTGTGTCGGCCATCTGCATCACGCTGTGCTGCTGTACATAAGACATCTGTGAATAAATGATTACAAAAACCTTGGGGGGTTTCACATCAAATTCGCTCTCATTAAAACAACATCTTAAATGTATTGTAACATGGAAACTATGCAGAATCTGACATTTTACCATACAGGCATTGTGGTTTATGATTATCAAAGGATTTCATCCTCCAATTTAAAGAACTTTTTGCTGAATCACCCTGTATATCATATTTATATCACATGTTACTTGTATATTATTTGTCAATCAAGAGACCCATTCCCCAGTTATGCAACTGTATAGTTTCAGCCTTCTGGCTGTCATGCTCTTTCAATAAACCGTTAATCATTATTATTATTATTAATATTATTATTATTATTATTATTAATACCATAATTATTATTACACACACACATATGTTATAATGTCTTTTTATGACACTATATTTAATAGTTGAGTTCTGGAACTCTTCAGTGGCAGGTTCTTGAGGTAAACACTTCTTGGCCTTATCTAATGTTTAATTAATTTTCACACTGTATATATTCATAAGATATGTGAGGATATTATGTGAATCCACTCCAGGGAAGAACTCTGAGTAATACTTATAAATAACCCCTTAAGTTAAGTGGTGCACTTCCCTGTTCGATGGTTGCGAGCTAACAGTCTCACCCAGGGGGGTGCTAGCTGAGAGGTAGATATTAGGAAAACAGTAGTACCCCACTTTGTATACACTTTGTATACATTGACCTCATTTTGGATCGACCGTTAGCGAAAGTTGCTCGATCAGGCCTTACTTGTTGTGATAAATATTGTGACCCTGGGTCGACCCTTTAAGGAAGTGGCGAGATAAGAAGCCCATAAGAATCCTGTTATGCCAGACGGGTCATGAGTGATTTTCTCGGTTCTTGTAAATGCCTGCCCCTTGGCAGGTTAGTAGTTACAACCTTCGGGTTCTGGGTAGTTTGGACAGTTAGGATTATAGTATTTTGTGGGTCACCCCAGGCAGGCTATGAGTGATCCATGTTCTTGTGTAGTATGACAAAAAAACTGAATTTCTATTCCTCAGTGATTGCTATAATTTTGTCGGATGCCCTTAGGGCATTTTCCTGTTTGTTCATTTGAGGGATAATAAACATTGCATTGACTGGGATAATGCCTCCTCAATATTATCTTGTAATTCAATTGACAGTAGGAACATTATAGAATCTAGTCTCATTAAACATACCGAATCCATTAACATGAATTTGAGTAATGGTATGTTCAAATTGGACAATTTTTAAATTAAGAAGATTTGTAACTAGGTGAGAAGGTTGGGTCAGTTTTCCCTCTGACCTGATTCCGACCGCTGCGGTACTTTTGTGAAGATTAGTAGGGTCATTACCTATACCTGACCTTTGTGGACTTGCTCTCACCCTCCTCTGTATATATATATATATATATATATATATATATATATATATATATATATATATATATATATATATATATATATATATATATATATATATATTTGCTGATAACCACCAGGAAAGAAGAAAACACGAAGTTCCCAAGCGCTTTCGTGTAATTCACATCTTCAGGGGTGAGTACAGACTAGAGAGAGTAATGCAAAACAAGATGAGTATATACAGAGGAGGGTGAGACCAGGTCCACAATGGTCAGGTATTAGGTAATGACCCTACTAATCTTTAAATGGCACACAACGGTTGGTGGTTGGGTCAGATGGGACAGTGACCCGCCCTCTCACCTGATCACAAATCTTCTTAATTACAAAGTTGTCCAGCTTGTACATGCCGTTACTCAAATTTATGTTGAATGCTTCGGTATGTTTAATAAGACTAGATTCTATGATGTTCCTACTATCAATTGAATTACATGGTAATATTGAGGAGGCATTATCCCAGTCAATGCAATGCTTGTTATCCCTCAAATGAACAAACAGAGCATTGGATTCCTGGCCTGTTCTAACACTGTATTTGTGTTGTTTAATTCTAGTTACAAGATCTTTACCTGTCTGGCCTAAGTAAAACATATTACATTCCTTGCAAGGAACTTTATAAATGCAACCAATTGTATTGTTGGGGGAGTTCTTGATTAACATTTGTTTAACAGTGCATGAGTTTTTAAATGCCACATTGACGTTCCAAGATTTTAGCTGTGCCGGAATGTGTGAGAAATTTTTGTGAAATGGTAATATAAATATATTCTTATGGTCATGGGTGGGCTTGGGATCAGTTCTATAAAAAGTTTTCTTAGTAATGTTTAAGCATTTGTCTATGAAAGATCTAGGGTATTTAAGGTTTGAGCCAATATTATATATATATTTGTATTCCTCATCGATGAATTCCGGACTGCAAAGTCTCAAGGCACGTAAAAACATTGTTGTAAATACTGACTGTTTGACTTTATTATGGTGGGCAGAATAATAATGAATGTATGAACACACATTGGTTGGTTTTCTATAAATACTGAACTTAAAAGTGTTACCTATTCTGTGTATCAGACAGTCTAGGAATGGCAATTTACAGTCTTGCTCTAATTCCACAGTGAATTTGATCGAGGGGGCTAAGTTGTTAAGTTGTGGTAGGAAAACTTTTAGGTCCTCATTACATGGCCAGAGACATAATACATCATCAACATATCTAAACCAGACTGCTGAGGGTGGTAAAATAATACTTAATAGTTTCTTTTCAAAGAATTCCATATATAGGTTGCTTAATACAGGTGAGAGTGGATTACCCATTGCCATACCAAATTTTTGAGCATAATATTCCCCATACATATTCATACATTCATTATTATTCTGCCCACCATAATAAAGTCAAACAGTCAGTATTTACAACAATGTTTTTACGTGCCTTGAGAATTTGCAGTCCGGAATTCATCGATGAGGAATACAAATATATATATAATATTGGCTCAAACCTTAAATACCCTAGATCTTTCATAGACAAATGCTTAAACATTACTAAGAAAACTTTTTATAGAACTGATCCCAAGCCCACCCATGACCATAAGAATATCTTAATATTACCATTTCACAAAAATTTCTCACACATTCCGGCACAGCTAAAATCTTGGAACGTCAATGTGGCATTTAAAAACTCATGCACTGTTAAACAAATGTTAATCAAGAACTCCCCCAACAACACAATTGGTTGCATTTATAAAGTTCCTTGCAAGGAATGTAATATGTTTTACTTAGGCCAGACAGGTAAAGATCTTGTAACTAGAATTAAACAACACAAATACAGTGTCAGGACAGGCCAGGAATCCAATGCTCTGTTTGTTCATTTGAGGGATAACAAGCATTGCATTGACTGGGATAATGCCTCCTCAATATTACCATGTAATTCAATTGATAGTAGGAACATCATAGAATCTAGTCTTATTAAACATACCGAAGCATTCAACATGAATTTGAGTAACGGCATGTACAAGCTGGACAACTTTGTAATTAAGAAGATTTGTGATCAGGTGAGAGGGCGGGTCACTGTCCCATCTGACCCAACCACCAACCGTTGTGTGCCATTTAAAGATTAGTAGGGTCATTACCTGACCATTGTGGACCTGGTCTCACCCTCCTCTGTATATATTCATCTTGTTCTGCATTACTCTATCTAGTCTGTACTCACCCCTGAAGATGTGAATTACACGAAAGCGCTTGGGAACTTCGTGTTTTCTTCTTTCCTGGTGGTTATCAGCATATACCTAGATCACGCGCACCTACAGTGATTTACTTGCATATATATATATATATATATATATATATATATATATATATATATATATATATATATATATATATATATATATATATATATATATATAAATATATATATATATATATACTGTATGCAAGTAAATCACTGTAGGTGCGCGTGATCTAGGTATATGCTGATAACATAAGAACATAAGAATGGAGGAAACTGCAGCGGGCCTATTGGCCCATACTTGGCAGTCCCGTTTACACCCAACCCCTATTGCTCATATGAGCATCCAACCTATGTTTGAAGCAATTCAGCGTATTCGAGTTAATGATGATATTTGGTAACTTGTTCCATTCATCCACTACTCTGTTTCCAAACCAGTGTTTACCTATTTCACTCCTAAATCTAAATTTGTCTAATTTAAAACCATTGTTACGAGTTCGCTGCTGGTTGGATAATTTGAGTACCTTTGTAATGTCCCCTTTGTTTAGCCCTGCCTTCCACTTATACACCTCTATCAGGTCGCCCCTCGCTCTACGTCTCTCAAGGGAGTGCAAATTAAGATGCTTTAACCTGTCTCTATACTCAAGGTTCCTAATGCCCGGGATTAGTCTTGTCATTCTCCTCTGAATTCTTTCCAAGGATTCTATATCCATTCTGTAATACGGTGACCAGAACTGAACTGCGTAATCCAGGTGTGGTCTCACAAGAGCAAGATACAGTTTTAGGATGACCTCGCTAGTCTTGTAACTAACACTCCTTTGTATGAACCCAAGTACTTTATTAGCCTTGTTACGAGCAAAAACACATTGTTTACTTGGCTTAAGGTTCCTACTTATCATTACTCCTAAATCTCTCTCGCAGTCGGATTTCTCTATGGCATCGTTGTTCATCTGGTATCTGGTTTCCCTGTTTACATCTCCTATACTGAGTACTTTACATTTGTCCACGTTGAATTTCATCTGCCATTTTTCAGACCATTCGAAAAATTTGTTTAGATCTTCCTGTAGTTTTGCCGAGTCCTCGTCAGATTTGATAACACGTCCTATTTTAGTGTCATCAGCAAATTTTCTTATGTTGCTGTCTATGCCGATATCTATGTCGTTTATGTATATAATAAATAATAATGGTCCAAGTACTGAGCCTTGGGGAACTCCACTTGTGACGTTGCTCCAATGGGACTTAGTGCCGTTAATGCTCACTCGCTGTTTCCTGTCCTGTAACCACGCCCTAATCCATTTAAGGATGTCACCTTTGATGCCATGAGCTTCTACCTATCTAATTAGTCTTTCGTGGGGGACTCTGTCGAAGGCTTTGCTAAAGTCGAGATATACCACATCATAATTGTGCCCCTCGTCCACCGATTCGAAAACTGATGAAAAGAATGTTAATAGATTAGTTAGGCAAGAACGTCCGCTTGTGAAGCCATGCTGGGAATCATTGATCAATCGGTGCTTCTCCAGGTGATTTCGAATAGAGTTTGAAATGTTTGCTTCCAGTAATTTGCCTACTATTGATGTTAGACTGATTGGGCGGTAGTTAGAGGATAGTGATCTATCCCCCTTCTTGAAATCGGTATTACATTCGCTATCCTCCAGGATTCTGGTACTACACCTGTTTTTAAGGACATGTTAAACAACTTTGCTAAGGGCATACTAAGCTCTTCCTTACATTCCTTTAATACTCTGGCAAATATCTCATCCGGACCAGGTGACTTATTAGGCTTTAGTTTGTCTATTTGCTTACTAACATCGTTACTAGTCACTACTATCTCACTTAATTTGTTTTCTTCACTATCTCTGAATAGAGTCGGTGCCTCGGGTATCATGTTTAAATTTTCGGTGGTGAAAACTGTTGAAAAATATTTATTCAAATTATTGCTCATTTCTCCGTCGTTATCAGTGAGCTCGCCGGAGTCTGACCGTATTGGTCCAATCTTTTCTCGTGTTTTAGTTTGATACATTTGGTAGAATCCTTTGGGGTTTGTCTTTCGCCTCCCTTGCTATCCTTACCTCATTATTCCTCTTTGCTTTCCTTATCTCGGTTTTAACCCTTCTCGCCAATACCCTATAATAGTCCCGGAGGTGAATTTCGCCACGATTTATCCTTCTACCTATAGCCTTCCTTTGGCCAATGATGTTCTTTTAATAATTATTTATCCATTTAGGGTCATTGTTGTCTGATCTGAGTTTTTTGTATGGTATGTTCTGCCTTTGTGCATTAAGTAACTCACTATTTAAATTGTCGTGGAACTCGGCAATCTCAGATCTCGTTATCAGGTCTGTGTCATCTGTCAGGTTCATGGCCAAGCGCGACACCCCCTCTCTCAGCTGCCTCTTTAAACTGTCAAAGTTTGCCCTTCTGAAATCTGGTACTATAGTGGAATTTTCCTTACGTCTGCCCTGAAAATTTAACTGGAATCGAATTTCTTTGTGATCGCTGTTTGCAAGTTCGTTCCCTACCTCGACATTGCTAATGAGGTTTTCTCTGTTCGACAGAGCTAAATCCAGTATATTATTACCCCGTGTGGGTTCGGATATATGTTGACTTAGGAAACAGTCCTGGATCGTCTCGAGAAAATCCTCTGATTCTGTGTTACCTGTAAGGTCAGTCCAATCTATTTGGCCAAGGTTAAAGTCGCCTACTATACAGACTTTGTTGTGTATGGAAGCCCTGCGCATTTCATCGCAGATATGTCGCTCATTGACGCTATCAAGATTGGGGGGTCTATATATTACTCCTGTGATTAATTTTTCCCGACCGTCGCTTAATTCTATCCAAATTGTTTCTGTATTCCTCTCAGTTTTTATTTCCTTATTTATTTCACACTTCAGATTATCCCTAACATAGATTGCTACTCCGCCTCCTTTCCTGGTCTGCCTATCTGTATGGAACAGTTTGTAACCCGCAATTTGGTATTCGACTGGTAATTCACGTGTTTCTAGGTTGATCCATGTTTCAGTGTGTTAGGTTCTGAATAATAAGTTCTATATACAGGAGAGAACACAAACACCTGTATAGTTTTGTAGGTTCGGTTTACTGGATAAGAGTATGTACACAGAGGGAAGCAGCACTCTCCCTTGGCTAGGCTGCTTGTCAACTGCTATAGACGACGTATGGCAAGTGATACATTAGCAGCTTCCATACGTCGCCAGGCACATTAATTAAGCATGTGGGATATGGTAATAACATTGCCACACGCTGCTAGCTAGGCTGAATAAATAATACATAAATGGAGCACATACATAATATACATACATGATATATAATCCAGCATGCATAATATACATAAACCTCCCTCCCCCCTATACGCTCATAGCAAAGTCTTGAGCTGACCTTTTCTTTTGGATCCGTTCTGAGCGTCGAGGGACTTCATCACTGGGAAGGGTATGGGACTCAACACTGGTGGCGGGGCCAGCAGACGGCATTGTTACGGGTCGGAGGAAACAGCGGTTCCTCCACCACACACGACCACTGGGTAACCGCACCTGGTAGTCCCGTGACCTGCCGAGACCCATGACTACGCCTACTTTGTCCCAACGTAGGGAGGTCGGGTCCTGAACACGGACTTGGGTGCCGACACTCAACCTGGGGAGAGAACGGGCGTGGTCATTGTAGCGGGCGACGACGTCCTGAACACGTTCGGCGGCTCGGCGATCACAATCCTCTGTCTTGGCCTGCCACTCCTTGGAGAAGGATTGAGGGTGAGCAGGGACACAAGAACGAAGGGGGCGTCCATACAAAACCTGGGCAGGGGAGCGTCCGGTGTAGTTAGGTGTGTTGCGGAGTTCAAGAAGACCCCTGTCGAAGGCCTCGCAGTCAATGTTCCCAGAAGGGGCCACCTTAAGGATGAGGTGCTTCAGGGATTTGACAGCAGCCTCAGCGTGGCCGTTGGACTGCGGGTAATGGGGCGATGACAACACATGCCGGACTCCCCATCGGTCAAGGAACACAGCAAAGTCCCGGCTTGTGAACTGAGGCCCTCCGTCGGTTCGCAGGCGTACAGGAACGCCCACGTCACGGAAGTAGTGGCGGAACTTGCTGATGGTGGCGGCAGACGTCGTGTCATTACCGCACTTGATGACAACCGGCCAACCAGAGAGACGGTCGACGATAACCAGGAAGGACTTTCCTGACACACAGAAAAAGTCGGCCGACACAGACTCAAAGGGGCGGGTGGGGATGTCGTCACTCATGAAGGGTTCCTGCTGCTGGCTGGGTTGTAATACTTGGCAGGGCTCACACGCACGGACAACATTGGAGATGTCGGAGTTGATGCCGGGCCAGAACACAGTCTGTCGTGCACGTCGTTTGGTGGCCTCAGCTCCACGGTGACTGTCGTGAAGGCGGGCCAAGGCGTGGGGACGTGATGCAGCAGGGACAACTACACGTGCTCCGTACAGAACAAGGTCTCCGTCGCAGTAGAGTTCATCGCGGAGTTTCCAATACGGGAGCAGGGTGTTGTGAAGATCGTAGCGGTTGCTAGGAAATCCATTCCTCACACACTCGACAAGTCGGACGTAGGAAGGGTCATCTCGGGCCGCTGTTCGAAGGTCCTCCATTGCCTTGTCGTCATCTGGTGACAGGTCCGAACGAAGGGATTGGACGGCATGGAGAGTGACCACAGTCCTGACGGAAAGAGCGAGGTCGGCGTCGAGTACATGGTCTTCTGGAGTAGGGCGGCTGACAGGGGAGCGGGATAAGGCATCAGGGATGCAGAGCTCCTTGCCAGCACGCCACACTGCAGTGAAGATGTACGCCGAGAGCTTCTCTTTCAGACGCTGGAGGCGAGGGTTCTCAACGGCGTCTAGCGTGTAGTGGTTGAGGATCGGGACTAGCGGGCGATGGTCGGTCACTAGGTGAAAGTGTTGCAGGCCTATGAGGTAAAACCTGCACTTGGACATCGCCCAAACCACAGCCAACAGCTCCAACTCAATAGTGGCGTAGCGCGTCTCAGTGTCAGAGAGGAAACGCGAGCCACACTGGACGAGCCGGAACTGCCCTCCACCATGATCCTGCAGTAGGGCGTATCCCACGCCATACAAGCGTGAGGCATCTGTCTGCAGAACTGTCGGCAAGGCTGGGTCAAACGTGGCGAGGACAGGTGGACGAGACAGGGCCTGTTTCACTTGCTGGAAGGCCTTGTCGTGGTCGGGGGTCCACAGGAATGTCCTCTTGGGGCTCATCAGGGGGCGAAGTGGTTGAGCAGCTGCGGAGATGTCCGACGAAAACTCTGCTAACTGGTTGACGAGACCGATGAAGGACCTCAAGTCGGTCAGGTTAGCAGGGGTGGGAAAATCCGTAATGGCGCGGACCTTTTCCGGGTCAGCTGCGATACCATTCCCTGAGAGGGTGTACCCACAAAAGTCAACTGAAGAGCTGGCCAGAACAAACTTGTCGGCATTTAGGGTAATGCCGTGCTTCCGGCACCTGTTGAGTACCTCGTAGATACGGCAGAGGTGATCCATATAATCCTCGTCGTACACGAGTATGTCGTCGACCACTTTCACGCAGTTTGCCAGACCTTGTAGAGCCATATCACCTCGAAGACAGAAAGCGTCTCCTGTAGCGGCGAATCCCATGGGGCCACGGCAATAACTGTAACGTCCATGCGGGGTGATGAAAGTTGTGAGTGGTCGGTCTTCTTCGGCAAGCTCTATCTGCCAGTATCCACACAGGGCGTCCATCGTCGTGAAGAAGCGCTCCTTCGGGTTCACGCTGCGTATGGCTGCAAAGGGCGTGGGAGAAGGGTGCGCAGGACGAGACACCTGGTTGTTGAGCTTGGAAAGGTCAGTGGTGATCCGAACACCACCTTTAGGTTTTGCGACGACAACCATCGGGTGACACCATGGAGACGGGTCATCGCCAGTTGGTACAATAATTTCTTGGGCGACCATGGAGTCAGCTCGTTTTTGACCGCCTCGCGGAAGGCCAGGGGAACCAGTCGAGGGGTGTAAATAGCGAATGGCTTCGCGTCGTCCCTCAGGTGGATCCTCATGGGGGGGCCTGCCATCTTCTTGAGAGGCTTGGATTCCAGAGCGGACTTGGTCACCAGAACGTCGCTGAATTCCTTCAGGAAGTACTTCCGAGCATCCGAAGGAGAGGTGTCACTGGCAAGAGGCAGGGGTAGGGCGGCAGCAGGGTCATTGCTGCTCCCTTTTTGCACCCTGTTGGCGTGTTTTACCTCAAGAATGGGTTTGGGGAAGTCCTGGGAGATGATGGTGGACGTGGTGGGCGAAGGCGTAGGAACAGACTTCTTGTCCTTCTTGTACCGGGACACAGCGCGTACAGCTGTAGGGGGAGCACGGATGGCAGAGGTGGCACACCTGGCAGCCTCATAGGAGCGACATATCGTCAACACATCCTTAAGAGAAGAGGAAGAGTCGAGGGAGGTGAGGCGTTGGACAAGTTCCTCGTCCTTGACACCCATCAGGATCACCTGCTTCAACTGGGTCTCCTCGCACTGCTGGTGGTGGCCTGGACATATATCTACCTCTTCCGAGGCGCTCTTGAGTCGTACGTAAAAGGCATCAAAAGACTCACCCTCCAACTGTCTGCAGCTAAACAATTCCCTCCTGCGCAGAGCTTCATTCTGCTGTCCTTTGATGTGCCGTTGTAGAACGTCCAGTACCTCCTCTACAGACAGCGAAGAGGTTGGGGGTACCTGCAACGTATGTTCCAAGACACGCTGAATTTCCAAGGACAGGCACATGCGCAGCTGGATGAGTTGTTTAGGCTGTGACAAACTCTGGAGATCCACCATTGTAGAATAATCAGTCCACCGTCGCCGCCATTCACGAAAAGTCTGGAAAGTCTCATCAGGCTTCAAGATGGGCAGCGTTTGAGCTGCTGCTTTGGGGGGGGGGGCTGGGGGGCGTGAAGGAAGCATGGATGAGGTATCTGAACCAGTCAGTACCGAGGCAGTGTTAGAGCCAGGGGCTTGGTTAACAGTGAGGCGAGATATCAAGGCTTCAAACCGTTCACTGTCTTCCAATCTCCGTTGGTTGTCTCGTTCTGCCTCTGCTTGTCTTCTGTGCTCATCCGCCAAATGTCTGTGAGCTTCATCCTCGCGTTTCTCATCTCTCATAAACTTCAGTAAAGCAATTATCTCTGGAGACAACGCTGAATATTGAGGTGAGGGACTGCGCGATGTGGGGGCTGGAGCGTCGTGGCCGGCCTGGTCATCCATCTCTGCGGGGCTATCACCCGCCTGACTCATCCAGACGCTGGGTCCACGGCTACGTAAGGCGTGAGACATAACTACTTCATCTGTGTACTATGTCTTAAATCAGTGTTGACCGGTCAGCCCGTCGTATCAACAAGATTTCAGACAAAAAAATTAATTAAATACACAGATAAGTAGATTATATATATATAATATATATAAGGAAGCCGCGCGGTCAGCGAGTGTTAGTACATGTATGTGTTTGAGTGTGTGTCCCGGGCGGGCAAAGCGTCTCGCCCCAGCTGTGAGGGGGGGTGGAGGTGGCGCTGTGAGGGGGTGGAGGGAGAGGCACGGCGACTCCCAGTCAGTCCAGTTACCCTCAGAACGCGGTCAGAGACGGGTGCACTGAACTCTACTCCTTACAAATGCCCAGAACGTGCCGTATACCTTGGGAATCCTTTAGAACAAGGTCACACATGAATGGCACGAACACACAATGCACTAAACACTTCACAGAAAATCACTGACACTGCTCAAAGTTGCTAAATTCTTCGAGGAGAGGTGACGCGCGGGAGTTGACCCAAGCGAGAGCCGGCTTTCCACAAACTTTGCACTATCACTCAATTATCCAGTAAGACTACGCACTGCGCCATGTTAGGTTCTGAAAAATAAGTTCTATATACAGGAGAGAACACAAACACCTGTATAGTTTTGTAGGTTCGGTTTACTGGATAAGAGTATGTACACAGAGGGAAGCAGCACTCTCTCTTGGCTAGGCTCCTTGTCAACTGCTATAGACGACGTATGGCAAGTGATACAATAGCAGCTTCCATACGTCGCCAGGCACATTAATTAAGCATGTGGGATATGGTAATAACATTGCCACACGCTGCTAGCTAGGCTGAATAAATAATACATAAATGGAGCACATACATAATATACATACATGATATATAATCCAGCATACATAATATACAAACACAGTGAATGCAATTATATCGATTTTTTCGGTACATACCAAGGCCCTAATATCATCCATTTTGTTTCTCATACTTCTACTGTTCGCGTAGTATACATTTAAGTTAGTCGCGTTCTGAGTCCTCCCCTTACCGCATTTGGTTTTAAACTCCCTGTCTAATTTAGTTTTGTCATCATTCCTAACACTATTTCCCTGTAATCTTTCGCCTTGTTTACCCGCTCCCACTGCAGTCTCCTCCACCTCCGTGCCCATATGTTTTCTTAGCAGTTTAAAGACTTCGATATCTTTTGAACTGCCCCCTCTAGAGCCCCAGCCAGGATTGTTACTCCATCCCTAGACAGGTGCACCCCATTCCAAGCATAAAGGTCCCTTCTGCCATAGAAGTTGTCCCAGTTGTCAATGAATGGGACTGATATTGACTTGCAATATCTGTCAAGACGGTCGTTGACACCAACTGCCCTTGACAACCATTCACTGCCAACTCTCCTTCTAGGCAGGACACCGCATATGATAGGGATCCCTCCCTTAGTCCTAATACGATCTATGGCTGCCTTGAACTTATCAAGAAGTTCCTCGCTCCTACACCGGCCAATATCATTGCCTCCTGCAGTGAGGCAGATAATGGGTTTGTTCCCATTACCAGACAAGATATTGTCCCAAGCACTTTCGTGTAATTCACATCTTCAGGGGTGAGTACAGACTAAAGAGAAATACAAACCAAGGTGTATATATATACAGAGGAGGGTGAGACCAGGTCCACAATGGTCAGGTATTAGGTAATGACCCTACTAATCTTTAAATAGCACACAACGGTTGGTGATCACGTCAGATGGTCAGGTGACCCGACCTTCTCACCTGGTTACAAATCTTCTTAATTACAAAATTGTCCAGCTTGTACATGCCGTTACTCAAATTCATGTTGAATGCTTCGGTATGTTTAATAAGACTAGATTCTATGATGTTCCTACTATCAATTGAATTACATGGTAATATTGAGGAGGCATTATCTCAGTCAATGCAATGCTTGTTATCCCTCAAATGAACAAACAGAGCATTGGATTCCTGGCCTGTCCTGACACTGTATTTGTGTTATATATATATATATATATATATATATATATATATATATATATATATATATATATATATATATATATATATTATATATATATATATATTATGCAAGTAAATCACTGTAGGTGCGCGTGATCTAGGTATATGCTGATAACCACCAGGAAAGAAGAAAACACGAAGTTCCCAAGCGCTTTCGTGTAATTCACATCTAGTCTGTACTCACCCCTGAAGATGTGAATTACACGAAAGCGCTTGGGAACTTCGTGTTTTCTTCTGTCCTGGTGGTTATCAGCATATATATATCTATATATCAGCATATATATATATATATATATATATATATATATATATATATATATATATATATATATATATATATATATATTTATATATATATATATATATTTATATATATATATATATATATATATATATATATATATATATATATATATTTATATATACATATTTATATATATATATATATATATATAAATATATATATATATATATATATATATACATATATATATATATATATATATATATATATATATATATATATATATATATATATATATATATATATATATATATATATATATAAACACTCCAGGGTGTGTGGAGCTGATAAAAATTAGAAACATACACACACACACACACACACACACACACACACACACACACACTACTACTACTACTGCTTTGCTGTCACTCGGAATCGAGTATGACGATCATCCAGCTATGATACAATGATATGTGTTATTAAGGATATCACCTCTGTTTGTGAGTTTTAAGGTGACTAAAGAGGCCGATACGGGACCGCCAGAGTCGTTCACAGATGTTGCACATGTGGATGGCTCCAACTCGTGCGGGACGGGCGGCGGCAGCGTGTTTCCGGCGCTGGCGCTTGTCTGCCTCGGTTTGTAGTTTTTGTTAATTCGAAAGTATCGACACCTTCTTGTGTGGTGCTCCTCCAAGAGTTACGGTGTGGAGTAATCGTCTCTCAGGTGAGGGGGGCGATTTGGTACTTTTTCAGGTTTGTCTTAAGACCATCCTTATACCTTTCCAGTTGTGTACCAGCGTTATGTTTGCTATTCGTTAGGTGACTGTAAAGTAGCTGCTTCGGCAGTCTACTGTCGTCCTGCCGTCCATGCGGGTAAAATGGCCAGTCCAGCGTAGTTGTTCATGGAAAATGGTAGCCTCGATTCTTCTACAGTTGGTGTCAGCAAGAATACTAGCTTTTGTTCTCTTGTCTTCCCAGCGAACTCGGAGGATGGAACGTAGACAACGTTGGTGAAAGTTTTGAAGTGCCTTGATGTGCCTCCTGTATGTGACCCATGTCTCGCTGCCATACAGCAAGGTGAGGAGGACCATTGCTTGATATATGTGTAACTTTCTAGATAATTTCAGCTCCCTACAGCTGAAGACATGGTTTCAGAAACTGCCAAAGGCTTGTGATGTACATCTGATCCGATGCTGAATCTCTTCATCGATGTCCACGGTGTTGGGCAGGTGGGAGCCGAGATACCGAAAGTGGTTTACAATAGAGAGGGTTGTACCGTTCAGCTGGATTAATGGTGGAAGTGTGGCTGAAACAGGGGCAGGCTGAAAGAGAATCCGAGTCGTACGTACATTCACCTCAAGGTTGAAGTAGCACACTTATCTGCATAGGTGTTAAAGTTCTCCTGTAGGTCACATTCAGTGTGAGTGAAAAGGATGAGGTCATTTTCAAACTGAACCTCAGTAATAGAAGCTGCCGACACCTTTATTCCTGTCTGGAGTCTTCTTATTTTGAAAAAAACCCATTATCCAGTACACGATGTCCACCCCGCCGGCAAGATTGGCAGCCAAAAAAATGGAAATGAGAGTTGGTGCCAGTACACATCCTTGTTTAACCCCTGCTTGGATGGGGAACTACTCAGACTGAGTGCCATTATGCAGGAAACTGCTATTCATGGCATCGTGGAGTTGCCTCACAATTCCGATGAATTTTGGTGGGCAGCCAAAACGGCTGAGGGTCCCCTCAGAAGGCTTCCCTGGTGACAGAGTCGAAGGCCTTGGTTAGGTCGATGAAAGCCATGTATAGGCCACGACGCTGTTCTCTGCACTTTTCCTGTATCTGAATGCCAGCAGAGATCATGTCAGTGGTACCACGTGATGGTCTAAAGCCACATTGAGATTCTGGGGGGAAGTTTTCCGCCTCAGGACTATGTCTGTTTAGGAGGACTCGGGCGCTAATCTTGCCAGCTACGAACAGCAGCGAGATCCTGTTGTAGTTGCCACAGTCTGACCGGTCTTCCATGCTCTTATAAATATTGACGATGGAGGCATCTTTAAGAGCTTGCGGAATTTCTTCCTTGTACAATATATTCTCCAGGAGAGAGTGGAGACGATGGTAAGCAGAGGTTCTCCTGCTTTATACATCTCGGCTTGGGTTCCTTGAGGCCCTGAGGCTTTGTTATTTTTCATCTGTTCCATGGCGGTAGCTACCTCATCCAGCTATGGAGTATAGCTAAGGTGGGTCAGCTCTGGATGCTGTGGGACCTGCTGGGTAGTCAGAACATTCACATCGGTCTCTCGGTTGAGCATTGAATAATAGTGCTCCTTTCATTTCTGAAGGATGCCTTCATCGTTTTTAATTAGGGAGTTACTGTCGGATGAGCGGAGGGGGGCTGTGCCATGAGTGATTGGCCCATAAAATGTTTAAGTGGAATTAAAAATATCGCATATCCTGTGTTGATCTGCAAGTTTTTGCTTTTGACATGCTTTATTTTTAAACCAGTCATTCCTTAGTTTGAGAAGTTCGCGCTGGGCCGCTGCTTTCTTCTTGTGGAAGGTATCAGCTTTGTCCGAGACTGAGGGTTGTTCTGCCAATCAGCTAAAACAGCACGTTCATCATTGCAGAGTACATTGATTTCCAGGTCATTTTCATCAAACCAGTCTTGGTGTACTTTCACGATCTGGCCGAGCGTCTCTGTAGGTTTTTGCCATGACACTCGAGAATATCCCATTCGGCACTGGGATTTGAATAGTTTGTTGTCGGGTTATGTATCAGCCCATGTTCGAGCTGCTCTCTGAAAGTATGTGCTATCCCTAGATCCTCCAGAGGCTTTGTGTTAAAACCTTTTTTGGAGACTTGCTGCCTTCGCCATTTTGGGGCGACGTGAAGTGAGAGCTTGGCTCTGACGAGTCAATGATCTGTGTTGCAGTAGTCTAAGCCACGCATGGCACGGGTGATGAGGACATTTCGGGGATCTCTCTCCCTGAGACTGATGTATTCAATGAGATGCCAGTGTTTGGATTGTGGGTGTTGCCACACACCCTTGAACATGTCGGTTTGCCTAAGCAAGGTATTGGTAATTGTGAGGTTGTATGCAGCACACTTGCTGAGGAAGAGTAGGCCGTTGGGATTAAACATGCCTATTCCATTTCTCCCAATGGTTCCCTGCCAAATGTCAGCATCTCTGCCAAAGCTGGCATTGAAATCACCAGGAAGCACAACCTTATCTTCTCTGGGAATAGAGGTTAGCATTCTGTCGAGGTCGGTGTAAAAGGCAACCTTGTTGTCATCCTCTGCATCCAGTGTTGAGACATATGTACTGATGAAAAAGGCATGTCGTGAGTGGTTCAGTGGGACTCGGAGTGTCATAAGGCGCTCGTTGATCACAATAGGCATTTCAGTTAGCCTGTGTAAGATGCGTTGGCGGATGGCAAAGTCAACTTCATAAATGCAGTTTCTTTCCATAGGTTACCCTTCCAGAGGAAGGTATAGCCAGACCTTTGTTATGTAAGTTGACCCTCGTCTTAGAGCGGTTCTTCTTTCATTACGCTCATTTATGCCAATTTCCAAAAGGGGTCTGACATTCCATGCAACGACCATAAAAGGTTATATATAGATTGTTTTTGTTTGGTTCTGTGAATTTGATTGTGTTTTCGACCACATAAGGGGACACAGGAACGCAAGTTGCAACCACGCATCTTAGCTCTACCTTTTCCTGGTCCAGTGGTGCAAGTGTTGCAATGACTTGGGAGAGGGAGAGCTGCAATTGACTGACGATAGCCCAGTTTGTTGGGTTTCGCCTTAGTAGCCTGTCCATCAGGCATTGCCCTCGTCTGCCGGTGTAGTTGTTGGGTTCCCATGGTGATCACCTCTTTCGCCTATATTGCCGTTGGAGTTTTGTTGGATCTCCGAAAGGAAGTGTGACTGATGCGGGGTTCCACCGCAAATTTTTCGTTCAGGGTTAACTCCTGTAGCCTAATACCTATCAAGGTTAATCCGCAAAGCAGAGGGGCAGTGGTTTGTAGGCGCCAGGACGTGTCCACATGTCAGTGGGTCTATGCTCCATCCCTCTGGGGCCCACTGCTACTCCGAGATCCCCTGATGGTCTAGCCTGGGCCCACGGGGCACCCAGTTACCGTGTGTTGTCACAAGGAGGCACAGCAGGAGTCTTGATGGTGAAGAAGCTGTGTACTGGCAGGGGAAGACTTATGCAAGTTGCTTCCCTATTCGCCATGAGGGTTAGCCAGCACGGTAGCTGAAAGCGAGAGGAGCAAACAGTGCTTCCACCTTAACACTAACATAATGATGCCACACTAAAGGCATTTCATCACCCAGTGTGCGAACACACACGCACACACACACCATGTCTTATACCATGGCTTACAGACTTCCTCAGTAACCGACGCCAAACTGTTCGCTTCCGAGGGACTGCCTCCACCTTTCAGTCACTCACCTGTGGCGTCATCCAAGGTACCAAGATGGGACCACAATGCTTCCTTATGCTTATCAATGATGCCCTAAGAGAAACCCCTGCTCGCTGTAAATATGTCGACGACTCCACCATTGGGATCAGTGTCAACAATTCTGCTCCCGACTATACTGCCCTTCAGGATTTATTGAACAGTCTCCAAAACTGGGCCACCAACAACCACGTCACCATCAACCATACCAAGACCATGGTTATGCACATCAACATCTCCTACGACGTTGTCCCACCCCCTTCCATTACTTTGGGTTCCAACACACTCCAGGTTGTAGATTCCACTAAGCTCCTCGGCGTCACCATAGACAATAAACTAAATTGGAAGCCACACGTCAGTGAAGTTGTCAATTCCTCCAGTTTCCCTCTCCACCTCCACCTCCTCCGCCGACTCAAGTCCCTCGGAGTTCCTGCCCCCGAGCTCCTCAGTATTTGCTCAACATTCATACTTCCCAAGCTCACCTATGCCTCCCCTACCTGGTCTTCCTCCCTAAATGCCACACAACGTAAACACCTAGAAAAAGTGCAAAAGGGCATGCAAGATTATTCTCTTCCCTTCCTACTCCACATCTCAAGAAGCGCTCAACACACTTACCCTCTCGGCTCTCATTGACCATCACCACGACCTCATCTGCAAATTTGGTGAGAGGCTTCTGCACCATCCTCGATACCGGCACCTACTACCACCCGAGATCCCTCGTCCAAGAATCGCTGTTCGGCACCACAGTCGCATCTAGCCCATTCGAGCACGAACTGATCGCTATAAGAACAGCCCAGTCCCAATCATTGTAAAACTTATCAATAACTTGTTATCAACCAGTGTATTCACTCCCAGTTAATCTTACTTTTTGCACTGTCACTATGTTGAAATGCCCTGTAGTTTGACCTTCTTCCCACCTAGTTATTATATATCACATTTGTATCACTTATGTTACTTGTATATTATTTGAAAATCAAGAGACTCATTCCCCAGTTATGTAACTGTATATTTTCAGCCTTCTGGCTGCCAAGCTCTTTCAATAAACCGTTAATTATTATTATTATTTATTTATTATTACACACACACACACACACACACACACACACAAAAAAAAACACACATCCACACACACACACACAAAACCACACATCCACACACACACACAAACACATACGCACTCATATTCACGAATAAAAATAATTACAAAACAGAAAAGGTCAAAGGTGAAAATTACAAACGCTGTAAGAACTGATTATGGCAAGGATGATGCAGTTCTTTTAATCTAGAATATTTCTGCGTCGTCATCATCGACTAAAACTTACATATTTAACATTCAAATTATTATACTTATGGAAGCTTATAGCATGAAAGAGTGATTTTTCTTTGATTATTCTGATATCTTACTATTAAGTAAATGTCCAAGAATAAAAACCATTAACTATGTGACCTTATTTGGTAATGCGTCTTTCAATATTCAATAGAAGGAAATGTGGATAGTTTTAGGTGAGACTATAGATTGTTTCTCAAGCTGGGGGCCTTGGCGGTCTCGTGTTAGTATGTGTTTGGAGAAAATGTGAAAACTCTGATTCATTTTTTTTGTTACTTTGCCTTGTTAGGGGATAAATCGGTTTTTTTCATTTGTCTTTTTTTTGTCATTGTGTGTAATCATAATACCCATACGGTACAGTTTTGATATTTACATAGTATGGTGCAGCAGCTAGTTTTTCATTTCCAACAGATTCGCTCAAATTGCACGATTCTACAGGGTGTCCATAAATGATTACCCTGATTAACCGCAAGAGCATATACTGTTTTTAGGTTAATCATTTATGGACACCCTGTAGTTCCTATCAGGGTGACGGGCGTTGGACTGAGTCACTGATCTCACATGTTCTGTACATGTCAGTGTGTCATTGCTTTACAAGTGGTGTTCAGACCGAATGTTCTCGGTCTGGCTCAAGATATCGTTAGAAAAATATGTGAGTGTACTGTGAGTGGACTGTATGTGTATGTTTCACGTGTGATTGCCTAGGCATTTTATGTATGTTTACATGCAGTATGTATGGACTTCATGCATGTTTGTGTGTTTGCCATTCCGATTATTGTCTTATTTTTGTTTTTTATTATTAAAATTTTTAGTCTTTATCATTCGTCTGTTTCTGTCTGACATTCTGTTTTTTTAAAGACCTGGTAAACATTTAGAGAGAGAGAGAGAGAGAGAGAGAGAGAGAGAGAGAGAGAGAGAGAGAGAGAGAGAGAGATTTCGAATTTTTAGTAAAACCAAGCGATTCATGATTGTCTTATATTTCTGTTCTTTTATTATTCTAATTTTTAGTCTTATCATTCGTCTGTTTCTGTCTGTTTGGCTTTTTTTCCCCTTGGATTTGCTATGGCTGTCAGTGTTGCTAAGAAGAGGAAGTACAATGATAAATACATTAATTAACTACGGATTTACATTAATCCTCGCTGATGGCATCGAGAAACCTCAGTGTGTGTTGTCTTTCAAGTGTTGGGAACGATTCCATGAGGCTTAGTAAGCTGAAGCATCATCTGACGACAATCCACCCCCAGTTTGCGGAGAGAGACCCCGATGTCGTCAAGCGCCATGAACTGAGTTTGGGAAAACAGAGACCGGATGAGAGTGTTAACTTCGAACAACAGAACTTAAGTGTAGTTGAGGCATCATATGAGGTTTACATTGAAATAGCAAAGAAGAAGAAGGCCCACACGACTAGTGAAACTTTAATTAAGCCGTATGCTCTAAAGATGGTCAAGCGGGTTCTTGGAGAGGCAAGTGGACGCAAGCTTCAGCAAATTTCCTTGTCAGACGACACGGTGAAACGGAGAATTAGTGAAATGTCAGATGATATCATGGAACAAGTGATACAGGAGATTCAATCGTCTCCAGCTGGTATGTTTGCAATACAGTTGGTTGAGTCAACGGATGTGAGTTCTTGTGCACAGCTACTCGTGTTTGTTAGGTATGTATTTTTGCGTGACATCAAGGATAAATATCTGTTTTGTACACAGCTTGAAACTACCACAACAGCTTTAGATGTGATGGAAAAGTTAACTTCTTTCTTCACAGCTAACGGGATCACCTGGGAAAATTGTTGTGGAGGCTGTACTGATGGGGCTTCGGCGATGCTGGGATCGAAATCGGGGTTACAGAAGCACATCAAGGAAGTACCTCCAAATGCCAAAGGGGTTCATTGTATGATCCATCGTTTTGCACTGGCGTCGAAAGCCCTCCCTGATGCCCTTTGCAAGATCCTGGAGGCAGTGGTAAAATGCGTCAACTTTGTGAAAGCAGGAGATTTGAACTCTCGCCTTTTCCAGAACCTCTGTAGAGGCATGGATTCAGAGCATGAAACCCTCCTCATTTACTCCAAAGTGCGATGGCTTTCCAAGGGTAATGTTGTGAATCGGGTGTTCGAATTTCGAGGAGAACTTAAGTTGTGGGAGCCACGTCTTGCGTACCTGGAAGACTTATATTGGAGCAGTTAAACAGGCTGAATCTCAAACTACAAGGCAAGGAAAGAAATGTGTTTCACCACATGGATTGTATTCGTGCGTTTCTTGACAAACTCCAGAACTGGCAAAGGAAGTCAGTGCAGGAAATGTTACCATGTTTGATAATCTCTCAACTGTTCTTGCCGAGATTGAAGAGGATCATGTACTTGACCCATCACTCAAAAATGAAATAATTCAACACTTAAAACCCTGGAAAGTGAGCTCAAAAGGTACTTCCCAGAATTCGAGGAGGAAGAAGGGAAATTGGTGAGGAATTCTTCCTCTGGTACTCTTGATATTGCTGCCATTCCCGACAATGTTCAGGGCGAATTCCTTGATCTCAGGAACGATTCTGCTGCCAGAGACCTCTATAAAAAAATCTCATTACTGTATTCTGGTGCTCAATGTATCAGTCATATTCAAAAGTTAGTGAGATCGCACTTCGAGTCTTCTTGCCATTTTCTACTACTTATTTATGTGAATCTGGTTTCTCCACCCTTCTTCAAATAAAGATAAAAGCCGAAACCAGCTACATGTGGACCCAGACATGAGATGTGCTTTATCAGTGACTAATCCTCGAATCAGTCGACTGACTGAAAGGAAACAATGTCATCCATCCCATTGAACTGTAGCAAAATATGCATTCTGTTTGATGATTGTAAACATTAAAATAAAGGAAGAGAACCAAACAGTTTATTTTCATCATTTTTCGTGAGGGGCTTGGGAGAGAACTGAAGGAGGGCCATGTTGAGTGTTCCTCATGGGGGGAATGAAGTGAAAAAGTACGGTATAATATTAATGTGGGAAAAGAAAGATAACAGTATTTGTATTATAACCTAAATATGATTTGAATCTACGCCCTCACCCGCTTGTCACGGTATATTATTCTTCACAAACAAAGCACACGTCAAACTTCACTCCTGAGAGCGACACTGACTGGAGATTGATGATATATTCCATCCAACAGGTCTTACTACTTGCTCCAGGTATTATATAATTAAGCAAACTCTGTTAACTCAACGAACCCAAGCCCTAATTACCTCGTCATGCCTAATTAGCTGTTCATCTCTAGAGTTACAAAATGAATGATATTTACCTGAACTGAAAATTGGGAGTAGTTCTCGCAACGTTGAAAAAAAATAATAGTGAGTCAATATTTAAACTAATTTAGTCCAATTTGTCGTGATTTATGGCCCAGCTTGCGATTTTTTTTTATTATCGACGGACTGTTCGTTGTTGTTACATATTTTTCACTGGTTTTCGCTCATTTTCTCAGTCATGTTTTGGTACCTGTTTAACACTTTACATCCTTGCTAATATTTTAGTAAAACCCAAGTTCAAAATCTTTTTTCATTAATGCTTAAACCTTTTCATCATGTTTATCTCTCTCTCTCTCTCATTTATATATATATATATATTTATATATATATATATATATATATATATATATATATATATATATATATATATATATATATGTGTGTGTGTGTGTGTGTGTGTGTGTGTGTTACACTAAATATGGATTGTTGTCTATTAGCAATAATTTCTATATATTTTCTAGTTTTGGCACTATCGACTAGCCAGAGACGATCATAAATCAAAATGCATACAAATTGTGTAATAAAAAGCTTAGCCTAACCTAACGTTTACCTAAACCATGAAGAAAACTTCTTTAGGTATAATTTGGCTCTTTTGATGGTACACAACGTCTTAGATGAAACAAATCATATTTAACCAATAACAAATTAATTTCCGTAAAAATGTTGTACCAATAAAAAGAAAAAGAAAACTTATCCCAATTTGACAAAAACTTCAGTTAGTTTATAAAGAGTATTCCGTGATTATCCCTGGTTAGCCTAACATATGCATACATACAGTATTTATAAGCCTACTGTATGTACATTTCAGAAAGGCATGGAAACCGGGTTTAAGTAATAAATGAACTTGGTACCTACGTTTCATATTTACCATACATTGATATTTCACTTATATGTAATATATATTAACTTAATTTAGTGTATTTTCAGGTTCTCAAATTGTATAACTGTTTATTGTAATACTCGCTGTTAATATATAGTATATTATTTTGAGTGTCTTCTCGTATAAGTCCATTTTGTTCGTTGACCACAGCAAATCTCTAATCAAATGACATGTTCACGAAATATTGATTTATCTACAGTTTTTGCCAAATAAATTATTTGACTGTAACGTTAATTTAGTTGGGGTTATTTATTCAACAGTGCTTTTCATTGGATTTACAATGGGCTACGTACTATGTAGCTGGGTTATTTTTGGCATGTATACAAGTTGCACTTATTGATATCATTTTTACCGAACTAACTGAATGAAACTGTTACCTTTAACACTGTCCTGTGATGTAGTGTTCACTTGGTAACCTTTTAACTAGATAAAATCCACAGTAAAGAGTTTGTTTACCTCAGCGGATTGGCATAAGTGATGTACCACAAACATAGAGAGAAATATCGCTCACAGACAATATTTGGCAATTAGTCAAACACATTTTTCACATTTTTGGTGAACTTGACTTTCCAAAATTGAGACAAAACTCCCCAGATTTAGGACAAAGTGACCTAAGTTTTATGCGTAATTTACATGGCTTATAGTATGTTTAAAATGTTGATTTTACTGTGCGCCATAAATTCTTATCAAATATCCTTCAAATATATATATATATATTGATAATTTGTATCAAGCTCAGGTCGTTTTGTCATAACTCTCGGCTGTTTTACTTAAACCTGCACAGTTTTCTTTCAAATCTTAACTGTATTGTTTAAAATCTGGATCGTTTATATTTTACTGTAAATATGGGTCATGTTGTGTTTGGTAGTTTTTTCTTTATCAAGTGACCATCAAATACAAGTAAATTGCTAATTCCGATATCGTCCTATCCCATGTATTTGTGTGAGACGCTCCTACGTAGTAACATATTCTCTTGCTTTCACTGCCTATAACTTTAATAATTCTCACTATATTAAACATCAACAATGCCGATAGTGTCTATTGTCACATTTACCTGTTATGGATCTTTATATTTGAACAGGGAGGCTGAAGTAGAGTGGATAATTAATACGCTCGCCTCCTGTCCTGAGGATCGCTTCTTCGATCCCGGACACACCCAGCTGTAAATGGGTGCCTAACTTTACAGTTGGGATGTGAAGGCGATAGTGTGCTGTGCCAGTCTAGTTTGCGTTGTATCCACACTGTCCTTATCGAACTCACTTTAATTTTTTTACCAAAAATTGTAAGCACTAAGACTTGTCAGCAAATATATTTACAGTCACGGTTTACAGTCATGGAGAAGTATGATCATAAATGAGCGCAAACAAAAAATGTCACTAAGTGTTACTTTACATTCCTTCAAGTCAAACTCCATTTTTTGAACATAAGTATAAGCTAAAGGCAAATGACAGGTCCTCACTGAACACATTTGTCCTATACCATAATTGTCAAGAATGAAATAGTAATGCTTATAATGATTAAAAGTTAAATATTTCTCGACACACTGTACGAAAACTTGGCAGTAAGCTCTCAGGTATTAAGATACGTCATAACATTCCCTGGGTTCATTCCTTCACTCTGTACATTCTTATCATACACTGCAATGTTCACTCTTCCTTTCCTCACTATTTTAACTGTTCTCACTTTTATTTTCGTGTGTGTGTCATGGCATAATAACTTGACCTAAGCCACCAGCTAGATATTAAAATGCACGGCTTTAGAATTCATGAAAGTCATTTCCATTATATTTTCATGTACGGACTCTGAATACTAAAGAGAAGGGCCTGGAGGGAGGTGGGGGGAGGTGTCCCTTTCAGTACGGGAAGAAAACTTTTATGTTTTCTGTTTGAAGTGTTGGTTGATTTTTTTAATTTTCATGAGAGGGCGGGTGGGTTAATATAGAACTCGCCTCTCACACAACAGTTGTAGTTCTGCAGTTGGCCGTTAAGTGGGACGCCCCCAAGTCATCCAGCTGACGCATAGGGATACCTAACTTTACTGTTGGGAAGTTGATAGACAGTTGAGTGGAGTGCTGGCCATGCTGTCTCCTTGTGCACAGAAGGTTTACTTTTCGGTGTGCGATATCCATACTGCCCTCGTAGGCCGCCAGGTCTATGGAACTTGCTTTCATCTCTTGTCAAGTCTTTTAAGACTAGATAATAGATTATAAGTTAAATGAGAGGTTTAAGGCCAAATGATTACAATCCTAATAGCCTAACTTAAAGTGAAAGTGAGTTTCATATTATATTATAGATTTTTGCTTATTAAGTAGTGAGGTTTATCAACACAAGTCCATTATACTTATTTCCAATTTCAAACTTAATACAAAACAAAGGTCAAGGGGCAACTCGACAGTAGGGTAGCAATCTCTTCAATAATACTCTTTGAGTGAAAAATGGACTCAAAGGCTCAATCCTGATTGAGATGGAAAAGAAGTTTGCTTCAACGTGCGACATGCGAAAGAGATTTTTTCACTGAAGGCCATTGAAGCGTCATAGGTAGAAAGAGACAATTTTGGACAAAGCTATCGAGGACAGAGTAGAAATAGAGTAGAAACCGTAAATGCTTAATGGAATAAAAAAAGACTTTTCTACTTCACAGAATATTAGAGTTTGTGCTGAAAGTTGACATAGTTATTCGTTGACAACTGACTTAATTTTTCCTGGAAACTCTCACGTGACTGGTACGCTCCCTAGTTATGGGAAATAAAAAAAATTCTTTTCTGTAGACCTTTGTACCTGACAAGTAGTACAGAATACGAACCTCTGTGTATATGTGTAGACAGTGAAAAATTCCCTGATAACCTCAAAGGACTTTTAGCAAAGAAAATAAGTACAATTACGGGGATGTTATATAGACTGTCGGAGCCGGAGGAACACTTTATTTTTATCTACCTAATTGAAAATTCGGGAAATACAGAAGTATTATTTCCCTTTCGTACCGCAATAAACTAAATGATGTAATCCCACTTTTGGGATAAAGGTAAAATCATCATGAGGAATAACTTTTGCGAGGCCATGTAACTTTTAATAGTTCTATGTTAATTAAATATAAACATCACACTTCTGAAAGCCTAAGGACTGCCAAAGACGGGTAAGTGGGACGATGCTTCTGTCTTTGGTAATGGTAAAGAACACTCGACCGAGATATAAATGTTAAGTCCCTGTGGTTGTGTGAATTAAATTTATATTGTTTTATTGCATATTATTTCAATCTTGAAGTGGGATATATAATGATTTATAGTAAACTTCCAAGAAAAGTTTTTTATAGAATATGATTCAAATGTTCCCCTGAGCTGACAGTAGTGGTGCTAGACTGTTTGTTTTTCATTGATCATATTATATGGCTCGTAATATCAAAATAATCTACAGATATAGACTTATAATAGAATGGAATATATCACTTGGACGACCAATATTGTCTTACTAAGTTCCTCTCAAGGCATCGAGACGTACGAGTGTTTATCATTGACAAAATTTCTGGATTATACAGATGTGACTTCTGGTGGTATATATGTTATGGTTATTTTTTTTTTTTTTGCGAAATCGGTTATTTTGCAAAATTTCCTGGAATGCATATTGGTAATTTTGCGAAATAACTTACAAACAGGCTAACCAAAGCGAAAAATAGAACAGGACCACTTAACTGTTTATCAATCACCAGACATCCTAACCTAACCTGACCTAACCTAACCTAATCATTAGGTTAGGTTACTTAAGGTTGTCTGTTTGTAAGTTATTTCGCAAAATTACCAATATGCATGTCAGTAATTTTGCAAAATAACCGATTTCGAAAAAAAAACCGTAACATATATATTTGAGGAAAAAAACAGGAATTATTCAATAGAAAAAACAAGAATCACACAGATCGCAAATATATCTATTGTTTTCAAACCCTTCAAAAATTATTGGAAGAAAAGGAAGAAAGTGACACTGAGAATTGTTAGCCCGAAAGAGAGAGGGGAAAATTATTAAAGACAGAGGTGTCAACGCCAGAGACAAGTGATGAATTTTTCGTGAGATGCAAAAAACAAGAGATTCGAAGCACGTGGGGAGGTGGATCAAGGAGTTGGAGCCTCATGAAACATTTAAGGGGTGGCTGAGCTGTGTCGTGCATGCTGGGGCATCCAATTACGACAAGTACTGCGGCTGGGGCCGCGTAGCTTTCACCTCCTGCTGCTTCCATGCTGACCACACCCCGTTTCCTGCCGTATGATAATAATAATAATAATATTAATAATAATAATAATGATGATGATGATGATGATGTCGTCGTCGTCGTCATGATCATGATCATCATCATGATCAACAACAACAACAACAACAATAACAATAATAATGATAATAATAATAATAATAATGGTGATGATGATGCAGAAAATAAGTAATATAATGGCTTGGTTACCATTAAATAAAATAATAAATAAGTATATAATAATTAATAACAATAACATTATAGAACAATTCCTTGATATCCGGCGGACTCACTGGCAGATATTATTAACGACTACAAAAATGAATGAGTGAGGGAGACAGGTAGAGGAAACCACTGAAAACCTAATAAACGTCCCCTGAATAGCTGCTTAACTTCAGCCTATATGTAAAGGAAATTCTTGAATTATTAGAAAAAATATATTTTATGGATGTACAGTTTAGAGAATTATGACAGAAAGGTTACCGATTTTTACACTTGAAGCTTTTAGGACGAATTTGTAAAATATATTCTAAATATGCTAATAAATGGTAAGGCCAAACGTTACATATGCATCCATCATCTTTTTACGTACAGCCCCCCCCCCCCCAAAAAAAAAATATATATATATATACATATATATATATATGCTGATAACCACAAGGAAAGAAGAAAACACGAAGTTCCCAAGCGCTTGGGAACTTCGTGTTTCTTCTTTCCTTGTGGTTATCAGCATATACCTAGATCACGCGCACCTACAGTGATTGACTTGCATATATATATATAATATATATTATATATATTATATATATATATATTATATATATATATTATATATATATATATATTATATATATATGTCAAGTAAATCCACAGTCAGGTGCACGGATCTAGGTATATGCTCGATAACCACAAGGAAGAAGAAACACGAAGTTCCCGCCTTTCGTGTAATTCACGATCTTCCAGGTGAGTACAGACTAGATAGAGTAATGCAGAACCAGAGATTGAATAAATACAGAGGAGGGTGAGACCAGGTCCACAATGGTCAGGTAATGACCCTTACTATCTTAATGGCACACAACGGGTTGGTGGTTGGGTCCGATGGACAGTGATCCCGCCTCTCACCTGATCACAAATCTGCTTAATTACAAATTTCCAGCTTGTAAAGCCCGTTTACCTCAAATTCAATGTGAAATGCTTCGTATGTTTAATAAGACTAGATTCTATGATGTTTCCTACTGTCAATTGAATTACATGGTAATTGAGGAGGCATTATCCCAGTCAATGCAATGCTTGTTTCCCTCCCCAAATGAACAACAGTGCATTGGATTCCTGGGCCTGTCCTGACACTGTTTTGTGTTTGTTTAATTCAGTTACAAATAACAGTGTCAGGACAGGCCAGAATCCAATGCAGCTGTTTGTGGTTTCATTTGAAGGATAACAACATTGCAATTCGACTGTGATAATGCCTCCTCAATATACCTGTAATTCAATTGATAGTAGGAACTCGTAGAATCAGTCTTATTAAACATACCGAGCATCAACATGAATTTAGTAACGGCTTGTACAAGCTGACAACTTTTGTAATTAAGAAGATGTGTGGATCAGGTGAGAGGGCGGTCACTGTCCCATCTGACCCCACAACCACCACGTTGTGTGCCAGTTAAAAGATTGAGAGGGTCATACCTGACCATTGTGGACCTGGTCTCTACCCTCTCTGTATATATTCATCTTGTTCTGCATTACTCTATCAGTCTGTACTCACCCTGAAGATGTGAATTACACGAAAGCGCTGGGAACTTCGTGTTTTCTTCTTTCCTGGTGGTTATCAGCAATATATATATATATTATATATGTTTTCTTCTTTCCTGTGGTTCTCAGCATATACCTAGATCACGCGCACCTACAGTGATTTACTTGCATATATATATTATATATATATATATATATATATATATATATATATATATATATATATATATATATATATATATATATATTTTTTATTTGTTCCAGTGTTTCGCTCTTCCAATTTGAAGCTTTCACTCCTTATAATTGTTCGAAATAAGACAATCTAGAGCAGGGGTTCTTAACCTGGGGTCCATGGATGGGCTTCAGGGGGTCCGTGAAGGTCAGATAAAAATAAAATTTTGCATAAAAAAGTGTGAAACATAATTCCTTGTAAGGATTGTTTACCTTATTCATACTTTGTGTATGTCATACACTGTATGAGGCAATGAATTTCCAATAAAATATAGTATATTCATTGCATGCAAAGTTTTGTTTATGTGCTTATGTGGATTTTTCTAGGGAGGGGGTCCATAGCTTTCACCAGATTCTCAAAGGGGTCCGTGACTCAATAAAGGTTAAGAACCACTGATCTAGAGATTAATGACTCGTCCGTGACCAGTCCACACCATACCATTCCTTTATATTTATAAGACGATCCACACTTTCATATGCACTGTACATACGAAACTCAGTTAATCATCCGCCTCTCTTTTCACCCCCGGCTACAAGCTCTTTCCCCGTTATGTTCGGCGGCATAATTAAGACCAAAGGTGTTGCGACTTTAGGGATGTAATTACCACACTCAATCAATCCCAGTTATGTCATCCTTTCTTCATGCAAGTCAATATTCCTCGAGCGGTACCATCATTCCCCTTCTTCGTTGCTTGCAATTATGTATTTTAACTCTCATCCTCTCGCTCCTTTCTAACAATTTACAACTAATAGATCATTTACCTCTTGTCATACTGATAGTCATCCATTTTCTTCTGTATTACTCTTGATTTGCATGATAAACTTAGCTGGAATATGGGTTAGTGTTTTATACATATAATAACCTTAAGGAAGCAAATTATCATATATACTGTACACTGCCAGAGTCCATCGCAGTGTTGCCGAAACAGACAAACAGGGAATAAGTTAGTCAGTCAATCAGTGGCAAAGCAACTTACTTATAGCCGCTGACACAGGTATAAAAATAGAGGAAAACTAATCAAATAAACAAAACCCAGTCATCTATCCGGTTGTGAATCACCATTTTAGGAGAACACTACTATCAATGAATTTAGAATAACTATACATTTGGGCCTTTTTCCACACAGCCAGGATTATTTATTGTCAGAACCATTGCTGACTTAATTTGTTTACTGATCGCTGACACACAAAAAAAATAGAAAGAAACATACAGGGAACGTATTCTGTTACACTACTGAACTTACCCTGCAATATCGTGTACCTCGGCCATTAACTGTTGGAGTGTGCTGGATAACAAGCACTGGTTGTTGCCTCGTTATCATTTTATTCGTCTAGTTATTGTATGAGGATCAATGTGTATATACGCACGCACATATACTGTACGCACGTACACACACACACACACACATACATACACTCACAAACACACACACACACATACATACACTCACAAACACACACACACATATATACACTCACAAACACACACACACACACAATGAGCTCATCCGGGAGTCAATATGAATTTGTTTAAAGCAAATGAGAGAGACGTCGCCATCAGAAGAGTGCCCGAAAGACAGATAGACATACAGATAAACATATAGAGAGACTGAGATAGATAGATTGATAGATAGATAGATAGACAGACAGACATATCGATAGATGGATGGATAGATGCATGAATGAAGAGATAGAGAGAGAGAGAGAGCAGGAAAACCATATACCTAGACTGCAGCTAAATCGAATGAAACTTTCCCGTACGTTTGAGAGAGAGAGAGAGAGAGAGAGAGTGTTCAGACACGCACCAATGAGCTTTCTCCAGCAGCCACGATAAACCAGACTAAGCCTTGTTGAGTATTCTCCTGCCGCAACAATGGACTGCAACCGCTCAGTAAATTCAGAAGTATGTCTAAAAATATTTCATTCCTATTCTAATGCTTTTAAGGATATTTAAAGATATTTCACCGTGTAAATTCCATTCTACCATAATGTTTTGGTTGTACATGAAAAATGCGTAGAGTTTGACAATTATGGCGACAATGAGGATGCTAATAAAACTACTACTACTACTAATAATAATAATAATAATTATTAATTCATAAAAAAAATACAAAAACAGTTGGATTTGAAATTGCAGTGCGTATAATGATGTTTTCGACATTTCTTTTTTAGTGCAACAGTGTAAATATGGCTGTTGACTATATATATGGTAAGTATTTGTATGCTTTAGGTTCAAGCTGAGCACCAGAGACTAAGAGCGCTTACGAGAGGAATTTTAAGTAGTCCATTAAGGTCTGGTCGTGTGTGTTTACTTGGGAATGTGTTAAGGTCTCTCTCTCCCTCTCTCTCTCTCATAGCAGTATACACAGATCTACACACACACACATATATATATATATATATATATATATATATATATATATATATATATATATATATATATATATATATATATATACACCAGACACATGTAAAGAAACACACTTATCCGTGCATACACTTAGAAACACTCAAACACTTAAAACTTATACGCGTCTGGCAAAAATAAAAACACTCACACATTTGTACAGAAAGACGAATACACACACACACACACATGAGCGTCCGTGTGTGGGTTTGGGGAGCCTTGCCAATTGACGCCCCCTGGAAACAATTGTTAGATTGCCAGTATAAAAAACACACACACACACACATATATATATATATATAATCAACACCTCAACCCGCCAGGATTCGAACCCACGGCCCACAAGCCTATGACTGTGACAGGGGAACGCTAACCGCTGGACCACCAGGATGCTAAAAGCAGTCCTAGACTTTGTTATATTTCACACAAAGCCTGTTCAACGAGCTTATGGCGCCGTGAACCTCTAATGGGGACCAGGCTTTGTGTGAAATATAACAAAGTCTAGGATTGCTTTTAGCATCCTGGTGGTCCAGCGGTTAGCGTTCCCCGGTCACAGTCATAGGCTTGTGGGCCGTGGGTTCGAATCCTGGCGGGTTGAGGTGTTGATTGTATGTAGAAGTCCGCTTGCTTTATTGGGCTAATGAAATATATATATATATAAATATATATATCTTGTTAAAATCACACGGGAAAATGGAAACAACGGAGTACCTTAGCTTTCGTCTTTATTAACATAAGAACATAAGAATGGAGGAAACTGCAGCGGGCCTATTGGCCCATACTGGGCAGTCCCGTTTACACCCAACCCCTATTGCTCATATGAGCATCCAACCTATGTTTGAAGCAATTCAGCGTATTCGAGTTAATGATGATATTTGGTAACTTGTTCCATTCATCCACTACTCTGTTTCCAAACCAGTGTTTACCTATTTCACGCCTAAATCTAAATTTGTCCAATTTAAAACCATTGTTACGAGTTCGCTCCTGGTTGGATAATTTGAGTACCTTTGTAATGTCCCCTTTGTTTAGCCCTGCCTTCCACTTATACACCTCTATCAGGTCGCCCCTCGCTCTACGTCTCTCAAGGGAGTGCATATTAAGATGCTTTAACCTGTCTCTATACTCAAGGTTCCTAATGCCCGGGATTAGTCTTGTCATTCTCCTCTGAATTCTTTCCAAGGATTCTATATCCATTCTGTAATACGGTGACCAGAACTGGACTGCGTAATCCAGGTGTGGTCTCACAAGAGCAAGATACAGTTTTAGGATGACCTCGCTAGTCTTGTAACTAACACTCCTTTGTATGAACCCAAGTACTTTATTAGCCTTGTTACGAGCAAAAACACATTGTTTACTTGGCTTAAGGTTCCTACTTATCATTACTCCTAAATCTCTCTCGCAGTCGGATTTCTCTATGGCATCGTTGTTCATCTGGTATCTGGTTTCCCTGTTTACATTTCCTATACTGAGTACTTTACATTTGTCGATGTTGAATTTCATCTGCCATTTTTCAGACCATTCGAAAAATTTGTTTAGATCCTCCTGTAGTTTTGCCGAGTCCTCGTCAGATTTGATAACACGTCCTATTTTAGTATCATCAGCAAATTTACTTATGTTGCTGTCTATGCCGATATCTATGTCGTTTATGTATATAATAAACAATAATGGTCCAAGTACTGAGCCTTGGGGAACTCCACTTGTGACGTTGCTCCAATGGGACTTAGTGCCGTTAATGCTCACTCGCTGTTTCCTGTCCTGTAACCACGCCCTAATCCATTTAAGGATGTCACCTTTGATGCCATGAGCTTCTACCTTTCTAATTAGTCTTTCGTGGGGTACTCTGTCGAAGGCTTTGCTAAAGTCGAGATATACCACATCATAATTGTGCCCCTCGTCCACTGATTCGAAAACTGATGAAAAGAATGTTAATAGATTAGTTAGGCAAGAACGTCCGCTTGTGAAGCCATGCTGGGAATCATTGATCAATCGGTGCTTCTCCAGGTGATTTCGAATAGAGTTTGAAATGATTGCTTCCAGTAATTTGCCTACTATTGATGTTAGACTGATTGGGCGGTAGTTAGAGGATAGTGATCTATCCCCCTTCTTGAAGATCGGTATTACATTCGCTATCCTCCAGGATTCTGGTACTACACCTGTTTTTAAGGACATGTTAAACAACTTTGCTAAGGGCATACTAAGCTCTTCCTTACATTCCTTTAATACTCTGGCAAATATCTCATCGGGACCAGGTGACTTATTAGGCTTTAGTTTGTCTATTTGCTTACTAACATCGTTACTAGTCACTACTATCTCACTTAATTTGTTTTCTTCACTATCTCTGAATAGAGTCGGTGCCTCGGGTATCATTTTTAAATTTTCGGTGGTGAAAACTGTTGAAAAATATTTATTCAAATTATTGCTCATTTCTCCGTCGTTATCAGTGAGCTCGCCGGAGTCTGACCGTATTGGTCCAATCTTTTCTCGTGTTTTAGTTTGATACATTTGGTAGAATCCTTTGGGGTTTGTCTTTGCCTCCCTTGCTATCCTTACCTCATTATTCCTCTTTGCTTTCCTTATCTCGGTTTTAACCCTACTCGCCAATACCCTATAATAGTCCCGGAGGTGAATTTCGCCACGATTTATCCTTCTACCTATAGCCTTCCTTTGGCCAATGATGTTCTTTAAAAAATTATTTATCCATTTAGGGTCATTGTTGTTTGATCTGAGTTTTGTGCATTAAGTAACTCACTATTTAAATTGTCGTGGAACTCGGCAGTCTCAGATCTCGTTATCAGGTCGGTGTCATCTGTCAGGTTCACGGCCAAGCGCGACACCCCCTCTCTCAGCTGCCTCTTTAAACTGTCAATGTTTGCCCTTCTGAAATCTGGTACTTTAGTGGAATTTTCCTTACGTCTGCCCTGAAAATCTAACTGGATCGTTGTTTGCAAGTTCATTCCCTACCTCGACATTGCTAATGAGGTTTTCTCTGTTTGACAAAACTAAATCCAATATATTATTACCCCGTGTGGGTTCGGTTATATGTTGACTTAGGAAACAGTCCTGGATCGTCTCGAGAAAATCCTCTGATTCTGAGTTACCCGTAAGGTCGGTCCAATCTATTTGGCCAAGGTTAAAGTCGCCTACTATACAGACTTTGTTGTGTATGGAAGCCCTGCGCATTTCATCCCAGATAAGTCGCTCATTGATGCTATCAAGATTGGGGGGTCTATATATTACTCCTGTGATTAATTTTTCCCGACCGTCGCTTAATTCTATCCAAATTGTTTCTGTATTCCTCTCAGTTTGAATTTCCTTATTTATTTCACACTTCAGATTATCCCTAACATAGATTGCTATTCCGCCTCCTTTCCTGGTCTGCCTATCGGTATGGAACAGTTTGTAACCTGCAATTTGGTATTCGACTGGTAATTCACGTGTGTCTAGGTTGATCCATGTTTCAGTGAATGCAATTATATCGATTTCTTCGGTACATACCAAGGCCCTAATATCATCCATTTTGTTTCTCATACTTCTACTGTTCGCGTAATATACATTTAAGTTAGTCGTGTTCTGAGTCCTCCCCTTACCGCGTTTAGTTTTAAACTCCCTGTCTAATTTAGTTATGTCATCATTCCTAACACTATTTCCCTGTAATCTTTCGCCTTGTTTACCCGCTCCCACTACAGTCTCCTCCACCCCCATGCCCCTATGTTCTCTTAGCAGTTTAAAGACTTCGATATCTTTTGAACTGCCCCCTCTAGAGCCCCAGCCAGGGTTGCTACTCCATCCCTAGACAGGTGCACCCCATCCCTAGCATAAAGGTCCCTTCTGCCATAGAAGTTGTCCCAGTTGTCAATGAATGGGACTGATATTGACTTGCAATATCTGTCAAGACGGTCGTTAACGCCAACTGCCCTTGACAACCATTCACTGCCAACTCTCCTTCTAGGCAGGACACCGCATATGATAGGGATCCCTCCCTTAGTCCTAATACGATCTATGGCTGCCTTGAACTTATCAAGAAGCTCCTCGCTCCTACACCGGCCAATATCATTGCCTCCTGCACTGAGGCAGATAATGGGTTTGTTCCCATTACCAGACAAGATATTGTCCATCCTGTCAATTATATCCCCCACCCCAGCTCCTGGCAAACACACCCTCATCCTATTTTTGTTTTTACCACAAAAGGCCCTGTCCATGTACCTTACCTGTGAGTCACCAACAATTAAAGTTTTTATACCTTCCTTGTCATCCCTGTCCCTGACTGTACTAACGTCCAATTCGTCTATCAAGGGACTGAACGGGTTGGTACACTTAGCTGTTGTTGTCGTTGTTGTCGTATCCTTCGTGTGCTTCTTTACCACCAGCTTGGTCCTACCACTACTCACAATTTTCCACTTGCTTGATTTTTCGTCAGCCACTGGCTTTACTCGTCCAGCCTCTCCTTTTAACATCGCCAGCTCTTCCCGTAATTTCAAGTTCTCCAACTTGGCCTTCGCCAATTCTTTAGTGGACCACTCCAGTTTGGTCAACAAACTCTCATACCCAAGACCGCACCTAGCTCTGGCCATATCTGATAATTATCCCTCCGGAGCTAACCCTGCCGTGACCTTTCCCCTAGTGAGGTCAGAACACAACATCTTCAGAGAGAGGCTTAAATATACAGGGTGACCTTAAAACATGAGGTCAGGTCAAAATGATGACATCCACTAATCACCACACCAACACACACGTAGAGGAGCTTAAGAGAAGGGTGGTGACGTGACTAGCCAAGTCAGGTCAGAAAAAAGGGATCCACAAAATAACTATCATACATCTAGATCAAAGGTTTTCAAAGCATTTTTAACCTTGGGCCACTGACAAATAAATTTATGTAGCATATTATCAGTTTTGAACTGACCATCACTAAGGTTTATTGATTTTAATACCTTAATCAAACTAGCTTCAACAAGAAGTCTTTCTGTGACACAAGATGATTTGAATACTTCTAAGCTTTTTTCCCAGGCAATGGGGTGATTATTATTCCTAACATGAACGAACAAGGCACTGCTTTCAGATGCAGTTCTGATATTATACTTATGTTGTTTGATTCTGAGCTGCAGTGTTTTTCCTGTCTGACCTACATAATTACAATTACATTTGCTACATGGAATACAATAAACACTTCCATTTACATTCAAACTTGGGCTATTCCTTATTAACATATTGGTAATGGTTGAGTCATACTTGAAAACAACATTAATATTTAGAAGTTTGAGGGACCGAACTAACGGGACAAATTCATTACGATAGGGCAGAGTCAAAATATTCTTAAGTGTAGGAACTTGTCTGGTTTGAGAGGAATGAAAGGATTTTTTAGCCCTTTTAAAACAACGATCAACAAACACAGAAGGGTACCCAAGTTTATGTGCAATAGAACGAATGTGTTTCAATTCATCGTCAATAAATTCAGAGTCACAAATACACAGACATCTTAAGAACATAACAGAAAAAACTGACATTTTGGTAGACTCAAGGTGATTCGATAAAAAGTGAATGAAACTGTCTACCTGTGTGGGCTTTCTATATACCTTAAATTTATAGTTTTGGCCATTTCTCATGATAAGCATATCAAGAAATGGAAGGGATTCATTTATTTCATTTTCAATTTTGAACGTGTTACTAGGGACAATATTATTAAGCTTGTCTAAAAATTCCAATGGGTCACTGTTTTTAGGCTAAAGACAAAGAACATCATCTACATATCTATACCATGGAGGAATAAAGTCCACTATATTGGGTAGTAATCTAGACTCAAAAAACTCCATATAAATACAGGCTAGAGGAGCAGAAAGACAATTACCCATGCTCATACCCATGAGATCAGGTCCACAATGGTCAGGTATTAGGTAATGACCCTACTAATCTTTAAATAGCACAGCAACGGTCGGTAGTCAGATCAGAGGGTAAGGTGACCCAACCTTCTCACCTGGTCACAATTTTGTAATTAAGAAGACTTGCAACCAGGTGAGAAGCTTGGGTTACCTTTCCCTCTGACCTGGCTATCAACCGTTGCGGTGCTATTTAAAGATTAGTAGGGTCATTACCTAATACCAGACCATTCTGGACCTGATCTCACCCTCCTCTCTATATATACACCCTGTTTTGTACTTCTCTTTAGTCTGTACCCACCCCTGAAGATGTGAATTACACGAAAGCTATTGGGAACTTCGTGTTTTCTTCTTTCCTTGTGGTTATCAGCATATATATATATATATATATATATATATATATATATATATATATATATATATATATATATATATATATATATATATATATATATATATATATATATATATATATATATATATATGCAAGTAAATCACTGTATGTGCGCGTGATCTAGGTATATGCTGATAACCACAAGGAAAGAAGAAAACACGAAGTTCCCAATAGCTTTCGTGTAATTCCCCTGAAGATGTGAATTACACGAAAGCGCTTGGGAACTTCGTGTTTTCTTCTTTCCTTGTGGTTATCAGCATATATATATATATATATATATATATATATATATATATATATATATATATATATATATATATAGATATATATATATTCTAGTTACATTATTGATGATCGTAAGCTGAAATTATGTGCCTGAATTGTCACTCTCACGAATGTGTATAGGTATACGACAGTGAATCATCCTGAATCCTGGAGGATAGCGAATGTAATACCGATTTTCAAGAAGGGGGATAGACCACTATCCTCTAACTACCGCCCAATCAGTCTAACATCAATAGTAGGCAAATTACTGGAAGCAATTATTTCAAAATCTATTCGAAATCAACTGGAGAAGCACCGATTGATCAATGATACCCAGCATGGCTTCACAAGCGGACGTTCATGTCTAACTAATCTATTAACATTCTTTTCATCAGTTTTCGAATCGGTGGACGAGGGGCACAATTATGATGTGGTATATCTCGACTTAAGCAAAGCCTTCGACAGAGTCCCCTACGAAACACTAATTAGAAAGGTAGAAGCACATGGCATCAAAGGTAATATCCTTAAATGGATTCGGGCGTGGTTACAGGACAGGAAACAGAGAGTGAGCATTAATGGCACTAAGTCCCATTGGAGCAACGTCACAAGTGGAGTTCCCCAAGGCTCAGTACTTGGACCATTATTATTTATTATATACATAAACGACATAGATATCAGCATAGACAGCAACATAAGCAAATTTGCTGATGACACTAAAATAGGACGTGTTATTAAATCTGACGAGGACTCTGCAAAACTACAGGAAGATCTAAACAAAATTTTCGAATGGTCTGAAAAATGGCAGATGAAATTCAACGTGGACAAATGTAAAGTACTCAGTATAGGAGATGTAAACAGGGAAACCAGATCCCAGATGAACAACGATGCCATAGAGAAATCTGACTGCAAGAGAGATTTAGGAGTAATGATAAGTAGGAACCTTAAGCCAAGTAAACAATGTGTTTTTGCTCGTAACAAGGCTAATAAGTACTTGGGCTCATACAAAGGAGTGTTAGTTACAAGACTAGCGAGGTCATCCTAAAACTGTATCTTGCTCTTGTGAGACCACACCTGGATTAAGCAGTTCAGTTCTGGTCACCGTATTACAGAATGGATATAGAATCCTTGGAAAGAATTCAGAGGAGAATGACAAGACTAATCCCGGGCATTAGGAACCGTGAGTATAGAGACAGGTTAAAGCATCTTAATTTGCACTCCCTCGAGAGACGTAGAGCGAGGAGCGACCTGATAAAGGTGTTTAAGTGGAAGACAGGGCTAAACAAAGGGGACATTACAAAGGTACTCAAACTATCCAACCAGGAGCGAACTCGTAACAATGGTTTTAAATTAGACAAATTTAAATTTAGGCGTGAAATAGGTAAACATTGGTTTGGAAACAGAGTTGTGGATGAATGGAACAAGTTACCAAATATCATCATTAACTCGAATACGCTGAATAGCTTCAAACATAGGTTGGATGCTCATATGAGCAATAGGGGTTATGTGTAAACGGGACTGCCCAGTATGGGCCAATAGGCCCGCTGCAGTTTCCTCCATTCTTATGTTCTTATGTTCCTGCACATGGTAAAATTTACATGGTGTAAAAGAGGGTATTTTAGGTGACAAAGCCTATATTTACTGCAAAATACTCCTTGATATAAAAAAAAGAAGCCTTTTTTGGACATGCTATATATAGTATGTTGATTTCCATGAAACCATTTTTCGGATATGGTATGCTACATGGTTATACAGTACAGTAGGGGACAAAAGTTCGCTCCCCTGACTGTTCAATCTCACTTGGGGTCGATACTGCTTCAGTTTGGGCAGGAGCGAACCTTTGACCCCAACTGTACTGTACGTAACCTATATTTTGCAATTATTTCTTACATTATCGTCTGAGGGTTATTTTTTGGTATCTAGTTATCTTATATTCATTATTTGTGAAATTCTTGGAATAATACTAAGTGTGTACCAGCACATCAATTTCTATAAAATTTCCTTTGAATGACCCAAAGTCTTAAGGAGTATTTTATTATCATAAAATTAGTTTCATTGCGACATATAGCATAACCGCTCATTATAGTTTCCATATACCGCTTTTCTTCCACCACGAGTTTCTCCTAAATTATTTTGAAATTTAATGAACTGAGAAAGTTAATTTAGATTGAAAATTATTTCTGATTAATTACATCTGCTAATTGGTCATCTTAGCAGAATATTATCCTGACGATGTGTGGTGAAGAGGAGATGGAAGTATGATGTTGGTAATTATCAGTGCCGGATTTAGACCTGTGGAGGCCCATGGGCAGCCTCTTTGTGGAGGCCCCCTCATTATAACTACCCAAGAGGGTGGGGTGGGGAGTGAAGAGAGCCTAAACATCTGGGAGTTTCGGGGGGCGCTGTAAGCCCCCCGGGAAAATTTTGAAATTTGAACACTTCTTTGGAGAATTTTGAAGCCATATGCAGTTATATTGAGGAAATTAGAACATTGGGAATATTTTAATTAACTGTATATTTATTGATAGTGTACAAATTCCCAATACACACATGAAGGTCCCAAGTGTTCCCTGAAGAAGGCAGTGATGGGTACGGAAACACCGGATAACACTGAAGTTCATTTATTAATGGATAGGAGAAATACAAGTGGTGACTTGCGTGTGCCATGCACGGCCCACAGAGTCAGACTGAGACTGCCTTGCCATATGGCAGCCTCGGGGCAATGTTGCCACATAACACGTGCAGTGTTGCCACGTGATTACATATATAAATGCGACTCGGCACAGTAGCTTAGATATATAACCTACATCTCCCTCCGTCCCTCACACTCATAGTCTTTGTCTTGAGCGGACTTCTTAGTCCTAAGTCGCTCCGAGCGTAGAAGTGCACTGTGGGGCGGATCCTCGTGAGGTGTAGGGGACTCGTCCTCGGTCAGGGGGCCAGCAGCAGGGGGTGGGACTGGCCGGAGGAAGCGGCGGTTCCTCCACCAGACACGGCCGCTCGGCATCCTGACCTTGTAGTCCCGCGACCGGCCGACGCCCAACACTATGCCCACCTTGTCCCAACGTGCCTTGGCGTCCTGGGCACTTGTAGCGGCGCGGCGGTCGCAGCTCTCAGCTCTGGTCTGCCAGTCCTTCCCAAAGGCCTTGGCGTGTGCAGGAACGCAAGAGCAGAGAGGGTGACCTTACAGGATCTGGGCAGAGGAGCGTCCTGTGTGAGTGGGAGTGGACGAGGGTTCTGGGCAGCTCTGTGCTGCAGTGCCAGGCGCGTCACTCGTTGATTCACGCACCCTGCTGGCGGTGTACCGAGCAGCTGGGATCTGCTCAGGAAAGTCTCTGGGCACCACGCCTAACTCCTTGCAGTGCTCCCACGACAACAAGGGTGTAGCGAGAGTACGCTGCACGACCTGTCGCCGTAAGTGATCTCTGCTTGAAAGGAGCCCACAGCGTCCGGCATCTGGGAACCGTCCGCATTGTAGTACTGCAGCTGCGGCGGTAGTCCCAGGCCGCGTTTGGTGAGGCCCAGTTTCTGGCTGTGCTTCAGGCCTATCACCGTAGTATCAGCGCCGGTGTCCGGTTTCACTTCGATGTGACCCGACACATCACCGGGTGTGATGGCGACGCTGATGGTAGGGGAAGGGGTAGCCCTGGGGCGTGTGGTCGATTCCACCCTCCTGATGTGACTCAGCTGCTGCTTGGGGCTGCGTGGGCCATCTGAATGGGGCTGCGTGCAAACCACCCCGAGGGAAGTGCGCTGCTTTCCTCCTCGTCTCAGGCTTTTGGGCTTGGGTTGGCGGCAGCACTTGTCGTAGTGTCCATAGCGACCGCAGGCCTGACACTTGCGGCCTCTTGCAGGGCGCCTGTGTGTGTTAGACCAGTGGCCCGTACGGTCACATCCACGACACAGTGCTTCGGCGGCCGGGCATGTCTTGTGGCCATGTTGCTTTCCACAGGTGCCACAGGAAGCACTAGGCGGAGGCGTGGAAGAACGTGCGGCAGTAGGGTGTGTCATAGGAGGGAAGATCAGCTAAAACTAATGGTCCATCACTTTTTTGGTAGATTTTAGTGTATATAAACAGAAAATAATTTCAGTTTCAATATTTTGCAACCTTTTGCTCAGTAAATTTTAGCGTGAAATTTATCGAAAATCTAACGTACAGCTGCATTAATGCATTACAATTAAATAGTGAACATTGCTTTCTGACTTCATTCTTTAACAACCCAACTAACAATATTTTTTTCTGTTTCAGATTCTGATGCATTTATAAGTTGATAATATTTGCGATGGCTGCTTGTGTCAGGACGAGGAACCAAAAATCCAGCCATCTCAGTCACTATCTTGGGTCTGGGAGAGAGCTCCTGAAGTCGGAGTTGCCTACATTGAGAGATGCTTTGAGATACGGTGTTTTAATCAGGCAAATCAGTGAAAATAACCAAAGAACTTATACAAACAAACACATTGCCAGTGATATGACCAAAGCTGTCTTGGCACAGTACACTCTGGCTAACGCTCAGTTCAAGCCTCCAGTCATAACAAGTCAGAAGAAGATTAGTGAGAGACTGCTAGCCAGTTGGGAAAGGGCAAGAGATATCTCTCTTGGGAAAGGAAAACTTGCAGTTAAGGACAGCTTTGCCAAGCAACTGGACCAGTTATTTGACATAATCACTTGCAAGTGCCCAATTGTTCTCTGTCCTGAGTTTGGATGCGATCGTGACTGTAAATCCGAGGCCCACATCTCCTGTATTTGCAAGCGTGAACTGAAGATTCCTGTGATCGAACTGGCATTTGTCAAAGCACAGAGAGAGAAGACTGGCAGTATAGGGGCTCTCATGATTTCTAGCCAAGATATTCCGGAGTCCAAGAGACAGGAGGCTGCCACAGAGAGACAGAAGAGGAGAAGAGTTGCCGAGGAAAAGAGACTTGAGAAGGCCCAGGGTGAGGTAAAAAAGGCCGATGATTGGAGTCAAGCTGATTCAGAGTTTAATGACTTCCCCATGGCTGATCCGAGTGCTGACCAGGAGAATGGTGACTTTGTCCCTAACCCAGAAAATAATGATCCCAAACCTTCCAGGCATAAGATTCGAAATAGGAAAGATATCCCGAGCATAGCTCTGGCCAGCATGCGACACCACACTGGTCTCAGAGAAACTGCAGAGATAGCAACAGCTGCCTGGATTGACTGTGGTTTGATAACACCTGATGATGTTCACCTGGTGATAGATCATAACAAAGTAAGGAGAGCTCAGGAGAAACTTGTCAGTAACCTAGAAGAGGAGTTTGATAAGGGGATAAGAGAAAATGGAATCAATTGTTTGTTCTTTGATGGGAGAAGGGATGACACTAAAGTGTTCATGAAAGTTGGAGATTCTGACAAGTTGTTCCCTGCCATGGTAAAGGAGGAACACTACTCCTGCTGCAGTGAACCAGGAGGGAAGTATTTGTGGCATTTCACTCCAGAGAAAGATGACATCAGGAAACCAGCTGAGATAGTGGCAGATAACATTGTGAACTGGCTCAGAGAGAGGAACGTAGACCAGACCCTGCAGGCCATTGGAGGGGACAGCACCAACACGAACACAGGGTGGCAAGGGGGGGTCATACAGTGGATAGAGCGGAAGATTGGGAGGAAGCTGGTCTGGATTGTTTGTGACCTCCACACCAACGAGTTGCCACTCAGACATCTGATCCAATAGCTGGATGGCAAGACTCTTTCAAACAACAGATGGTCTGGTCCTCTTGGCAAGATGCTGGACTCTGTCACTGAGTTAGAAATAAATCCGAGCTTTGAAAAATCACAGTTGGCCCTCCACTCGTTGAGCTTGTACAAACTGTCATTGACGACCTGAGTACTGACCAGTACTATGGTTACATGATTTGCAGTGTCATCAAAACTGGGGTCATGCCTGATAGACTTGCTTACCTGCAGATAGGTCCAGTCTCACATTCTAGGTGGCTCACAACGGCTCTCAGGTTCTGCAGAATTTGGGTCGCTCATCATAAACTGAAAGGGAACCAGCTTCACAACCTGAGACTTATTGTCCAATTCATCGTGAGTGTCTACTTGCCAAATTGGTTCAACACCAAAGTCAAGTCATCGTTCTCCGAAGGTCCGAGGCATGTTCTCTTCCAGCTTGAGCTCCTGAGGAGTCAGCCAAGGAAGGTTGTTCAGATTGTGGAGCAGACTGTGAGGAGATCTTCCTGGTATGCTCATCCCGAGGCAGTTCTGCAGACAATGCTCTGCAGTAAGGATGAGGAGGAGAGAAGAGTGGCAGTCAAAAATATCTTGGATATGAGACTTATGAGAGGATCTGGGCATGACGAATCAGTTGGTGACGATTCCTTCAGGGTCAGGAAGACTCCTGAAGTCAATCTAGGTGCCAAGACCCTCACTGATCTCATAGATCTGGATAACATCCAGGCTGGCAGTGAGCCCCCTCTTACCTGCAGCCTCACCAATGTTCAAGTCAGAGCTTTCCTGGACAACCCCATGCATGTCCCTGCCTGGCCCTCGCACACCCAGAGTATAGAGCGTTGTGTACAGCAAGTGAGCGAGGCCAGCAGTCACGTGTACAGCCAGGAGAGGAGGGAAGGCTACATCCGAGCTCAGGTGGTCAGCAGGGAGGTGATGAGTAGAAACAGAAGCAAGAAAGACATGTTCTCTATGGTGTGCAGCAACACCCGGTCGTAGTAGTAAAACCGGTTTTTGTATTTGATGATTTTGTTTTCTAAAGGAAAATTAAATTTAATAAATGTGTCAAGATCATTTGTTTCACTATTCTGGATCATTTTCATCCTAATAAATGAACCTGATACATTTACTTTACTTTAAATAAGCTATTTAGTGGTGCTGGTAAAAGGGTGGGAATACTGAATTTTCATAAGATTTCAAGTTAAAATTTACCTAGCAAAAAATGAAAACTTTTCAAATCTGAAAATATCACATGATTCTGCACATAGAACTACATCATTAATACCATGGGCCGATTTTTCAAACTGAAAAAAAAAAAATTCGCCTCCGTATGACACACCCTAGTGTGGCAGCCTTTACGTTGTTGGCCGCCTTCTTACCCTTCTTGTACAGTGAGATAGCTCTCACAGCAGGTGGGGCCCGTAAGGCAGAAGTGGCGGACTTGGTGGCCTCGTATGACCAACATTCAGTCACTACCACCTGGAGTGTGGAGAAGCGTCCAGGGGGATGAGTCGCTGCACCAACTCTTCTTGTCTGACACCTGTCACACTCTTCAAACGTACAAAAAAGTCGTCAAAGGATTCATTCTCCGCCTGCTTGCAGCTGGTGAAGGCGCGGCGACGCAAGGCCTCATTATTCCGACCTTTAACGTGCTCCTGTAATTGGTCGAGCACATCCGTCACTGAAGATGTAGAATCGGGAGGCACTTGCAACGTGTGCTCCAAAACTCTCTGGGTCTCCAGCGACAAACACATCCGCAGTTGGATGAGCTGTTTGTTTGGAGGCATGCTATCAAGGTCCACCATCGTGGAGTAATCTGTCCACCGCCGCCTCCACTCACGAAAATGCTGAAACGTGACGTCTGGTGAGAGGGCGGGTGAGGGTTGAACAGATGCCTTGGGAGCTGTTGGAGTAGCAAGAGTGCCTGGAGGATGCTGGTGTGGTGGAGGAGGGAGGGTACTGGCGCCTTGGTGCGTGATACCTGCGAGTGAGGGAGGGTGGGTTAGCGCTAGGCTTGCCAATAGTGCATCAAAACGCGCCTTTTCCTCCTCTCTTCGTATTTCCTCCTTCTGAAGTTGCATTTCTCTGCGTCTCTCGTCCCTGTCGTCCATCCGCCTCAGAACTGTGGCAATGTCCGTCTCTGGAGGTGGAGGATGAGAAAAAACGCCCGGTGGAGGGGATATTGGTGGGGAGTCGTGTCTCCCATCTTGACGTTGTCCCTTCTTACCTCCCATCTTAGTATGCTTGAACTGCGCTGTTTAGTATATAAAGTGGCACCTCATCAGCTCGAACCACATATATATGACATAAACAGCGCAGAAATAACGCATAGAGTCCACTGTTTTGTCTGTGAGTGCATGCTAGCGTGCGTGCGTGTGTTTGTGTGTGTGTATGTGTGTGTGTCTGAGACAGCAGATGTGGTGGCCTTTGGCTGGAACCGCCGCGGAGGCAAGAACGTCAGTGTCTCCCCAGATGTCACGCGAGAAGGGTGTACGCCTGCGTGCTCCGTGGGTACCACAAAAAACAGGCCAATGCTCAACTCTCAGCTGTAGACACACTAATACACTGACACTAACACTGCCACCATCACTAAAACGCACTGTGACGGCGCAACACTGCACGTCGCGGCGAAACACAACGCAACACAACACAACACACTAAGAGTCAACGTGCACATCGCCGGCTAACTGTCCATTGTTCACACACTTGTAAGTCCACAGATCCTACTCACTGCACCATGAAGGTTCCAAGTGTTCCCTGAAGAAGGCAATGATGTGTAGGGAAACACCTGGTAACACTGAAGTTCATTTATTAACGGATAGGAGAAATACAAGTGGTAACTTGCGTGTGCCATGCATGGCCCACAGAGTCAGACTGAGACTGCCTTGCCATATGGCAGCCTCGGGGCAATGTTGCCACATAACACGTGCAGTGTTGCCACGAGATTACATATATAAATGCTACTCGGCACAGTAGCTTAGACACATAACCTACAACACACACACACACACAAAAGTGAGACATGACTGGAGTCATTCATGTGGTTTCAAGTCGTCCAGCCCTGATATAGCTACCACCGCACTTGTGAAAAATTTTCAAGAGACTTCACAAAAAAGAACATATTATTACCTATTACAGAGAGATGATTCTTTGCATTATTAATCAGATAAACCTGTACTCAAATAATGGTTCTGTCCAAGAATGCATGTAGGCTTCTTTAAGTCCAAGGTCAGATAGATTCAGAATAAGTATTAACTCAACTATAAATAAAAGTTTTGCATCCAATAGTAAAACAAATAAACAATTTAATGAATTTGATAAAATTATAACAAGAGTATGAACATGTTGGAAAAAACAAGAATTTTAATAAAAATAACTGCCATCGACCATGGATAATGGATATATTGAACACAAACATCGATCAATTGCAAAATAGAAAATAAACATTATCTTTATTTACAGACTAGGCACTTTACGTGTCCTGGCCGCTGCAAAGTTTTTGATCAACTTTTCGAAGTCAATCTCTCTGAGGATGTCATATTCGATACTCATCAAAGCCAGGTGGCTGAGCCTATCATGACGCATTGTAGAACGAAGTCTGTTTTTAATAAACTTCATTTTTCTGAAAGAACGTTCTCCAGAATAATTTGTGACCATGAGCACCAAGTACATCCGTAGCATTATTTCAACATTTGGAAATGTATCTACAACTTTCCTGTCTATCAACAGCTTGTAAAGGTAATGTGCCCTCCCTTTCTCATCATCTTCGTCTTCAAGAAATTGAGTGAAGAATGCTGTAAACTGCACAAGTTCAACTCCAAGTGTTTGATCCAAATCAGTTTTGTACTCAGCAACCAATTTTGCTGCAGCTGCTTCAATTTCGTCACAACTCATTGACTCCAGTTTAGACAAGAACCCGAAAAGTGAACAGGTTTCCTCATAGGCCTTTAACCGCTGATCCAGTGAACTCAGGAACTGATCAATTGCTGGAAGGAAATTCTGAACCCGAAATTTTTCTGACTGTGAGAGGGCTGCTTCTTCTGATCGTCCATAATCCAATGGATTGAGTCGTACATTACGTTGACGCTTACGTGTCTGTGAATAATCCCCAGTTTCTCACATTTCCCTTCCCTTCTTCTCATAAACATGGAAGCAATCTATTTTTTCTCGTACAAAACATTCCAAGGACTTCAGCATTGCTACTGCTGTGTTCAAGTCGAGTTTAGGATCTTGCAATGCATGGCTTGTTGCATCAACACTGCCAAGAATGTCATGCCAAAACACAGCATAAATAGCAGTCTCTAACTTGCACATCTTATCATGGAGACCATTGGCTTCATAACATGTTTTGCTCGTCTCATTTTCATCTCTAGCTATTTTAGCAAGTGCTTCACGGATTGGGAGATAACCTTGGACAACTGCTTTCACTGCAACTGCTCGACAGGACCATCTTGTTGTGGAAATCCTCTTTGGCACAGATACCGGGCCAGATGCTACAGTTTTCAATAAATCACTAAGAATTGCATAACGATGTGTAGAAGCTGTGAAGAACACATAAATTGCCTCAAGGAAATAAAAACATGAGATTGCTTCTTGACAACATTCAGCTGCAGCTTTTCCAACCAAGTTTAATGAATGACCAGCACAGGGTACCCAAATTGCATGATGATTTTCAGCTACAACTTTGGGTTACCGACCATTTTACCTCCCACTCATAGATGTTTCATTATCATAAGATTGCCCACGATAATTTTGAATGTCAATGTCATTGTCTGCAAGAAACTTCATCAAACCTTCAAACATTTCTTGAGCCTTGTGTCCTTGATTTGGCAAGAATTTCACAAATCTCTCAACAGGTGTGTAATGCTCCATGTATCTGATTATCAGAGTTAGTTCGTCAATATGGCCTTCATCAGGGGTGGAATCTAGAGAAATCGAGAGCTTTATACGTGAGATAATTTCGTTCAGTACTTCATTGCCCATTAGTCTGACAATTTCTTCACAGATGGTTGAAGACAAATAGTTTGTATGACCAGTGCCACGATTAGCATGATTCTGGATGTGTTGCCTGAGGAAATCATCATGCTCGGCCAAAAGCTCTAGTAATCCCAAGTAATTTTCATTATGAGGAGATACAATTATTTCATCATCTCCACAAAGAGCTAGCCCTTTTTCACATATAAATTTAAGCACGCTGATCAATCGCTTTAGAAGACTACACCAATACTGCTCAATTTGACCCACATGTATAGTTAGTTTAGAATCTATACCTCTAGCTCCCTTTGCATGACTTGCTGCTGACAAAACTGCTTGAATGTGGTCCTTTGATTGCTCATGGACAACAAGCCTATTAGCATGCTTCCAGTCGCAGAACCCATCAGATGTGAATTGAGATCTTGAAACACCCATTAGCTTGCAAAAGAAGCAGTAGACCCGCCCATTTGCGGGGGGGAGAAACAAAGCCAAGAACGCTTTACAACTTCCCCATTTCGATTCCTCCGCTCAGATATGGCTGGTGTGCATTTGCGACTGAGATTGTTTGCATCTTTTTGTACTGCTGATTTTGCATCCAAAAATTTAGCATCACTGTGGTGGAGACTCTCAGAACCGTTCGCAGCCCAAAAATCAATAAATTGTTTTGTCAAATGTTCTGACCAGAAGCTAATGTCAATGTCATAATTTTGTGTAGTTCCCATTTGCACTTCAGGAGGCACATGCTTTGATTCAGTTTCAATCTCCTCGGCTGTCTGGTCAATTCCCCCTGTAGATAGGCTAGAGCTGCCATATAAAGAGGAAGCTAATGCATCACATGCAGGTACTTGTTCTGGTTGCCTTGAAGATGAGCTTGCAGAAGCACTGACTAGATGTTCTGAAGCTGATGTCTTTCTCTTTGCAGCACCACTTTCGAAACGTCGTACACCTTTGTGTCCGTCCATTCCACTCATTTCTGCAACAATAATTTTCTGTCAAAAAAGACGGACACCTAATTTTTCGTTATAATTAAAAACGTAACACAAATTGGCCGTTTGCTTTTTGCTACTTTATGGAGAGGTTAATTGATTACTTAACTCCCTGGAACATTTGGACGCCAGCATATTTTTAAAATTTGGAATTTTGGGTAAGATTATGACCTCTCCCTCTGACTTCTCCCAGTCCCACCCCTAAAGCTCGCCGTCGGTTCGCCTCCTTTTCACCATTGACTATACTGTGTTATACTGTATATACTGATCGTGGAACTGACAGAAACCGTCATTGACTTAGTTAATGTACTCAAAATACATAAAAATAACTCAACTTACTTGCAGCCAATCGACCTGCAGTATCTTAAAGCGCAATTATATATGTGAACTTATATTCTAGAGCACACCCACCCACACTCAAGCACAAGCATCAATCGACTCTCTCTCACTCGCACTCTCACTGTACATTTGCAAGACATGTTCTCGGAAATGACAACTGACAAGATCATTCATCACTGAGTGGCGACGACTTCACTCAATAAGCACACATGACAATTCTCTCTCTCATTTTACATCTGCAAGACATGTTTATGTTTACTCGTGGGAAGTTCACGAATCATGGGCGAGGCAAGTCTCCTCTTTAATCCACAGACACATGACAACCGATGTGCAGATACTACAAGACGAAATCCCATCCGACCGACTGCCAACAAACACAGCGCCCTGATGGCATTCGTAATGGAAGTGATAATGAAAAAAATATTATATTTGTTTTTTTAATCTTAATTTCGTTACTCCATGTAGTCCATTTTTAATCAATATATGTTTGTGGAATTCTAAATATATTATTAGCAACACAAACAATAGCATTCATTAAAAATATACTGTTCATAGGAAAACCAGGTATTCATGAATTTCAAGGAGTAGCTAGCCTAATTTCTATCACGCTTCTTGCTGAACATAGTTTTACGTGATGGAATAGATAAGCATGAATTTTAAAGAATGAAAATAAAAATAATCCAATTGAATAAACAAATAAATTTTTTTTGTAATATGTGGAGGCCCCTGGGCAGCTGCCCACTTTGCCCACTCCTGAATCCGGCCCTGGTAATTATTGATATAACATGTAACATCTAATCTAAATGATCATGTTTAACCAAAGTAACTAAGTAACACCTGTACACCTGTACATGAACAGGAGGGGAGAAAATGAAGTAAGAAGTGAAAAAAAGAGATATGGGATAGGAGAAGATTTAAAACACCCTCGGATTCGAATATGCCGAGTGAGCCAATGAGCGCCAGGTTACACTCGGACTTCTTTCTCACAGCCAATCAGCACCATACAGAGCAGTGCTAAGCCCACCACGGATGGGCAGGAGCCCTGGGATCCAGTTCATTGTTTTTTTAGCTAATTTTGCGTATAAAAGTGAGTATTTTAAGTGAAAATTAATTCGTCAGAGAATAACAGTGTTGGTGAAGGACACTGGCGTGCTGGAAGAGAAGTCATGCCCCGTCTTTGTGGAAAGAATTATGAAAAGGTGGGAACGTAATTTAATGTGTGCGCAAACGGCCGGGAATCAAGCACCATGCCATAATCAGTAGTGTAAGGTTATACCACCTATTCTGTGGGCGGCAACGCTTTTTACAACATCTACACTGTTATTTTTGCAGTATAACTAGAAGACAAGTGAAGACTGACCTGTCCAAGGTGTGTGTCACGGGACGGTGGAGGGGGAGAAGCAATGTACAAACGCTAATGTGAGTAAGATCACTGCTGAGTTATTTTCTTAAGGTTTCTCTCCACCCTGGTATAACCTTTTGTAGAGCAAGTGTTTTGAGAATGATAATATATCCTTTGTGGAGTAAGGGTTTAGAGATTAATAATATACGGTTTCTATCTGCAGAGAGATATAAAACCTTAGAGGATTCGTAAAAACAATCCGAGAACGTTTATAGTGGAGGACTGTGGTCGCCACCCCTCAGATATGAGGACAGTACTCTGATTGATTGATTAATATATACAAGTGTATATTGGTAGTCAAGTACCCTTAAAAGAGTTTGCCATTAGGAAAACTAAAAAAATCCTTTTCAAACACTTTTGCATATGTATTTTTTTTTTACAGGATATGCAGGCCATGTTCAATATCCAGTATGTCTATAGACTCACCCAGGCCGTGTTGAATATGTAACCATAGTGACTCATCCAGCTGGTAGTGAATATATGTCCCAGTGACTCATCTGAGTGGTGCTGAATGACTCACTCAAGTAAAGGTAAATACGAAAAAACAAAACTTGCATATGCAGGTACAATTTCCCGGTTTTTTGTCATTATTTCAAGTTTTGGCCGTAAATTCATCTCAACTCTCATGGTACCTAACGAAGGTTTACATGTGAGCGTTCATGTTTTTCTTTTTTCTCATTTTCAGAAGCAAAAATAATTATCAGGTTCCTTTTCATTTGATGGAAACGTTGGTAAAAATAAACTTTCATTTATATTTTATGTTTTCACACAAAAGGAGCTCATGTAACACACATAAAAATGCATATGAAGAAATACTTCTATTATTTGCTGAAAATCAGTTATCTGTTCTCATTTAATCATATACAGTGTGTGTGTGTGTATATATATATATATATATATATATATATATATATATATATATATATATATATATATATGCAAGTAAATCACTGTAGGTGGGCGTGATCTAGGTATATGCTGATAACCACAAGGAAAGAAGCGCTTGGGAACTTCGTGTTTTCTTCTTTCCTTGTGGTTATCAGCATATATATATATATATATATATATATATATATATATATATATATATATATATATATATATATATATATATATATATATATATATATCTATATATATATATCTTGATAAAATCACACGGGAAAATGGAAAGAACGGAGTACCTTAGCTTTCGTATTTATTCAAGACATCTTCAGAGGCATCTGGATTACATGGACAGAGAGAGGCTTAAATATACAGGGTGACCTTAAAAACATGAGGTCAACATAAGTATAATATCAGAACAGCATCTGAAAGCAGTGCCTTGTTCGTTCATGTTAGGAATAATAATCACCCCATTGCAACCACGTCCCCTGTCCCGCTCATCAAGGAAGTCCGTCACCTTTGACCCTCAGCCAGTGCGGACCTGTGTTCCTGTCAGTGTTAGCGAGTGATATAGTGACATGGCAGCTGCTGACGAGTACTCGACCACCTCTCACGTTCTCCAGCTTTGTCTTGCCTTGCAAGACCGACTGGAGAAGGTTGAGAAGGAGGTCCAGAGTCTCAAGGGCGAAAACTTAGCCTTGAAGCTAGTTTTAGAGGAGAAGAAAACCTTTGCCAGTGTCGTGAAGGACGGTGAAGTTGAAGTGGATTCATGGAAGGTAGTTGCTGCTAGTGCTACAAAATGCACTCTAAAAAGGCACTCAGCTGTAGACCTAAACAACAGGTTCAGCACCTTAAGTGACGAGTGTGAGTAAGGTGCTAGTAACACCACGAGTGCTACTCCCTCTGTTAGTGTGGAGAGAGGGAGTAGCGCAGGTAAGAAATCACCACACTCAGGTAAGGTCAAATGTGTTTCTGTCATGGGAGACTCGATGGTGAAGTATTTAGGTAACAATCTCTGCACTAAAGTTAGGAAGCTCGAGTGTCTCCCCGGGGCAGGGATAGGTAGAGTACTGGAGAGAGTGGAGAACGTCACTGATGACTGTGGAGACAACCCCATAGTCTTACTCAGTGCAGGAGGCAATGACGGAGGTAAGCTTACCAGTGTCGAACTGCGTAAGCTGTATAGGGAAGCTCTAGATAAGATTAGAGTGAAGGGTGGAACTCCTATTGCTTGCTCTATCCTACCTAGACGTGGTGCCAGTCGTGAATGGATGTCCCGTGCAATCGGTTTCAATTGCTGGTTGGAAGAACAGTGTAAAAAGCTATCGACGCCATTCATTGATAATTGGAGCCTGTACTATGGTAATGATAGTATGTATGCAAGGGATGGGGTGCATTTAAGTAGGAAGGGGGTGGCCGTGCTAGCGAAGATAGTTGACAGGGTAGTAAAGGTGGGGTTTTAATATGCCCAAATCCCATCAATGGTAAAGAGAGGAAAATACCATGTGAAAATAACAGTAGTGAAACAGAAGTAGATAATGCTGAAAATATAGTTAGTCATAATAACAAACATCAAAGTAATAAATGTAAAACAGATAGAAACGGAAGAAATATATTGAGTGTTTATTATACTAATAGTAGAAGCTTGTGTAACAAAATGGACCAGCTCAGAGCCATTGTTAGCAAAGAGAACATAGATATAATTGCAATAACGGAAACATCAATAAATTCAAACAGCAAACATTTTTTAGCAGAATTTCATATTCCAGGATATAACCTATTTAAATTTGACAGAGTAGGAAGGAGAGGGGGCGGTGTACTAGTGTATATCAGGGTGTCATTAAAAAGCTGCAATAAATCAAACATTAAAACAAATAGCGACAATGAAAGTATTTGGGTAGAGATTGGTGAGGGCAATGAGTTCGTAGTCATTGGTGTTATATATAGACCACCTAATTTGAGTAGGAACGATGGTAAATTGCTATGGGAGGAAATAAAGAAGGCATCTGATAGAAACAATGTATGTATTCTAGGCGATTTCAACTTTTCAGGCTTAGATTGGAAAAATCAACTTAGCGATAATGAATCTGAAGATTTTCTAGAAGTAGTACAAGATAGTTTTTTATATCAACTCATAAACTCGCCCACTAGAGGAAATAATATCCTCGATTTAGTTCTCAGTAATAATGAAAATCTAGTAAAAGATGTTGGGATTGGAGACGAACTAGGAAACAGTGATCATAAAGCCATATATTTTAACATAATATGGAATGGCAGGAAGAAGGAAAATTCGGCCTTGATCCCGGATTTTAGGAAGGCTAATTACAGTAGCTTAAGGAGAGACCTAAGGGATGAGCCTATGGTCAAAAGATTAATCCCCCCCACACCTCCGGAAACTGTCAACTTAGGACGGGAGAACCCCGAATTTAATTTAGCAGCTACTTATGAACAATTTATTGCGACAATCCATAATGCTCAAAATAAACACATCCCTAAAAGAAAATTCAGATCGATACGGAACCAACCAAAATGGATGAATAATAGACTCTTAGATCTTCTAGGGAAAAAGAAAGGAGTATATAGAAAAGTTAAGAAAGGCGAAAATCACTTACTTGGTTACTATCAGAACCTAACAAGACAGGTAAAAACAGAAATTAGGAAAGCAAAGAGAAATTATGAAATCAAGGTAGCAAACGAATCGAAAAATAACCCCAAAGCATTTTATCAACTGTATAAATCAAAGGTTAGAGATACAATAGGTCCCTTTAAAACTATGACAGGAGAAATGACTGATGATGAGTTAGAAATGTGTAGTACGTTAAATAGTCATTTTTGCTCCGTATTCACAAATGAAAACCTAGCACAGTTTCCAGAAGTTCATAAGGTATATAACGACAGTATATAAAATATGTTGATGAATATCAATAATACTAGTAACGATGTGCTTAAAGAAATTAACAAACTGAAGCCTCATAAATCGCCCGGTCCAGACGAGGTAGATGCTAGAATATTAAAAGAATGTTGAGATGAGTTGAGTAATCCATTAGCAGTTTTATTTAATAAGTCATTAGAATCGGGCCTAGTGCCAGAAGCTTGGAAACTTGCAAATGTAGTTCCGATTTTCAAAAAAGGTGATAAATCAATTGCATCAGATTACTGACCCATTAGTCTCACGTCAATCATAGGCAAGTTGCTAGCGTCAATTATTGCTACAAAAATCAGAAGCCACCTTGAAACATTCAACTTAATTCATTCTTCTCAGCACGGGTTCACCCAGGGACGTTCTTGTCTCACAAATTTGCTAAGCTTTTTCTCAGAAGTATATGAAGCGGTAGATAATGATAAGTCATATGATATAATTTATTTAGATTTCAGTAAAGCATTCGATAGAGTCCCTCATGAGAGATTGATAAGGAAGGTAGAAGCACATGGAATAGGTGGATCATTATTAAAATGGATTAGGTCATGGTTAACTGGTAGGAAACAAAGAGTCAGCATAAATGGATTTAAGTCAGAGTGGGGTGCGGTCAAAAGCGGAGTTCCCCAGGGATCTGTATTAGGCCCTCTGCTGTTTGTTATATTCATTAATGATCTTGATTTAGGTATAACTAGTAGGATTAGTAAATTTGCAGATGGTACCAAAATGGGGAGAGTGATAAATTCAGACAGTGACTTTGAACACCTTCAAAGAGATCTAGATACCTTACATGAGTGGTCAGTAGACTGGCAAATGAATTTTAATACTGATAAATGCAAGGTACTACAGATAGGGAAGACGAATACAAACGTTAAGTATAAACTAGGTAACACGGAAATAGAAAACTCAGATTGTGAAAAAGATCTAGGTGTATTTGCTAGCAACGACTTGAAACCTAGAAAACAATGTATTAGCGTTCGCAACAAGGCAAACAGGATTCTTGGGTTCATATCTAGGAGTGTGAGTAACAGAACTGCTGACGTTATCTTGAAACTTTACCTAGCATTAGTGAGGCCACACATGGATTATGAGGTTCAATTCTGGTGTCCTTATTATAGAATAAGCAAAGCATTGAACAGCTACTTCATATCAGTTTTCACAGAAGAAATTTGCGATGAAATTCCAATGGTGGAACTGATATTTAAGGGAAAGGAAGAAGAGAAATTAAAGAATATCAAAATCAGAAAAGAGGATGTTCTTAAGAAGATAAATAAACTAAAGAAATCAAAATCCCCAAGGCTGGATGAAATTTTCTCTCGAGTCTTGAAAGAGCGTAGGGAGCAGATTGGCGGACCCCTCGTAAACTTATTTACAAAATCATTAGACACCGGAGTTGTGCCAGACTTGTTTTAACAGGCAAATGTAGTACCCATATTCAAAAAGGGAGACAGAGCATCAGTGTCAAATTACCGGCCGATCAGATTGACGTCAGTAGTGGGGAAATTTCTTGAATCAATTATAGCAGATAGCATCCGATCGCATCTAGAGAAAAGCAAATTATTCTACGACTCTCAACATGGGTTTACAAAGGGAAAATCTTGTCAAACAAATCTGCTGACGTTTTTTAGGAAAGTCTTCGAGGTAGTAGATAATGACGAAAATTACGATGTTATTTACTTAGGCTTTAGCAAAGCATTTGCCAGAGTACCGCATCAGAAGCTTCTGAGAAAAATCAAGGCTCATGGTATCGAGGGGAAAGTTTTAAATTGGATAAAATCGTGGCTCAAAGCTAGAACGCAGAGGGTCAGCGTAGATGGTGTTAAATCTGAGTGGGGCCGTGTAACCAGTAGGGTTCCCCAGGGGTCAGTACTAGGCCCACTCTTGTTCATAGGCTACATAAACGATCTAGATACTGGGATCAGCAGTGACATAAGAAAGTTTGCGGATGACACCAAAATAGGGCGGCAGATTAATTCAGGGCAGGATGCAAATGCATTACAGGAGGATCTAAATAAACTGCAGGGGTGGTCTGAAAAGTGGCAAATGAAATTCAACACCAGCAAGTGCAGCGTACTTAAAATTGGTAGAACAAATACTGATAATGTATACAACCTTAACAACATCAACCTAGAGAAGTCGACTTGTGAAAGAAACCTAGGCGTACTTGTAAGCCCGAGCTATGGCCTAGAAAACAGTGCGTTAATGTTCGAAATACGGCAAACAGAGTATTGGGTTTTATATCTAGAAGTGTAAGTAACAAGAGTGCAGAGGTCTTATTGCAACTATATCTTGCGCTAGTCAGGCCGCACCTCGATTATGCGGTTCAGTTCTGGTGCCCCTATTATGGAATGGATATAAATTCACTAGAGTCGATGCAGCGAAGAATGACGAAAATGATTCCGGGACTTAGAAACCTTCCATATCAGGATAGGTTAAAGAAACTTAACTTGCATTCCCTAGAAAGACGAAGAGTGCGGGGAGATATGATAGAAGTATTTAAGTGGGTGAAAGGAATCAATAAAGGGGATATAGATAAAGTTCTTATATTATCCGAGCAGGATAGGACTCAGAGCAACGGATTCAAGTTGGATAAGTTTAGGTTTAGGAGGGAGATAGGAAGAAACTGGTTCACAAATAGGGTGGTGGACGAGTGGAACAAGCTTAGCAACTTTGTGGTAAGTGCGGGAACTCTGGAGAGTTTCAAAAGGAGGCTAGATAGATTCATGGATGATAGAGAGTGGAAGTAACTCTCGACAGGAGCTGCCATGCACAGGACAACCGGCCTATTGCAGACTCCTTATTTTCTTATGTTCTTATGTTCATTGGAGTGACAATTTCACGCTCCAGGGATGCAGACAACGCCTTTACCCCCGCACGAGACAAGTGTACTCCGTCACGACTGTACAGGTAGTCGTTGCCATAGAATGGTTGCCAGTTATCAATGAATGCTCAACTATTGTTTGCACAATGTCTTTCCAGTCTGCAATTTATAGCAATTGCCCTGGACAGCCATTCACGACCAACCCCTCTTCTAGGCAGGACACCACATACTATAGGGATCCCTCCCCTATCTCTAACCTTCCCTAGCGCCTCCCTATACCTCTTGAAAAGCTCCTCATTCCTAACCTTTCTATGTCGTTACCTCCCACACTAAGACACACTACTGGCTTGTTACCCTTCCCTGACACATACGGACTAGTTACTGCACCACGTGAGGTTCTTCATGTTAACACCTACGGACGAGTTACTGCACCACGTCAACACACACCACCCGCTGTCTCCATTATCACGTGGGTCCTTCTTGTCAACACCTGAGGACGAGTTACTGCACCACGTGAACACCACACCACCCGATGTCTCCACGAGCACGTGAGGTCATTCATGTCATCACCCGAGGACGAGTTACCGCACCACGTGACCACCACACCACCCGGTGTTTCCATGACCAAGTGAGATCCTTCATATCAACACCCGAGGGCGAGTTACTGCAGCACGTGGCCTACAAGACCTCACACAGTATTGCATCTGTGCCATCATCGGGCCATCATCTGTAATTTATAATAATATATATATATGTTCAATTAATGTTACCTTCTCCTTTTAGTAATGAAAGGTTTTGCTAAACAAACCCACCTACCCTATGTCTTTCTATGTAAGAAGTCATTTTTATCTAATATATATCTTTAGCCTTCGTACTGCAGAACTTTTTCAATAAACCGTTAATTATTATTATTATCATTACTATCATTACACACACACACACACACACATATATATATATATATATATATATATATATATATATATATATATATATATATATATATATATATATATATATATGTATATATGTGCTGATAACCACCAGGAAAGAAGAAAACACGAAAGCGCTTGGGAACTTCGTGTTTTCTTCTTTCCTGGTGGTTATCAGCAAATACCTAGATCACGCGCACCTACAGTGATTTACTTGCATATATATATGTATATATATATATATATATACACAGTATATATATATATATATATATATATATATATATATATATATATATATATATACTGTATATATATATATATATACTATATATATATATATATATATATATATATATATATATATATATATATATATATATATATATATATATATATATATATATATATATATGTAACCGGTCGGGAATTACTGGACTTTTAATTTCTCACTTGACTTGGTGTTTATAAAGATTATTAGATGGTAATTGCAGTGGAAGAGCCCCTTTGAGAAAAATCCCGAACCAGGAGAAGAACACTTAAATCTACTAAACAAAATGAATTGTCCGTGACCTGTGGAAGGAGAGCGTCTGTGACTGGGATGAATGAGACACACTGTAAAATTTACACTTATATTCCCTCCAACACTACAAACACAATCAAATAATGGTACACCAATATGCGCACCTCTTAACCTGAACTTAAAACACTTCTCTGGGGAATAAAAGTTATACATGATGTTGAAATTATTAGAAACTCAGGCAATGCCTCATTAGAGAACAATAAGTTTAAAGTATTAAGAAATGTTGCTTGCACACATGAAACAGGCCTTAAGGGCTTTCAACAAAATAATATCCAGCACTGAGAAAATGGTATTAAAAAAATAAGAAATTAATAACTCTACAATGAATAGGCCTTAAGGGCACTCAACAAAATTATATCACCCCAACAGATGCACAATTCCTAACCTAACTTAACCACTACTCTGGGGAACAAAGGTTATACCTGAGATCGGAATTATAAAGAAAAATTAGATGCATTAAAGGAATTAAATCACAGTATCACTCTGGTTCCACTTAGTGACACAAACATTCAAAAAACAATACTATCAAAATCATTTAGGAACTATTACTACACATGTCAAAATAATATCAGGAACTGAAAAATGGTACTAACTACACACAAAAATATTGTCACTATTATTGAGATGTTAATGGGTCCACCAATACCCGTGAACCATGCTCCACCCAACTCAACGTACACCCGTAATAAGGGAGATAAAATTTTTCTCAAGGTATCCCCTAGACTCCTGGACTCAGTGTGTGACCATTAATTTACTCAGATAGCCTTAGTGTACTCTCAGTGCGTCCATGGGCGGGAAGAGAGAATGTGCGCAGGTGACTATGGCCAGTAGGTAATGCTTCTAGCTGACCGAGGGCACGTGGTGGTGGGCACCCACGTGGTAAGAACTGATCACCCAGTGCTGATGCTGGTCCCGTGTCGTTTTGTGTCGTTTTAGTTGTCGGGAGCACTCGTTCACTCAAGCGATCCTTTGCTACCCCGCTAACCAGTGACAAGCCTACACTGATCGTTCCAACGGCGACACTTGCCAAGCTTTAATCATCAACGGCAGTCTCAAACGGCAGTCAATCTCTGGCAGTCAAGTGGGTTCTGACGGAAACCCTGAAATTGACTCACTGTTAGCTCTTAATAACTTTATCACTGCCCTATCGAACCCCTATCTGAGATCGAATGAGACTTTCTTGTTATACTGCAATAGCACAACACAGGTGCCTAGACGGACGCGCAGGGACGTCCTGTTGGTCCGATCGCTTTCACGTGACTGAGGACCAGCCAGCCTCAGGCGCTAGCTTAGGCCTAGTGACATATTTTCCGTCTAACTAATAACTTTCTTGGGACACCTGTAACATTATTCAGACTGGTAAATGATCTATAATAATTTCAAATTCAATAATAGTCCCTTAACTTCATGAATCGCATCATTATTAATTCGGTAAACTACATTCAATATCGCATAGGCCTAGTTCCACAAACTCTCGCACGTTGCGGGAGCGCGGTCTTCCCTCAGATGACCTTGAACTCAGTCTCTCCAAAGGCCCGGCGTTTGAAAGTACACTGAATTTCTGAATATTACTACTCGAACCCACGGCCCACAAGCCCATGACTGTGCTTTATTGGGCTAACGAAATATATATATATATATATATATATATATATATATATATATATATATATATATATATATATATATATATATATATATATATATATATATATATATATATATGTGTGTGTGTGTGTGTGTGTATGCACGCACTGGGTAGCACTCGTGGTGAACATGGAACCCACCTTGCGTAAGTCTTCCCCTGCCAATACACAGCCTCTCCACCACCAAGACTCTTGCTGTGCCTCCTTATGGCAACACACGGTAACTGGGTGCCTCCTGGGCTCAGTCTAGGCCAGCATGGACCTCGGAGTTGCACTGGGCCCCAGAGGGACGACGCATAGGGCTACTGGTATGTGGACACGTCAACCAGTCGAGCTTATTGAGCTTCAATAAGACCCGAACGGCGGTATTGGCGGAAGAGGTGACCAGATTGGGAGATGCTACAAAGTCGAAACCCAACAAACTGGGCTATCGGCACTCCATTGTAACTTTCCCTCTGCCCAGTCGTTGCAACTACTTGCACCATTGCTTTAGGAAAAGGGAGAGCCAAGATGTGTGGTTGCAGCCTGCACTTCTGCCTCACCACATAAATCAACTCACGCACAGCAATCATCCAGCTCATCATACATCTCATCATCATAAGACCCCTACACTCCCAAAAGTCTTAGGGTAACGGAGACAGGTAGAGACTAGTGCCGAGAGTCCCTAGTCACAACTCTACTCATGAGCGGCATAGATAAGATAGTAGTAGGTATGAGGCAGATACCAAACATGGAGGTACTACCGCCTGGGAAGATATTGGAAGCATAATGTATTGTCTAATGGTAGACCCTGCTGCAGGGTCTCAATTGTTTTCTTACTATTGACAACACAACATACATATATTGTTTCTCACTTTTGATCTATTTTTCATTTTTGTATTTCTTCATGGTTCTTTATTATTACTATTATTATTATATTATTATTATTAGATTTTCGCCCCCCAGGCCCCGATGTGGGTCAGTGATCTGTGCCCGGGTGGGCTAATCCCCCTTAAAAAAAAAATGGACTTTTATGCACTGAGATCTAGGTAACAGTGCCATCCGGTGCTGTCTATGCGACTGAGCAGCCCTTTCGAGGGCTAGAAAAGGTGCCCTAAACATAGCCTGCTTAAACAGCCAACCTGACTGGGCAACCGCACCCAGTAAGGTCTTCCTTATGCAGTCGAAAACACAACCTTAATTAGAGATCAAAAGAAAAATAAACTCATAACCTCACATGGTCACTGCATGGTATGTCAGGATCCATGTGGATTAAGGTTGCTCATTTTTTCACACTTTTTTAAAATTGTGGGTGGGGGTGTTTTTTCCCATTATTTTGTTACTCTTGAATTCATTGGTGCCAGAATTAATGAAATCCAACATGTTCTACGGGTCGCGATTCCAAATATAAAAAATGAATTTTTGCGAAAAAACGTCAAAACTCAAGCTTTTTCTCTTATAGATCAGCAATTGCGCTGCTTTTCACTACTTAACCCTAATGGCTGGCTAGAGCAGCTATTCAGCTTTCCATTGACATCTAATTCGATTGCATGCACCTCTTATTTGACCTTCTAAGTCAGGTCAAAGGCTGTAGCCTACCTGCGTTAACGGAGTTATAAATTCACTAGGTTCACATTGGCAGCTTTAAAACCCTGCGCTTCTTTGCAGTGTTTTGACATGTGTTGTGTTGTTGTTGGTACTGTGGTGTTATTTTATAATTTACTCAAATCTGCTATATAGTGTGGCAGTAAATTTATGGTTATCTATTTATGTTGTATTTTCTACAGGTGATTAAATTGCTCTTGTGTGACCCTATTTTGTTTGCCTATTTTGTTTTATTACAAAACGTTTTTTTCTTACAGAGTTCATCTGTTTATATACATACAATCATGGAAGAGAGCGAGTCGCAGTCGGGGGAGAATGCTAAGAGGACTGTCAGGCCAACATCATCCACTACCCGTTCTGCCACTGAAATCTATCTAGTAGGCCAGCCAGCATCGTCAATTAGAGGCAGTAAACTCCCGACGATGCGTCAAGTCCTGAAGTTCTTCTTTCACACAGTGAATGAATCTGGTGACAGACAGGAGACGTTTAAAGAAACAGTGAGAAACGTACTCACGTTCTGGAATTTAGCTCGCATCAAGACTATCTCAGAGAGGGGGTGCCGGGAGAAGCTGACAAGGTTATGGGAGCACTGGAGAAGTCTACAAAAAAGTCGGGACAGGGCTGCAAAGGACAAGGTTGAAAACTTCAAGTCTCAACTTGACCTGTTGTGGGACATCGGAGCACCGGACGCCGTAGAGGACATCGAGAAGAACCGGCTGCTTACACCGGCCGACAAACAACAAGACATCGCCTTCTATCAAGACCAACGCGGAGAAAGAAAAGCGTTCATGAGTGGTAACGATAAGATTTTTGAGGAAGGGAATCTGCTTGCTGTCTTGCCAGTGAAGGACGGCACTGGCCTGACCCAGGCACGCGCAACAGCTCGTGCTATCGAGGACTGGAGCTGCGCTTCAAACGTCAAGGCACTGTGGTTTGATACAACGTCGTCCAACACAGGGCGAGTCCAAGGTGCGGTTGTCCATCTGGAGGCGCTGCTGGAAAAACAGCTGTTGAGGCTTGGGTGCAGACACCACGTCATGGAACTGGTGGTGAGAGCCGCTGCCAGCATCATCTTCGGCAAAACATCGGCCCCTACGGACCCTCTCTTCCAGACTCTTAAGAAAAGGTGGAGTCAACTAGATCACTCTCAGTATCTCAGGCTGGACATTGCAAATCTACCAGAGTCTGACTGGCTCAGTCACCTCCGACACAGGACCGTTAGCTACCTGCTGACCGTCACAGAATGGGCCAGAGAGGATTACCGAGAAGCGGCAGAACTAACGCTCCTCGTCCTCGGTGTGAATCCTCCGCGCGGCACGCACTTTCTGCGTCCTGGCGCATGTCACCACGCTCGCTGGATGGCGAAGATCATATACTACCTCAAGATCTACATGTTTAGCCACCAGCTAGAGCTCAGCAGTGGCCTGTGCGTCAAGCTGCAGAGGATGGCGATCTTTGTGTCTCTGCTGTACACACCGGCGTGGCTGAAATCACCAGTAGCCGAGGATGCGCCTGTGAATGACCTGCAACTGCATCACGAACTCCTCCGCTACAGGGCCGTGGACTGTGAGGTGGGTGATGCGGCGCTGGCGGTCGCGAGCCGCCACCTGTGGTACCTAAGGCCACAGACCGTCGTTCTGTCGCTGTGCAGCGAGAAGTTGAGTGCGGCAGAGAAAAAGGAGATGGCGACCAAATTGAGCTGCCTAGAAGAAACGAACGACTACGCCAACGACAACTTGGTCATCCAACAGACTACACGGCTTTCCGACCTGATAGATGAACGTTCATGGATGATCTTCAAGGAGCATCATGTGTGCGGCACAGCATGGCTGATGTCACCGGTGGAAGACTGGGAGAAAAACGAAGAGTTCATGAAGCTGAAAGATTTCTCCAGAAGCCTGAAGGTAACCAATGACGTGGCCGAAAGGGGAATAAAGCTTATGCAGGACTTCATTGGTTCAGTCACGAAGGATGAGCAGCAGCTGCAGGATGTCATGCAACTTGTGGAAAAGCACAGGAAGCAGATGAGTGGCTTCAGCAAGTCTGCTCTGATGCAACTGTGAGAGTTGAATAGAGAGGGGATTGAACTTTCAAATTGCATCTCCTCCTAGAGTTATTGACCTATTTCAATGATGTTTGTTTTTTTAAGAGGGAAATATATCATGGAAAAGACTGTGACGGCAAAATATTGATATGTGTTTTCGAATAAATGGAAAAGTCAAAACTATGAATATTTTGGAATCTGGTTCCCTTAACGCAGGTAAACCCTTTGACCTGAACTAGAAGGTCAACTAAGAGGTGCATGCAATCGAATTAGGTGTCAATGGAAAGCTGAATAGCTGCTCTAGCCAGCCATTAGGGTTAAGTAGTGAAAAGCAGCGCGATTGCTGATCTATAAGAGAAAAAGCTTGAGTTTTGGCGCTTTTTCGCAAAAATTCTTTTTTTTTATATTTGGATTCGCGACCTCTAGAACATGTTAGATTTAATTAATTCTGGCACCAATGAATTTAGGAGTAACGAAATAATGGGAAAAAACACCCCCACCCACAATTTTCTAAAATTGGGAAAAATGAGCAACCCTAATGTGGATACTGGCACAAATACACGTCCTGAAAAAAGAACCGTCCATGTGACAAAAGACCTAGCTAGATATAACATCGACATAGCAGCCATTAGTACCTCTCGGAAATCATAGGAAGAAATGGACTAGGCAAGTGTAATCCCAACGGCCTACTCCTCCTCAACAAGTGTGTTGCACACAACCTCACTATAACCAATACCTCGTTTAGGAAAGCCGACAAATTCAAGGGTTCATGTCAACACCCACGATCCAAACACTGACATCTCATTGACTACATTATTGTCAAAGAAAGAGATCGCCGAGATATCCCCATAATCCAAGCCATGCCTGGCTCAGACAATTGTAACACTCATCATTGGCTTCTTGGGGCCAAACTCTCACTTCATGTCGACCCAAAACGGCGCTGGCAACAGGCCTCCAGAAGAGGTTTTAACACTAATCGTCTGGAAGATCCAGCAGTAGCACATGCATGCAGAGAGCAGCCCGAAAATGGTCTGATAACCAACCTGATGGCAAACAATCCAAATCCCAGTGCCTGATGGCATATTCTCAATACTGTCATGACAAAAATATGCAGAGAGACCCTTGGCAGATCGAAAGAATACACCAGGACTGGTTTAATGAAAATGGTCTGCAAATCAATTTACTCTTCAATGATAAACGTGCTGCTTTAACTGACTGGCAGAACAACCCTCAGTCTAGAGCAAAAGTGTAAACCTTCCACAAGAAGAAGGCGGTAGCTCAGCACAAATATCGCATTCTAAAGAACGACTTGTTTAAAATTAAAGCACGTGAAATGCATCAACATGCAAATCAACACAAGATGCACTAATTTTTCAATTCCACTAAAACATTTTATGGGCCAATCACTCATGGTGCAGCCCCCTCCGCTCATCCAATGGTAACTCCATAATTAAAGACGAAAAAGGCATCCTTCAGCGCGGGTAAGAGCATTACCATTTGCTGCTCAACCAAAAGGCGAATGTGAATGTCCAGACTACCGAGGTTCCGCAGCACCCAGAGCTGAACCACCACAACTATCCTCCATACCTGGATGAGGTAGCTTGTGCTATCAAGCGGATGAAAAATAAAAAAAAAAGCACAGGGCCTGGTGGAGTCCGAGCAAAAGTGTATAAAGTAGGAAGACCTCTGCTTATCAGCAGTCTCCACTCTCTCCTGGAGAATCTATGAGAGAAGGAGGAAATCCTAAAAGATCTTAAAGATGCCTCGATCGTCAATATTTATAAGAACAAGGGAGACCGGTCCGACTGTGGCAAATACTGCGGGATCTCACTGACGTCTGTAGCTGGCAAGATTATCACCCGAGTCCTCCAAAACAGACATCTTCATGAGGCTAAGACACTTCCTCCAAGAATCTCAATGTTTCCTTAGACCATCCCTTGGCACCACTGACATGAGCTTTGCTTTCTGCCAGATACAGGAAAAGTGCAGAGAACAGCGTCGTGACTTGTACATGATCATTCATTGACCTTACTAAAGCCTTCGACTCAGTCAACAGGAACGGCAAGAACGGCATTGTCCTGCACATTCGCACCCAGTCTGAGTTACTCCCCATCCAAATGGGGGTAAAACAAGAATGTGTACTGGCACCAACTCTCTATTTTTTTTCTTGGTTGCCTTCCTTTTTCGAGCCAGTGCTAATTTAGCTGGCGAGGTGGACATCCGGTACCGTATGAAGGGTCTTTTAACAAAAGATGACTCTAAGCAGGAACGAAGGTGTCGGCAGCTTCCTTTACTGAACTTTACTATGCAGACAACCTCACCCTTGTCGCATACACTGAACGTGACCCACTGGAGAACCTGAACAGCTATGCAGATGCGTATTGTCGTGATCCCAATATCCTTTATACCTGGGGAGTGAAACCTACCCCAAGTTATCATCAAATAAAGGAACAAACAGGGAACACAGCAATAATTATCCCCACAAAAACGGACTCAACTGAATGTACTTGAATAAATAAGAATAAGTTGGAGTAAGTGAGTCACAAATGGGAAGGTAATTAAATAATTCAATTTATGTTCTTAAAGGAGTAATGTCAAACAACCATGGAATTTAAGGGAATAGGTTATTGTATATTAGAATAAGAGTGATGCCGGAAGGGTGAAAATATACCGTTAAGGAGTTAAATCAAATGAATACTACTTAACATTAACTATATTAAACACAAACATCACAATATATATACAGCAATCACAACCAACTGGTTATTTCCTACCAAATAGGAGATTCCTTAACACCAGGATCCCTTCCTAGGCCTAAGTTAACGTGCCACTAATTACCAGATACCACTAGGGTATTGTAAATGACTGAACAAGGCATGTCTGTACTGTGCCTGTGTGGACACGTCCTGCCTATAGCCTATACCACGGTTTACTGGAGAGAGAGTCTCTGGCCACACAGCATGTTAGTGTGGAGCGTCTTAGCTCACGTGACTCAGGACAGTTGCCAAATAGTCTTATAACTAATTAATACTACTCTTGGTTTGACTTAACAGAGTAACACAAATGATGCATATTAATGACATACATAGATATACAATTAACCTAAGTAACTAGGAACAACAATATGATAATAGTAAAAATAACAAGTTGTTAATAGCTTGTGTGGAGTGGAGTCGTAAACAGATACCACACGACATGCGTGTTACAGGCACGTGACAGTATGCACACTTCGTCCTTGAGGTGAAAGTACGTAAAACTTGGATTCTCATTCAGGCGGCCTTTGGTTAAGCCATACCTCCACCAATCGTCCAGCTTAACGGTACTACCCTCTCTAATGTTACTCACTTACAGTATCTCGGGTCCCACCTGTCCACCAGCACGGACATCGAAGATGAGATTCAACATCAATAAGATGTACATCTCAAGCCCTTGGCAGTGTCTGTACCCTTGTCTTCAGCTGTAGGAAGCTGGATTTATCTAAAAAGTTGCACGTATGTCGAGCAGTGGTCTTCCCCACCCTGTTATATGGCAGCGAGACATGGGTCACATACACGAGGCATCTCAAGACATTTGAAAACTTTCACCAATGTAGAGTATGTTCCATCCTCCGCGTTCGCTAACACCAACTGTAGAAGCATTGAGGCTACCATTATCCATGAACAACTACGTTGAACTGGCCATATTATCCGCATGGACAACAGAATACTGTCAAAGCAACTACTTTACAGTCACCTAACGAATAGTAAATGTAACGCCGGTGGGAATTGGAATGGTATAAGGATAATCTTAAGACAAACCTGAAAAAGTGCCAAATCGACCCCCTCACCTGGGAGATGATTACTTCACACTGAAACGCTTGGAGGAGCATTACACGAGAAGTTCTCAATACTTTCGAGTTAGCCCGACTGCATACTGAAGCAGACAGCGCCAACACCGGAAAGACGTTGCCGGCGTCCTTTCTGCACTGATGTAGCCCTCCACACGTGCAACATCTGTGGAAGACCATATATGTCCCATCGACTTCTCTAGTGACTTGAGAGTTCACCAGCGAAGGTGACATCCCTAATAACTCATATCATTGTCTCATAGCTGGATGATCGTCGTACTCGATTCCGAGTGACAGCAAAGTCGTAGTTGTGGTGTGTGTGTTCAGATATATCCACACATGTGTAGGTATATTAGGATGTATAGACAATATCAGAAAAATATTTTCATATTAAGACCTTAAACGCCATGGACGTCATATAATGTGTAAAAAAAATACAATGGGTAAATTTAAATGACTTCTAGGTCTCCTTGTAAGTGGTATTAAAGCTATACCTTACAAGAGAGGACACAAAAATAGATGTTCCAGATGAAAAAAGTATTGGTACTGAGAAATAGTGAGTTCAGTTGTTGTGGTTACGAGAACCACGGTTCACAGCTCTTACTGCTAAATTCTTTCTCTGGGACAGACGAGGTGCAGCGAGGAGTGAAATGGTTATGGCAGTGTGCTACAGTTAGTGTTTGTGGTTGCGTAAAAGGTTATTGTTTTAGACTTTAGGCTTTGTTCTGAAACAATAAAGAGATCTACGTCATATTAAATGTATATGGATATTTCATCTCAAGGTAATATTACAGTATGAAGTGAGTGTTAAGACTTGTAATTGACAATTATATACCTAAAGGTTCGATGGGTTATCCGACCATCTTATTATTATTATTATTATTATTATTATTATTATTATTATTATTATTATTATTATTATTATTGTCAATTATTATGATTATTATTATTATTTATATTATTAATATTATTATTATTATTATTATTATATATTTTATTAATATTATTATTATTATTATTATTATTATTATTATATATTTTATTAATATTATTATTATTATTATTATTATTATTATTATTATTATTTTCATTATTGTCATTATTATTGGCGGAATCGCCGCCCTCCGGGCGGCTCTTTCGCTAGGTTCAAGATTTCTTAAGCTCATTATTGGAGTTCCATTCTTGAGAGTGAGGTGGTGAGGAGGCATTCCAGCGGGCTCCAAAGAATTAAGGAATTCTGCATGGTACTGGACTGCTTGCTCCTGGTCGATTACTGGATCAACATATTTGAATGAGGTCTCACTGCCTGGAAGCTGTCTGAGTAGAGTCATGTTGATCTCAGCCACTGTTTCATTCTTCGGTGCCAGAATTGCGCGTTCACGCAGCCACTTGTGATCCTTGTAGTGGTGGATAATGTTTGGGTAGACCATGTTAGTGAGTTCAGTTGAGGACTTTACAACATTTCTCCATCCTTTTCAACCTCTGTGTGGTTTAACGGGTCAGGTCGGGTTGGCTGTGTCGGATCGGGTTGGTTGGTTTTTTATTTAGATCTCCACATGACACTTGCTATCCATGCCAAGTTTGGTCCGGACAGCTCATTCGCTAGGCCACGGTAGGACGCCACCCTCTGGGAGGCTCCATATTGTCTCACTGTTCAGTCCCCAAAACTTCTTCCATCAATAGTTCATTAACGGTGTATGTAAGTTCCACTACAACGGCACAGCAAAGTATATTTTTTTAGCATTAAACTGTTATTATTTTATTGTCTAATCATTACTACATATAACACCACCCATCATCACTACATGTAACATCATCCATCATCACTACATATAACACCATCCATCATCACTACATACAACATCATTCATCATCACTACATAGAACAACATCCATCATCACTACTTATAACACCATCCACCATCACTACATATAACACCATCCATCATCACTACATATAACAACATTCATCATCACTACATATAACACCATCCATCATCACTACATATAAGACCATCCATCATCACTGCATATAACAACATTCATCATCGCTACATATAACATCATCCATCATCACTACATATAACACCATCCATCATCACTACATATAACACCATCCATCATCACTACATATAACATCATCCACCATCGCTACATATAACACCACCCATCATCACTACATATAACAACATTCATCATGACTACATATAACATCATCCATCATCACTACATATAACACCATCCACCATCACTACATATAACACCATCCATCATTACTACATATAACAACATTCATCATCACTACATATAACACTATCCATCATCACTACATATAACACCATCCATCATCACTACATATAAAAACATTCATCATCACTACATATAACATCATCCATCATCACTACATATAACACCATCCATCATCACTACATATAACAACATTCATCATCACTACATATAACACCATCCACCATCACGACATATAACACCATCCATCATCACTACATATAACAACATTCATCATCACTACATATAACATCATCCATCATCACTACATATAACACCATCCATCATCACTACATATAACAACATTCATCATCACTACATATAACATCATCCATCATCATTACATATAACACCATCCACCATCACGACATATAACACCATCCATCATCACTACATATAACAACATTCATCATCACTACATATAACATCATCCATCATCACTACATATAACACCATCCATCATCACTACATATAACACCATCCATCATCACTACATATAACACCATCCATCATCACTACATAGAACAACATCCATCATCACTACATATAACACCATCCATCATCACTACATAAAACACCATCCATCATCACTACAGATGGGTAAAGTAGGTTCCGTGATTCTCGTGCGGACACACACACACACATACTTCTTTGTTTTATATATATAGATTATTATTATTATTATTATTATTATTATTATTAACAGTTTATTGAGAGACTATATCAACCGATGTCTGAAAAATAAGAAATGAAGTGAGATGACTTAGTTTACAAATTAATAACTTTTCAAATATCATGATTTGGTGACATTGAATAGTGGCCCAAACTAGTAGCTGGAGATACAATGAAATCCAGAGGGTGTGCATGTGTGTGTGTGTGTGTGTGTGTGTGTGTGTGGCTGAAAAAACTATAATTTAATTTTTGGACATATAAATATCGAAAAACGCCATCGTAAATTCTGAGTTTTGTGGAAGATAAATTCGGGAAAGGATGGATCTTCTCTTGTTTCCAGCTCCGACTCCTGTGTCTTCACCAAGCCCGGTGTCCCGCCGGCCTGCAGGGACGCCTGGTCTTACGTGAGAATATATTCCAAACCAGACACTTTTTATATTTATTGTATAGTATTGTACAGAAGAGTGAGAACCTCAACACATGTAATCAACATTGCAAGTGGAAACAGTAATATATCTACATTTTTAGAGGGGAGCAGATAACTATATCTTCGGGTGACATTTTGCCTGGTACACCGTGAGAGTTGCGTCACAACAATGATGAACTCACATGTTGGTAGTATCACTAACAAGCATAGGGGCAATTTTATCGAGCGTGAAATATTAGGCTCTTTTATTCACACTCCTCGGTTCTTGTTAAGTCCTGCAGGGCCGTAGTAAAATTTGCATGTTGCTCTACATTCCCAGGAGGTTGGTGCCGCTCCAAGATTCTCTCTGAAGCCAGATTAGTTCTGCCGGGCTGCCTCGCTCATTGTGACTCGCTCGCTATTTATTCACTCCCTAGAGCCACTCCTCTCGGAGAGCATTTATTCATATAACTTGCTGGTTTTTACTAAATTTTAAGGGAGTTGAATATAAAATGTTGACAAATATATGGTGTTCTCTACTGCCTGTCATTTCAATAGTGAAAATTTGCTGAAGAAATGTTTGTTATTGTTACATGTCACCCCGTGAAAGCTGTGCAGAAAGGGGCGCTGCCACCCTCAGAACACCAGCTGAAAAATTGGGCATACCGATTACACCCACAAGACTAACACCTAATATAGTGGTAGGTGTACCTATATTCATCTCCTGTGTGAAATCACGTTTTCCAGAAGTCATGCGTCCCAATTATTGAACTAATCACAATCGCAGGTACAGTAAACTCTTTGTATCCTTTACCTTTGACTTTAATACACAAAATAGTCATTGCAGAGGAAATTAAACTCGTTTAAAATATTATATCTGTAAAGTTTTCTATATACACTGACTGAACGACTAGCACACCCTTAATAACCCTCTCAAATCTACTATAGTACTACTACTTTGCTGTCACTCGGAATCGAGTATGACGATCATCCAGCTATGATATAATGAGATGGGTTATTAGGGATGTAACCTTCATTGGCGAGTTTTAAGGTAATTAAAGAGGACGATACGGGACAGGCAGAGTCGTTCACAGATGTTGCACATGTGGAGGGTTAAAATATATCTAGTGCGGGAGGGGCGGCGGCAGCATCTTTCCAGTGTTGGCGCTTGTCTGCCTCGGTTTGCAGTCGGGCTAACTCGAAAATATTGACACCTTCTCGTTACGATGTGGAGTAACAGTCTCCCAGATGAGGGGGTCGATTTGGCACTTTTTTCAGGTTTGTCTTAAGACTATACTTATACCTTTTCAGTTGCCCGCCAACGTTACGATTAGTATTCATTAGGTGACTGTAAAGTAGATGCTTTAGTAGTCTACTGTCGTCCATGCGGGTAACATGGCCAGTCCAACGTAGTTGTTCATGGATAATGGTAGCCTCGATGCTCCTATAGTTGGTGTCAGCAAGAATACTGGCATTTATTCTCTTTTCTTCCCAGCGAATTCGGAGGATGGAACATAGAATAAGCTGGTGAAAGTTTTCAAGTGCCTTGTGTTGTCTCCTGTATGTCTAAGGCTTCAGGTGCACATCTGATCCGATGCTGAATATGTTTACGATGTCCGCAGTGGTGGACAGGTGGGAGCCGAGATACCGAAAGTGGGTAGCATTAGAAAGGGTAGTACCGTTAAGCTGGATCGATGGTGCAGGTTGAAAGAGAATCTGAGTCTTACTACATTCACCTCAATGCCGAAGTGTGCGTACGCATATGCAATTATGCATAGCTCCTGTAGGTCGCGTTCAGTGTGATCAAAAGGGGTTAGGTCGTCTGCATACTGAAGCTCAATAATGGATGCTACCGATACCTTTGTTCCTACCTGGAGTCGTCTTATGTTGAAAAGACCCTTCATCCGGTACTCGATGTCCACCCCGCCGGCTAAATTGGCGCTGGCACGAGTAAGAAAGGCAGCCAAGAAAACGGAAAAGACAGTTTCTGCTAGTACACACCCTTGTTTAACCCCCGTTTGCATGGGAAGGACTTCAGACTGGGTGCCAATGTGCAGGACACCGCCTTTCTTGCCATCGTGGAGTTGCCTCACAATGACGACGAATTTTGTTGGGCAGCCAAAACAGGAAAGCGTTCACCAGAGGGCTTCCCTGTTGACCGAGTCGAAGGCCTTGGTTAGGTCGATGAAAGCCATGTACAGGTCACGACGCTGTTCTCTGCACTTTTCCTGTAATTGACGGGCAGCAGAGATCTAGTCAGTGGTACCACGTGATAGTCTAAAGCCACATTGAGATTCTGGGAGGAAGTTTTACGCCTCAGAAAGAAGTCTGTTTAGGAGGACTCAGGCGATAATCTTGCCAGCTACGGACAGCAGCGAGATCCCGCGGTAGTTGCCATAGTCTGACTGGTGTCCCTTGTTTTTATACATATTGACGATGGAGGCGTCTTTAAGAGCTTGGGGGATTTCCTCCTTTTCCCAGATGTTCCCCAGGAGAGTCGTGGAGACGGCACACACACACACACACACACACACACACACACACACACACACACACTGTATATTTTCAGCCTTCTGGCTGCCAAGCTCTTTCAATAAACCGTTAATTATTATTATTATTATTATTAGTATTATTATTATTACTACTACTTTTACTATTACTGTTAGGTTCTGAATAATAAGTTCTATATACAGGAGAGAACACAAACACCTGCATAGTTTTGTAGGTTCGGTTTACTGGATAAGAGTATGTACACAGAGGGAAGCAGCACTCTCCCTTGGCTAGGCTCCTTGTCAACTGCTATAGACGACGTATGGCAAGTGATACATTAGCAGCTTCCATACGTCGCCAGGCACATTAATTAAGCATGTGGGATATGGTAATAACATTGCCACACGCTGCTAGCTAGGCTGAATAAATGATACATAAATGGAGCACATACATAATATACATACATGATATATAATCCAGCATACATAATATACATACACCTCCCTCCCCCCTATACGCTCATAGCAAAGTCTTGAGCGGACCTTTTCTTTTGGATCCGTTCTGAGCGTCGAGGGACTTCATCACTGGGAAGGGTATGGGACTCAACACTGGTGGCGGGGCCAGCAGAAGGCATTGTTACGGGTCGGAGAAAACGGCGGTTCCTCCACCACACACGACCACTGGGTAACCGCACCTGGTAGTCCCGTAACCTGCCGAGACCCATGACTACGCCTACTTTGTCCCAACGTAGGGAGGTCGGGTCCTGAACACGGACTTGGGTGCCGACACTCAACCTGGGGAGAGAACGGGCGTGGTCATTGTAGCGGGCGACGACGTCCTGAACACGTTCGGCGGCTCGGCGATCACAATCCTCTGTCTTGGCCTGCCACTCCTTGGAGAAGGATTGAGGGTGAGCAGGGACACAAGAACGAAGGGGGCGTCCATACAAAACCTGGGCAGGGGAGCGTCCGGTGTAGTTAGGTGTGTTGCGGAGTTCAAGAAGACCCCTGTCGAAGGCCTCGCAGTCAATGTTCCCAGAAGGGGCCACCTTAAGGATGAGGTGCTTCAGGGATTTGACAGCAGCCTCAGCGTGGCCGTTGGACTGCGGGTAATGGGGCGATGACAACACATGCCGGACTCCCCATCGGTCAAGGAACACAGCAAAGTCCCGGCTTGTGAACTGAGGCCCTCCGTCGGTTCGCAGGCGTACAGGAACGCCCACGTCACGGAAGTAGTGGCGGAACTTGCTGATGGTGGCGGCAGACGTCGTGTCATTACCGCACTTGATGACAACCGGCCAACCAGAGAGACGGTCGACGATAACGAGGAAGGACTTTCCTGACACACAGAAAAAGTCGGCTGACACAGACTCAAAAGGGCGGGTGGGGTTGTCGTCACTCATAAAGGGTTCCTGCTGCTGGCTGGGTTGTAATACTTGGCAGGGCTCACACGCACGGACAACATTGGAGATGTCGGAGTTGATGCCGGGCCAGAACACAGTCTGTCGTGCACGTCGTTTGGTGGCCTCAGCTCCACGGTGACTGTCGTGAAGGCGGGCCAAGGCGTGGGGACGTGATGCAGCAGGGACAACTACACGTGCTCCGTACAGAACAAGGTCTCCGTCGCAGTAGAGTTCATCGCGGAGTTTCCAATACGGGAGCAGGGTGTTGTGAAGATCGTAGCGGTTGCTAGGAAATCCATTCCTCACACACTCGACAAGTCGGACGTAGGAAGGGTAATCTCGGGCCGCTGTTCGAAGGTCCTCCATTGCCTTGTCGTCATCTGGTGACAGGTCCGAACGAAGGGATTGGACGGCATGGAGAGTGACCACAGTCCTGACGGAAAGAGCGAGGTCGGCGTCGAGTACATGGTCTTCTGGAGTAGGGCGGCTGACAGGGGAGCGGGATAAGGCATCAGGGATGCAGAGCTCCTTGCCAGCACGCCACACTGCAGTGAAGATGTACGCCGAGAGCTTCTCTTTCGGACGCTGGAGGCGAGGGTTCTCAACGGCGTCTAGCGTGTAGTGGTTGAGGATCGGGACAAGCGGGCGATGGTCGGTCACTAGGTGAAAGTGTTGCAGGCCTATGAGGTAAAACCTGCACTTGGACATCGCCCAAACCACAGCCAACAGCTCCAACTCAATAGTGGCGTAGCGCGTCTCAGTGTCAGAGAGGAAACGCGAGCCACACTGGACGAGCCGGAACTGCCCTCCACCATGATCCTGCAGTAGGGCGTATCCCACGCCATACAAGCGTGAGGCGTCTGTCTGCAGAACTGTCGGCAAGGCTGGGTCGAACGTGGCGAGGACAGGTGGACGAGACAGGGCCTGTTTCACTTGCTGGAAGGCCTTGTCGTGGTCGGGGGTCCACAGGAATGTCCTCTTGGGGCTCATCAGGGGGCGAAGTGGTTGAGCAGCTGCGGAGATGTCCGACGAAAACTCTGCTAACTGGTTGACGAGACCGATGAAGGACCTCAAGTCGGTCAGGTTAGCAGGGGTGGGAAAATCCGTAATGGCGCGGACCTTTTCCGGGTCAGCTGCGATACCATTCCCTGAGAGGGTGTACCCACAAAAGTCAACTGAAGAGCTGGCCAGAACAAACTTGTCGGCATTTAGGGTAATGCCGTGCTTCAGGCACCTGTTGAGTACCTCGTAGATACGGCAGAGGTGATCCATATAATCCTCGTCGTACACGAGTATGTCGTCGACCACTTTCACGCAGTTTGCCAGACCTTGTAGAGCCATATCACCTCGAAGACAGAAAGCGTCTCCTGTAGCGGCGAATCCCATGGGGCCACGGCAATAACTGTAACGTCCATGCGGGGTGATGAAAGTTGTGAGTGGTCGGTCTTCTTCGGCAAGCTCTATCTGCCAGTATCCACACAGGGCGTCCATCGTCGTGAAGAAACGCGCCTTCGGGTTCACGCTGCGTATGGCTGCAAAGGGCGTGGGAGAAGGGTGCGCAGGACGAGACACCTGGTTGTTGAGCTTGGAAAGGTCAGTGGTGATCCGAACACCACCTTTAGGTTTTGCGACGACAACCATCGGGTGACACCATGGAGACGGGTCATCGCCGGTTGGTACAATAATTTCTTGGGCGACCATGGAGTCCAGCTCGTTTTTGACCGCCTCGCGGAAGGCCAGGGGAACCAGTCGAGGGGTGTAAACAGCGAATGGCTTCGCGTCGTCCCTCAGGTGGATCCTCATGGGGGGACCTGCCATCTTCTTGAGAGGCTTGGATTCCAGAGCGGACTTGGTCACCAGAACGTCGCTGAATTCCTTCAGGAAGTACTTCCGAGCATCCGAAGGAGAGGTGTCACTGGCAAGAGGCAGGGGTAGGGCGGCAGCAGGGTCGTTGCTGCTCCCTTTTTGCACCCTGTTGGCGTGTTTTACCTCGAGAATCGGTGTTGGGAAGTCCTGGGAGATGATGGCCAACTCTTGGCAATGTCTGTAGGACAGCAAAGGAGTCGGGACGCCATTATGCACATCAATCCAGGCTTGACACGACCTGTTGCCAAAGGTGACGTGTGCATAGAGTGAACCTAGGGCCGGGGTCATCTGTGAACCATCTGCCATAAAGCGGAGATCCTTGGGGGGCGGTCCTAGATCACTTGGAGAGAGCCCCAAGCATTGCAAATGCTGGGGACCGATGACTGTAGCATCAGCGCCGGTGTCGGGCAACATCTGAAGACGGGATGACACACCGCCGTAGGTCACGATGACGCTGATGTACTGGGGGACTTTGGTCCTGGGACGCTGGGGGGAGCACACATTCCTAATGTGGCTCGAGCGTTGTCAAGAGTCGTCGTACCTCTGATTGGAAGCCTGTGGGCGGCCCTCTCTGGTGGAGGGGGGCTGAAGCTTCCGCCGACGCGGTCCCTTGGGTATGTTGGAAGGGCAACACTTGTCATAGTGGCCCAGACGACCGCACCCATTGCACTGGACGCGTTTGGCTGGGCACCGTACTGTGAGTGACCAGTGGCCCTTACGGTCACAACTGTTGCAGGTAGACTGAGCAGCTGGACACACCTGTGTTCCGTGCTGCTTACCACAGTTGTTGCAAAATAAACCGGGCGTGGACGTGGTGGGCGAAGGCGTAGGAACAGACTTCTTGTCCTTCTTGTACCGGGACACAGCGCGTACAGCTGTAGGGGGAGCACGGATGGCAGAGGTGGCACACCTGGCAGCCTCATAGGAGCGACATATCGTCAACACATCCTTAAGAGAAGAGGAAGAGTCGAGGGAGGTGAGGCGTTGGACAAGTTCCTCGTCCTTAACACCCATCAGGATCACCTGCTTCAACTGGGTCTCCTCGCACTGCTGGTGGTGGCCTGGACATATATCTACCTCTTCCGAGGCTCTCTTAAGACGCACGTAAAAGGCATCAAAAGACTCACCCTCCATCTGTCTGCAGCTAAACAATTCCCTCCTGCAGAGCTTCATTCTGCTGTCCTTTGATGTGCCGTTGTAGAACGTCCAGTACCTCCTCTACAGACAGCAAAGAGGTTGGGGGTACCTGCAACGTATGTTCCAAGACACGCTGAATTTCCAAGGACAGGCACATACGCAGCTGGATGAGTTGTTTAGGCTGTGACAAACTCTGGAGATCCACCATTGTAGAATAATCAGTCCACCGTCGCCGCCATTCACGAAAAGTCTGGAAATTCACATCAGGCTTCAAGATGGGCGGTGTTTGAGCTGCTGCTTTAGGTGGGGCTGGGGGGTGTGAAGGAAGCATGGATGAGGTATCTGAACCAGTCAGTACCGAGGCAGTGTTAGAGCCAGGGGCTTGGTTAACAGTGAGGCGAGATATCAAGGCTTCAAACCGTTCACTGTCTTCCAATCTCCGTTGGTGGTCTCGTTCTGCCTCTGCTTGCCTTCTGTGCTCATCCGCCAAACGTCTGTGGGCTTCATCCTCGCGTTTCTCATCTCTCATAAACTTCAGTAAAGCAATTATCTCTGGAGACAACACTGAATATTGAGGTGAGGGACTGCGCGATGTGGGGGCTGGAGCGTCGTGGCCGGCCTGGTCATCCATCTCTGCGGGGCTATCACCCGCCTGACTCATCCAGGCGCTGGGTCCACGGCTACGTAAGGCATGAGACATGACTACTTCATCTGTGTACTGTGTCTTAAATCAGTGTTGACCGGTCAGCCCGTCGTATCAACAAGATTTCAGACAAAAAAATTAATTAAATACACAGATAAGTAGATTATATATATAAAATATATATAAGGAAGCCGCGCGGTCAGCGAGTGTTAGTACATGTATGTGTGTGAGTGAGTGTGTGTCCCGGGCGGGCAAAGCGTCTCGCCCCAGCTGTGAGGGGGGGTGGAGGCGGCGCTGTGAGGGGGTGGAGGGAGAGGCGCGGCGACTCCCAGTCAGTCCAGTTACCCTCAGAACGCGGTCAGAGACGGGTGCACTGAACTCTACTCCTTACAAATGCCCAGAACGTGCCGTATACCTTGGGAATCCTTTAGAACAAGGTCACACATGAATGGCACGAACACACAAAGCACTAAACACTTCACAGAAAATCACTGTCACTGACACTGCTCAAAGTTGCGAAATTCTTCGAGCAGGGATGACGCATGGGAGTTGACCCAAGCGAGAGTTCATAGCCGGCTTTCCACAGACTTTGCGCTATCACTCGTAATTATCCAGTAAGATCGGATCACTGCGCCATGTTAGGTTCTGAATAATAAGTTCTATATACAGGAGAGAACACAAACACCTGTATAGTTTTGTAGGTTCGGTTTACTGGATAAGAGTATGTACACAGAGGGAAGCAGCACTCTCCCTTGGCTAGGCTCCTTGTCAACTGCTATAGACGACGTATGGCAAGTGATACATTAGCAGCTTCCATACGTCGCCAGGCACATTAATTAAGCATGTGGGATATGGTAATAACATTGCCACACGCTGCTAGCTAGGCTGAATAAATGATACATAAATGGAGCACATACATAATATACATACATGATATATAATCCAGCATACATAATATACATACAATTACTACTTTGCTGCCACTCGGAATCGAGTATAACACTCATCCAGCTATAATGCAATGATTGAGTTAATAAGGATGTCACCTTCGTTGGTGAGCTTTAAGGTGACTCGAGAGGTCGATACGGGATCGAGAGTGCCGTCCACAGACGTTGCCCATATGGAGGATTACATCTGGTGTGGGAAGGGCGGCGGCAGCGTCTCTCCGGCGCTGGCTCTTGACTGCCTTGGTATGCTGCTCCAAGCATTACGGTTTGATACACTGTTCGATAAACGTTCAGTAATATAGATAATTTTATTTCCCTACAGTTGAAGGCACGGGTATGGAGTTTGCCAAAGGCTTGAGATGCACATCTGATCTGATGTTGAAGCTCTTCATCGATGTCCGCGGTGGTGAACAGGTGGGAGTCAAGGTATTGGAAGTGGGTAACAATAGGGAGAGCTTGATGGATGGTGGAGGTGTGGTTGTACCCGGGACAGGTAGAAAGAGAATATGAATCTTACGTGTATTTACCTCAAGGCCGACGTCTGCATACGTATCTGAGTAAGTTTTCAGGATCTGCTGTAGGTCACGTTCAGTGTGAGCGACGAGTAAGAGGTCGTCTGTATACCGAAGTTTAGTGATGGAAGCAGCAGACACCTGTGTTCCTGCCTCGAGTTCATCTTATATTGAAAAGTCCCTTCATTAGGTACTGGATGTCCACCCCGCTGGCTAAATTGGCATTGGCACAAGTAAAGAAGGCAACCAAGAAAATGGAGAAGAGAGTTGACGACAGTACACATCCTTGTTTTACTCCCGTTTGGACGGGGAAGAGCCCAGACTGGATGGAAATGAATTTTGGTGGGCAGCCAAAACGACCGAGGGTTTCCCTGTTGACCGAGACGAAGGACTTAGTAAAGTCAATGAAGGTCATTTACAAGTCACGACGCTCTTCTCTGCACTTTTTCTGTATCTGGCAGGCAGCAAAGATTGTGCAATAATAATAATAATAATAATAATAATAATAATAATAATAACAACGGTTTATTGAAAAATTTCAGCAGTCCGAAGGCTGAAATTATACATTAGACAAAAATGGCTTATTACAATTACATACAAAGACAAGGGGCAGGTGGGTTGTTTGACAAAAGCTTTCATTACTAAATGGAAAAGGAACATGAATTGAACATACAAATTATTATAGTTTGCAGTTGACGACCGTGGCTGGTCTCTTGCCATACTGTGTGAGATCACGTTGGCCAAGTGGTTTATTGACTGGCCCTCGGGTGTTAACATGAAGGACCTCACGTAGTCATGGAGACATCTGGTGGTGTGGTATTCACGTGGTGTAGTAACTCGTCCATAGGTGTTGATATGATATCCTTGACCACCTTCTGGTTGTCAAGGATGTGATGGTATAAAGCAATAATGAGATTCTGTGAAGAAAATTTCCGCCTTCGGAAGACATCTGTTTAGGAGGACTCGGACGATAATCTTGCCAGCTACGGACAGTAGTGAGATCCCACAGTAGTTACCACAACCTGACAAGTCTCCCTTGTTCTTGTAAATATTGATGATCGAGGAGTCTTTAAGATCATGGGGGATTTCCTCTTTCTCCCATATAGTCTCCAGGAGAGAGTGGAGACTGCTGGTAAGCAGAGGTCCTTTTGCTTTATACACCTCGGTTGGGATTTCATCAGGTTCTGTGGCTTTGTTATTTTTTATCAGGCTTGCTGGCAGTAGCTAACTCATACAGGGATGGAGGATAGCTGAGGAGGGTCAGCTCTGGGTGCTGAGGATCCTGCTAGGTAGTCAGGATATCCACATCGGTGTTTCAGTTGAGTAACAAATGCTAGTGCTCTTTCCAGTGCTGATGGATGCCTTCTTCGTGTTTAATCAGGGAGTTAACATCGGATGAGCAGAGGGGGCCACGCCATGATTAGTTGGGCCGTATATTGTTTTAGCGGAATTGAAAAATTCGCGCATCTTGTGTAGAACCGCATTTTTTTGCTTTTCACATGCTTTATTTTCCACAATTCATTGCTTAGTTTGTGAAGTTAGCGCAGAACCGCCGCTTTCTTCTCGTGAAGGAATCAGCTTTGGTCCAAGATTTAGGGTTGTTCTGCCAGACAGTAAAAGCAGCAGGTTTATTATTGACGAGTACTTTCATTTCCAGGTCGTTTTCATCATACCAATTCTATGTATTTTCTTTTGATCAGACCGAGAGTCTCGTTGTTGGTTTATGTGATGACAGCTTTAATGGGACCCTTATCTGCACAGGGATTTTGGTTGTTTGAAGTTGGGTTGTTTATCAGTCCATCGTTGAGCTGTGCAAAGAAAACGTGCTACCGCCACCGTTTTAGGCTACGTAAAGGGAGAGTTCGGTATGACTCAGGTGATGAGGATATCTCGGCAATCTTTCTCTGACAATGATGTAGTCAATGAGATGCCAATGTTTGGATCGTGGGTGTTGCTAAGAACCCTTGAACTTGTCGGCCAGCCTAAACAAGGTGTTGGTGATAGTGAGGTTGTGTTCAGCACACTTGCTCAGGAGGACTTGGCCGTTGGGATTACACTTGCCTACTCCGTTTCTCCCTATGGTTCCCTGTCACATGTCAGCATCTCTGCCAACTCTGGCATTGAATCACCTACGAGTACAACCATATATTTTCTGGGGATAGAGGTTAGCACTCTGTCATCCTCTGCATCCAGTGTTGGGGAGGATGCACTGATGAAGAAGGCATGACGGGAGTGATGCAGTAAAACTAGGAGCGTCATGAGGTGCTCATTGATCCCAATAGACATTACAGTTGGCCTATGTAGGATGGATTGGCGAATGGCAAAGCCTACTCCATAAATGCAGTTTCTATCCACAGCAGACTTACCCTTCCAGAAGAAGGCATAGCCGGATCCCCGTTCTGTGAGTCGACCCTCGTCTAGGGGACGGGACTCACTTATAGGTGCTATGTCGATGATATATCTAGACAACACTTTTACCACAAGTGCCACTATCCTTAACAGTCCTGACAATCCACGCAGTGACTATAAGAGGTTGTTTAGTTAGTTTTTTCTTTGATCTTTGATTGTGATTATGTTTTCGACTGCATAAGGATGACCTTACTGGGTGCAGTTGCCCAGTGAGGTTGGTTCTTGAGGCAGGCTATGTTTAGGGCACCTTTTCTATCCCCCTTCCCATGTAGGGAGAGCAGAGTGGCTCCTCGAAAGGGCTTCTCAGTCGCACAGACAGAACCGGATTGCACTGCTGCTTAGATCCCACTGCATAAACGACCATATTGTGTATGACACCCATGTGCAGAGTTGTGACAAGATACTCCCGGATGTCATCTCTGCCTGTCTCCATCGCCACTTGTCGGTAGCCATAGGATTTTGGGGGGTACATCGGTTTTAGTGATGATAAGAAGAACTGGATGATACCTGCACTTGAGTTGATTTATGTGGTAATGCAGTAGCATAGGCTATAACCACACATCTTGGTTCTCCCTTTTCCTGATTGAATGGTGCAAGTAGTTGCAACTACTCGGGAAAGAGAGATATGAATATGGACTGCTGATAACCCAGTTTGTTGAGTTTCACTTTAGTAGCCTGTCCATCTTGCATTACCTTCATCCGCTAGTGTAGTCGTTGGGTCCCATGTTGGTCATGTCTTCTGTCTATATAGCAGTTGGGTTCTTAATGGAGCTCTGTAAGCCTGTCTAGCTGATGCGAGGCTCCAACGCAGATTTTTCGTTTAGGGTTTACTCCTGTAGTCTTATACAGTACCTACCAAAGTTAACCCACAATGCAGCGGGGCAGTGGTTGGAAGGCGCTATGTGTCGTCCCTATGAGGCTCACTGTTTCTCCGAGCTCTCCCCCCCCCCCCACCACCACACACACATACCCCTCATACATACACTACTACTACTACTACTACTTTACTGTCACTCGTCATCGAATATGACGATCATCCAGCTATGATACAATGCTATGAGTTATTAGGATGTCACCTAGGTTGGTGAGTTCTGCCGTGACTAAAGAGGCCCATGTGATATCGATTGCGGCTACATCTAATGCGGGAGGGGTGGCCACAGCGTCTTTCTGGTGTTGGCGTTTGTCTGCCTTATTATGCAGTCGGGCTAACTAGAAAGTATTGACACCTTCTTGCGTGAAGATCCTCCAAGAGTTACAGTGTGGAATAATCGTCTCCAGGTGAGGGAGTCGATTTAGCACTTTTTCAGGTTTGTCTTACGACTATCCTCATACCTTTTCAGTTACCCTCCTGTGTTGCGTTTACTATTCGCTTCGTGACTGTAAAGTAGCTGCTTTGGCAGTCTACTGTCGTCCTTGCGGATAACATGACCAGTCAAGCGAAGTTGTTCATGGATAATGGTAGCCCCGATGCTTCTACAGTTAGTGTCACCAAGAATACTGGCATTTATTCTCTTGTTTTCCCAGCGAAATCAAAGGATGGAACGTAGACTACGTTGGTGAGAGTTTTCAAGTGCTTTGAGGTGCCTCCTGTATGTGACCCATGTCCCGTTGCCATATAGCAGGGTGGGAAAGACCAATGCTCGATATGCGTGAAAATTTTTAAATAATTTCAGCTCCTGACAGCTGAAGACACGGTTTCTAAGTCTGCCAAAGGCTTGACATGCATCTCTAATCCGATTCTGAAACCCTTCATCGATGTCCGCGGTAGTGGACAGGTGGGAGCTGAGATACCGAAAGTGGGCAACATTAGAGAGGGTAGTACCATTGAGGTGGATGGGCGGTGGAGATGTGGCTGAACCAGGGGCAGGCTGATAGAGAATCTGAGTCTTACATACAGTCACTTCCTGGCCGAGGTGTGCATACACATCTGCATAGGTGGTCAGGATCTCCTGTAGATCGCGTTCAGTGTGAGCGACAAGGGTGAGATCGTCTGCATACTGAAGCTCTGCAATGAAAACTGCTGATACCTTTGCTCCAGCCTAGAGTTGTCTTATGTTGAAAAGTCCCTTCATCCGGTACTCGATGTCCACCCCGCCGACTAAATTGTCCCTGGCACGAGTAAGAAGGCAGCCAAGAAAATGGAAAGGAGAGTTGGTGTCAGTACACACCCTTGTTTAACCCCTGTTTGGGTGAGGAAGAACTCAGACGGTGTGCCATTGTAGAGGACACTGCCATTCATGTCATCGTAGGGTTGCCTCACAATGGCGATGAATTTTGGTGAGTATCCAAATTGGCTGAGGGTCCACCAGAGGGCTTCCCTGTTGACCGAGTCGAAGGCCTTGGTTAGGTAAACAAATCGATATACAGGTAACTACGCTGATCTCTACACGTTTCCTTTATCTGACGGAGAGCAAAGATCATATCAATGGTGTCACGTGATGGTCTGAAGCCATATTGAGAATCTAAGAGGATTTTTTCCGTCCCAGGAAGAAATCTGTTTAGGAGGAGTCGGGCGGTAATCTTGCCAGCTACGGACAGCAGCGACATCCAGCGGTAATTGCTGCTGTCTGACCAGTCTCCCTTGTTCTTATAAATGTTGATGATGGAGCAGTCCTTAAGAGCTTGGGGATATCCTCCTTTTCCCATATATTCTCCAGGAAACACTGGAGATGGCTGGTAAGCAGTGGCCCTCCTGCGTTATACACCTCGGCTGAGAGTCCATCAGGCTCTGAAGCTTTGTTTTTTTTCAACTGTTTGATGGCATTAGCTACCTCATCCAGGAATGGAGGATAGCTGACGTGGGTCGGCTCTGGATGATGAGAGAACTGCTGGGTAGTCAGGACATCCACATCAGGGTTTCGCTTGAGCAGTGAATGGTAGTGCTCTTTCCAGCGCTGAATGAGACCTTCATCATCTTTAATTAAGGAGTTATCGTCGTATGAGTGGACGGGGCTGCACCAGGAATGATTGGCCTATAAAATGTTTTATTGGAATTGAAAAAATCGCGCAGCTTGTGTTGATGTGCAATTTTTTTGTGTTTTCCATGCTTTATTTTTAATCCAGTCGGTCTTTAGATTGCGATGTTCCCGCTGGGTCGCCGTTTTCCTCTTGCAGAAGGTATCAGCTTTGGTCCGAAACTGAGGGTTTTTCTGTCAGTCAGTTAAACCAGCATGTTTATCATCGACGAGTACATTCATTGCCGGGTCATTTTCATCAAACCAGTCCTGGTGTATTTTTTCGGTCTGGACCGATGGTCTCTCTGCAGGTTTTTGTCGTGACAGTGTCGAGAATATGCCATAAGTCACTGGGATTTGGGTTGTTTGTTGTCGGGTTATTTATTTTCAGCTCATGTTCGAGCTACTCCCTGAAAACATGTGCTACTGCTTTATACTCTCGACGCTTAGTGTTAAAACCTTCTCTGAAGGCTTTCTGTCTTCGCGTTTTTGGGGCGCCTTGAAATGAGACATTGGCTTTCACAAGCCGATGGTCAGCGTCGCAGTAGTCTGTGTCTCGCATGGCACGAGTTATGAGGATAACACGGCGATGTCTTTCTTTGACAATGATGTATTCAAAGAGAGGCCAGTGTTTGGATCGTGGGTGTTGCCACTAACTCTTGAACTTGTCGGCCTGCCTAAACAAGGTATTGGTGATAATGAGGTTGTGTGCAGCACACTTGCTGAGGATGAATAGGCCATTGGGATTAACCTTGCCTAGTCAATTTCTCCCCATGGTACCATGCCAAATTTCATCATCTCTGCCAACTCTGGCATTGAATGTCACCAAGGAGCACACCCTTATCTTCTCTGGGGATAGAGGTTAGCACTCTGTCGAGGTCGGTATAAAAGTCCTCCTTGATGTAATCCTCTGCATCCAATTTTGGGGCGTATGCACTGATGAAAATGGCATGACGTGAGTGACTCGGTGTGACTACGAGCGTCATGAGGCGCTCGTTCATCCCATTAGGCATTTCAGTTAGCCTGTGTAGGATGCGTTGGCGGTTTTTGCCGGCAGCAGGATTACCCTTCCAGAAGAGGGTATAGCCAGACTCCCGTTCTGTGAGTTGCCCCTTGTCTGGTGGTATAGGGGTTTTGATGATGATGAGAGGTATGATGAACTGGATGATGGCTGAACGTGAGTTGCTTTATGTGGTGAGGCAGAAGCACAGGCTCCAACCACACATCTTGGCTCTCCCTTTATCTTATCCTGTGGTGCAAGAGTTGCAACGACTGGGGAGAGGGATTTCCTTCGTCCGCCGGTGTAGTCGTGGGTTCTTATGGTGGTCACCTATTCCGCCGTTGGGGTAGTTTTGGAGCTCGGTAAGCATGCTTACAGAGCATACACACACACACACACACACACACACACACACACACACACACACACACACATACATAACACCATCTGTGAGGGAATTACTACACCACATCAGGCCCCTCATAACACCATCTGTGAGGAAATTACTACACCACGTGATGCTCCTCATAACACCATCTGTGAGGTAATTACTACACCACGTGAGGTCCCTCATAACACCATCTGTGAGGTAATTACTACACCACGTGAGGTCCCTCATAACACCATCTGTGAGGGAATTACTACACCACGCGAGGCCCCTCATAACACCATCTGCGAGGGAATTACTACACCACGTCAGGTCCCTCATAACACCATCTGAGGGAACTACTACACCACGTGAGTTCCTCCTAACACCATCTGGGAGGGAGTTACTACACTACGAGTTTGCTGTTCAACACCTACATTAATCTGTATGTTCACTGTATGTTCCTTTACCTTTCTCTAATAAAGGCTTTTGTTAAACCATCAATGTATGTAATAAGTCATTTATGTCCAATGTATATTTTCAGCCTTCGGGCTGCAGAATTTTTTCAATAAACCGTTAATTATTATTATTATTATTATTATTACACATACACACACCACACCCTTTACACGCACACGCACACACACACACACAGACACACACGCACATACACAGACACAGACACACACACACACACACACACACGCGCACGCACACACACACACACACACACACACACACACACACACACACACACACACACACACACACACAATGTCAAATTATATTACAATAAAAAAATCCCTTCCATATTATCTTCGAGGTAATGGCAATGACCAAGTTTTGTAGACATCTAAATAACATAGGTGAAGGTCAGTTGTAACTCTTGAGGAAATACCAGGAACATATTTTACCATACGTGCCCTCCAACCACACCCTTAACCTTATTCCACACTTGCCTCTGTCATTACACACCTGTTATAACACCTCACGTTAGTTCCTTTATCCCCACCGAACACCGTTCACTTACCATCCCACACCTGCCCCCACTTATCTCAATACTCACCATGCAACTGAATACCTCACCTTACAACTGAAGCCCTCAAGCCACACCGGATCCCCTCACCTCACATTTGCTCCCCTCACCCCACATCTGTTTCCCTCACCACACATCTGTTTTCCTCGCCCAACATCTGCTCTCCTAACTCCACCTGTTTTTCTTACCTGTTCCGGTCATAGATAGTTGATAATCCACTTAGAACACCTTAGTGTACCTCTGTGGTGGAGAATTGTTAGAGTGTGTAATCTTCACCACTGTCACAATTTGAACTAGAGTGAAGGTTGGTCACAGCACTACGGCTTCACTCTTGGTCCTGTTGATTGTATATATCACTTCCTGTTATTCGCAAGGAGTAACAATTTATAACTATATGGTTGTTTATCTCAAACTGTCAATGATAAAACACTTAGCATTTCTCCATTTATAATAAAAATGCAGTTATAGCGTTTATCTGTTTGGTTTATTTACGGATTACCCAACACAGAGGCTACAGGAGCATATATTAGGCCAAGGCTAGCGCCATCAGTCACAAGTCTGTCAGGTGTGATGTATAGCCTGTACCTGGCTAGGAAACCGGTGACAAATGCTTTTACTGGGTCATGGAGGTGACCTGAATGTCATCTGCAACATAACAGGAAATGATGAGAAAAGATAGTAATTCCTGTGTGGAACATAACAGAATATGACGATATATAAATATTTGCCCCTTTTCTGGTTAATCCTGGTTGTGTGTTTTATTTAACCACTGTATGTATATAACGCTCACACCATATCTGCTCCCCTCACGCCACAACTGCTCCCCTCACGCCACAACTGCTCTCCTCAACCCACATCTGTTTCCCTCACCCCACAACTGCTCCCCTCACGCCACAACTGCTCTCCTCAACCCACATCTGTTTCCCTCACCCCACAACTGCTCCCCTCACGCCACAACTGCTCTCCTCAACCCACATCTGCTCCCCTCACCCCACATTTGCTCTCCTCAACCCACATCTGTTTCCCTCACCCCACATGTGCTCTCCTTTGGGTGTTATTGTTTACAAACATCCCCGAACGACAGGTAATACATTTTTCTGAATGTAAAAGTCTGTCGGGACTTCACATATTTTTTCCCCAATACATTATTTACGTTTGCGTTTTCGTTCGCTCATGTCATATATTTTCCTTTTCTTGGATATTGTATTTTATAAATTTCATCCAATATATATATATATATATATATATATATATATATATATATATATATATATATATATATATATATATATATATATATATATATATATATATATAATTCAGACATATTCTTATTTGCTTTGTTGTTTCCTTATGCATACTTTCCCGTATATTTTGATCGTCATTTAAATTAAGGTTAAGTCTCATGTAAACCTTTTCCTATTAACAAATGATAATGTAGAAGGGAATAAGTTAAAAATACTGGAGGTAATGCTAACCTAAGTAAATCGACCTATTGGCAAGTTCTAATGTAATTTAAGGCGTAATATTTTTATTAAGCCTTGAGCTCAGTAAGCCTATCACTTTGGTCACTTGTCATGCAAGAGAAGTTGTAGCTGTTCACGCTTCCTCTCTGAAAATTTATCAAGAAAATTTCTTACATTAGTGTGGGGTGTTCTGTAGAATACTCCTACTAGGATATTTCGTGTGTAGTTACGTAATTCAATGAAAAAAATCCGGAACCTTTAGGGCGACACCACCACTGTGTCGTGACGTGTCTATTATAATTTGGAATGTTATACAAATGGTCAATATCGTGTGAGGTAGTAGAAGACTAGAACTAAACTCGGGAGAATAGTAAACGTAACGCTTTCGGGCAATTTAAAAGGTATAAGGATAGTCTTAAGACAAACCTGAAAAGGTGCCAAATCGACCTCCTCACCTGGGAGTCGATTACTCCACACCGTAACGCTTGGAGGAGCACCACATGGGAAGGTGTCAATACTTTCGAGTTAGCCCGACTGTAAACCGAGGTACAATGCAACACAACATAACTCTCCCTACAATATGACACAACACAACTCTCCCTACAATACAACACCACACAACTCTCCCTACAATACAACACCACACAACTCTCCCTACAATACAACACCACACAACTCTCCCTACAATAAAACACCACACAACTCTCCCTACAATACAACACCACACAACTCTCCCTACAATACAACACCACACAACTCTCCCTACAGTACAACACCACACAACTCTCCCTACAATGCAACACCACACAACTCTCCCTACAATACAACACCACACAACTCTCCCTGTCTGTCTTTTCTGCCTGTGTTTTTCGGTCTGTCTGTCCGTTTAAGGGTCGCTGAAAAGGGACGCGATTGCTGCCACTATCATCATTAGGGTGGGGTGGGGGAGTTGACGGACCCACGCCCTTCCCAGTCGGTGGGTCCTGATACCTTCCTTCGGCGCCTGACGGATGGTACCATTCTCCACCTCCCAAGATGGGTGATGGGAAGGGTGTGGAATTCCCCCTCCCATCCCTGACCCCCCCCCCCCCTCCAAAACGAAAAAATCCCATACCCCATCCACACTCATCCTGGTGAATGGTACCATCCGTCAGGCGCCGAAGGAAGGTATTAGGACCCACCGACTGGAAAAGATGTGGAATCCCCCTATCCCCCACAAAAAAAAATCCTATCCACACCCATCCTGGGAGGTGGAGAATGGTACCATCCGTCAGGCGCCGAGGGAAGGTATCAGGACCCACCGACTGGGAAGGGCGTGGAATCGCCCCATCCCCCACAAAAAAAAAATCCTATCCACACCCATCCTGGGAGGTGGAGAATGGTACCATCCGGTAGTTGGTAATGGAAGGTATCAGGACCCACCGACTGGGATGGGTGTGGAATCCCCCTATCCGCCACAAAAAAATAAAAAAATAAAAAATCCCATCCCCAATCCTCGCCCATCCTGGGAAGTGGAGAATGGTACCATCCACCGGTTGCCAACAATTGGGAAGGGTGTGGAATCACTCCTCCATTCCCAGACCCCCCCCCCAAAAAAAAAAAAAATAATAATAATAAAAAAATCCCATCCCCCATCTCCCATTCCATCCACACCCATCCTGGAAGGTGAAGAATGGTACACTCCATTAGGCGCCGAGAGAAGGTATCAGGACCCACCGACTGGGAAGGGCGTGGAACCCCCCCCCCCCCCATCCCAGACCCCCCCCCCCCAAAAAAAAAAATGCATAATAAAAAAATCCCATCCCCCATTCCCCATTCCATCCACACCCATCCTGGAAGGTGAAGAATGGTGCAATCTGCCAGGCGCCGACGGAAAGTATCAGGACCCACCGACTTGGAACGGCGTGGAATCCCCCCATCCCCCACAAAAAAAAAAAAAACAAAAATCCCATCCCCCATCCACACCCATCCTGGGAGATGGAGAATGGTACCATCCAGTAGTTGGTAACGGAAGGTATCAGGAACCACCGACTGGGAATGGCGTGGAATAACCTCCCGCCCCCCCCCCCCCCCCACCAACCCCCATCCTCGCCCACCACTGCACCACGTGCAGCCATCATCCAGTTCATCATACCGCTCATCATCATCAAAACCCCTATACCACCAAACGCCCTATGGCGCCGGACGAGTAGCGACGGGGACAGGTAGATATGACTGGCGGGAGTCTCTTGTCAAAAATCTGCACATGGGTGGCACAGATAAGATGGTCGTTTATGCAATGAGATCTAGGCAGCAGTGCAATCTGGTCCTGTCTGTGCGACTGAGCAGCCCTTTCGAGGAGCCACTCTGCTCACCACACATGGGGGAGAGGCTACAAAAGGTCCCCTGAACATTGCCAGCCTAAAAAAAATAACCTGACTGAGCAACAGCACCCAGTAAGGTCACCCTTATGCGGTCTAAAACACAATCAAAATCACAGACAAAAAACCAAACAAACTATGACAACCTCTTATGGTCGCTGCATGGAATGTTAGGACCCTTCTGGATACTGGCACAAATGACCATCCTGAAAGAAGAACCGCCCTTTTAGCAAATCTGCTGGGTAGGTATAACATCGACATACCAGCCATATTTGAGACCCGGTTCCCAGACGAGGGACAACTCTCAAAACGGGGGTCTGGCAATATCTTCTTCTGGAAGGGTAATCCTGCTGCGGACAGAAACCGCCAACGCATCCTACACAGGCTAACTGAAATGCCTATTGGGATGAACGAGTGCCTGATGACGCTCTGAATCCCACCGAATAACTCACGTCATCCCTTTTTTATCAGTGCATACGCCCCAACACTAGATGCAGAAGATTACACCAAGGAGGCCTTTTATACCGACCTCGACAGAGTACTAACCTCTATCCCCAGAGAAGATAAGGTTGTCCTCCTTGGTGACATTCGGTGCCAAAGTTTGCAAGAGATGCTGAAATTTGGCATGGGACCATGGGGAGAAATTGACTAGGCAAGTGTAATCCCAATGGCCTATTCCTCCTCAGCAAGTGTGCTGCACACAACCTCACTTTCACCAATACCTTGTTTAGGCAGGCCGACAAGTTCAAGGGTTCGTGGCAACACCCACGATCCAAACACTGGCATCTCATTGAATACATCATTATCCGAGAAAGAAATCGCCGACATATCCTCATAACCCGTGCCATGCGAGGTACTGATTACTGAGACGCTGACCATCTGCTTGTGAAAGCCAAGGTCTCATTTTACGTCGCCTCAAAAACGCGAAGACAGAAAGCCTTCAGAAAAGGTTTTAACACTAAGCGTCGGGAGGATGCAGCAGTAGCACATGTTTTCAGGGAGTAGCTCGAACATGAGCTGATAAATAACCCGACAACAAACAACCCAAATCCCAGTGACTTATGGTATATTCTCGACACTGTCACGACAAAAACATGCAGAGAGACCATCGGTCCAGACCGGAAAAATACACCAGGACTGGTTTGCTGAAAATGACCCGGCAATGAATGTACTCGTCGATGATAAATGTGCTGGTTTTACTGACTGGCAGAAGAACCCTCAGTTTCGGATCAAAGCTGATACCTTCCGCAAGAGGAAAGAGGCGGCTCAGCGGGAACATCGCAATCTAAAGAACGACTGGTTTAAAAATATAGCATGTGAAAAACTAAAAAGTGCAGATCAACACAAGCTGCGCCATTTTTTCAATTCCAATAAAAGATTTTATAGGCCAATCATTCCTGGTGCAGCCCCGTCCACTCATCCGGCGATAACTCCTTAATTAAAAGATGACGAAGGCGTCTTTGAGCGCTGAAAAGAGCACTACCATTCACTGCTCAAGCGAAACTCTGATGTGGATGTCTTGACTACCTAGCAGTTCCCTCATCATCCAGAGCTGACCCACCTCAGCTATCCTCCATTCCTGGATGAGGTAGCTAATGCCATCAAACAGATGAAAAAAAAACAAAGCCTCAGAGCGTGATGGAATCTCAGCCGAGGTGTATAACGCAGGAGGACCACTGCTTACCAGCCATCTCCAGTGTTTCCTGGGGAATATATGGGAAAAGGAGGAAATCCCCAAGCTCTTAAGGACTGCTCCATCACCAATATTTATAAGAACAAGGGAGACCGATCAGACAGTGGCAACTACCGCGGGATTTCGCTGCTGTCCGTAGCTGGCAAGATTACCGCCTGACTCCTCCTAAACAGACTTCTTCCTGGAACGGATGACTTCCTCCTTGAATCTCAATGTGGCTTTAGACCATCACGTGACACCACTGACATGATTTATGTGGCCCTTGAGATACAGGAAACGTGCAGAGATCAGCATAGTGACCTGTACATCGATTTCGTCGACCTAACCAAGGCCTTCGACTCGGTCAAAAGGGAAGCCCTCTGGTGGACCCGAGCCATTTTGGATACCCAACAAAATTCATCGATATTGTGACATGAATGGCAGTGTCCTCTACAATGGCACACCGTCTGAGTTCTTTCCCACCCAAACGGGGGTTAAACAACGGTGTGTACTGGCACCAACCCTCTTTTCCATTTTCTTGGCTGGCTTCCTTTTTCGTGCCAGGGAGAATTTAGTCGGCGGGGTGGACATCGAGAACCGGATGTAGGGTCTTTTCAACATAAGACGACTCTAGGCTGGAGCAAAGGTATCATCAGTTTCCATTGCTGAGCTTCAGTATGCAGACGACCTCACCCTTGTCGCTCACACTGAAAGCGATCCTGACCACCTATGCAGATGTGTATGCGCACCTCGGCCTGGAGATGAAAGTACCTAAGACTCAGATTCTCTTTCAGCCAGCCCTTGGTTCAGCCACACCTCCACAGTTGGAGGTCTTGTTGGAGCTCTGTTAGCATGTGTGCCTGATGCTGGGCTCCACCACAGATTTTTCGTTCGGGGTTTGTTCCTGTCGTCTTATACCTGCCAAGGTTAATCCACAAAGCAGCGGGGCGGTTGTTGGTAGGCGCCATGACGTGCCCACATGCCAGTCGGCCTATGCACCGTCCTTCTGGGGCCCACTGCTACTCTGAGATCCCTTGCTCATCTAGCCTGGGCCCATGAGGCACCCAGTTACCATGTGTTGCCACGAGGAGGCACATCAGGAAACTTGATGTTGTGGAGGCTGTGTACTGGCAGGGGAAGACTTACGCAAGCTGGTTCCCTGTTCGCCACGAGGGCTAACCAGCGGCGGCAGCTGAAAGCGAAAGGGCGCAAGCAGTGCTTTCACCTTAACACAAACATAATACTGCCACTATAGACGCATTTCACCACCGTGTGTGTGTGGCGCGCGCGCACTAATGCACACACACACACACACACACATACAAACACCAAAAAAAAGTCTCCAAACAACTGCTTTCCCAGGGCTCTTCTTTCTTTTGTCATAAAATATAGCTTTACCATCACATTCTTTTTTTCTGAACACTTTATGACAAAACCTAAATGTAAATCACCGCCATTCTCCCAGACGCCTGCCATCTTACTCTATTGTTTATCTCGTTGTGATCACTTTTTTTTTCTCAATTACCTTTGCTATCAGAGTAATTAAACACTGTTTAATAGGACAATGTCGTTGCTGCTCTGGGCGGTCAAAAGTCAAATTTTGTTTAGCTGGTGACTTTAAATATGTGTGGATGTGTCACCAGTATTTATTTATGGACGGAGGGGAGGAAGAAATATTGCACTCTCCCTACATACCGTTGTTTTATGTCAACTTTTTCGAATATTCCTTCTTTTTCCCCGTATTTAATATATATATATATATATATATATATATATATATATATATATATATATATATATATATATATATATATATATATATATATATATATATATATATATGCAACAGGTTGGAATTACTGGACTTTAATTTCTCACTTGACTTGGGGTTTATTAAAGATTGTTTGATGGTATTTGCAGTGGAAGCGCCCCTTTGAGAAAGATCCCGAACCAGCACAAGAACACTTAAATCTTCTAAACAAAATGACTTGTCCGTGACCCGTGGAAGGATAGTGTCTGTGACTGGGATGAATGAGACACACTGTAAAATTTAGACACTTATATTCCATCCAACACTACAAACACAATCAAATAATGGTACACCAATATGCGCACCTCTTAACTTGAACTTAAAACACTACTCTGGGGAATAAAAGTTATACATGATATTGAAATTACTAGAAACTCAGGCAACAATAAATTTAAAGTATTAAAAAATGTTGCTTGCACACATGAAACAGGCCTTAAGGGCTTTCAACAAAATTATATCACCCCAACAGATGCACAATTCCTAACCTAACTTAAACACTACTCTGGGGAACAAAGGTTATACCTGAGATCGGAATTATAAAAAAAAATTTGATGCCTTAAAGGAATTAAATCGCAGTATCACTCTGGTTCCACTTAGTGACACAAACATTAAACAAACAATACAATCAAAATCATTTAGGAACTATTACTACACACGTCAAGATAATATCAGTAACTGAAAAATGGTACTAACTACACACAAAAATATTGTCACTATTATTGAGATGTTACTGGGTCCACCACTATCCGTGAACCATGCTCCACCCAACTCAACATACACCCGTAATAAGGGAGATAAAATGTTTCTCTAGGTATCCCCTAGACTCTTTGTATCAGTGTGACAATTAATTTACTCAGATTGCCTCAGTGTACTCTCAGTGCGTCCATAGGCGGGAAGAGAGAACGCCCGCAGGTGACCATGGCCAGTAGGTAATACTTCTAGCTGACCGAGGGCACGTGGTGGTGGGCACCCACGTGGTAAGAACTGATCACCCATTGCCGATGCTGGTCCCGTGTCGTTTTAGTTGTCGGGATCACTCCTTCACAGTGATCCTTTGCTACCCCGCTAACCAGTGACAAGCCTACACTGATCGTTCCAATGGCGATACTTGCCAAGCCTCAATCATCAACGGCAGTCTCAAACGGCAGTCAATCTCTGGCAGTCAATTTCTCGCAGACAATTTCTCGCAGTCATGTGGGTTCTGACGGAAACCCTGGAATTGACTCACTGTTAGCTCTTAATAACTTTATCACTGCCCTATCTAACCCTATCTGAGATCGAATGAGACTTACTTGTTATACTGCAAGAGCGCAGCACAGGTGACTAGGCCACGTGACTATTTCTGTGACGAACGCGCAGGGACGTCTTGTTTATCTGAATGCTTCCCCGTGATTGAAAGCTAGCCAGCCTCGTGTCCTCTCAAGGCGTTAGCTTAGGCCTACGTGACATATTTTCCGCCTAACTAATAACTCCTTGGGACACCCGTAACATTATTCAGACTGATAAACGATCTATAATAATTTCAAATTCAATAATAGTCCCTTAACTTCATGAATCGCATCATTATTAATTCGGCAAATTACATTTAATATCATATAGGCCTAGTTGCACAACCTCTCACTATGTTCGGGGAGCGCTCTCTTCCCTCAGACGACCTTGAAAACTCAGTATCGCCAATGGCGCAGCGTTTGAAATTACTCTGAAATTTCTGAATATTACAATTGACCCCCCCTAAAAAAAGACAGCACTGTCCTCATGTGTTGAGAAAAACATGCGTACGACCCCCCCCCCCCCTAAAATTTGTTCTAAGAAACTGCATCTCATCCCTGCAACGTGCTAAACGCAGCATTTCTGTCTTCTCTTCTCTCCTTTTCTCTCCCGCTAACACTCGACCCCCTAAAAGAAAGTTGCACTGCCCTCATGTGCTGAGAGAACAACTTAGAAACCACCTTCGTCTCTGCCCTATTCCAACTCGCAGCCAGCAACTCCATTTCTTGCCTAGCCCAACTCAAAGCCAACCAGAACATCACGCTCCCCTTTTTCCTGGCCCTTAAGCTAGAGAACCAATGTCAAAACAATACACAGTCCAAAACAAACATGCTTTCCTTTGCCTGGCCCTTGAACTAAGAGGAACCAGTGTCAAAACAATACTCAGTCCAACTTAAACATGCTCTCCTTTGCCTGGCCCTTGAACTAAGAGGAACCAGTGTCAAAACAATACTCAGTCCAACTCAAACATGCTCGACTTTGCCTGGCCCTTGAACTAAGAGAACCAGTGTCAAAACAATACTCAGTCCACGTCTCCGAACCTCATGCCGGCAGACCAACCCTCTGACAATGTACCAGTCCATATTAGTGAGGCCCTGGACATTACAACCGTACTCTCAATCCCGCTCATGATAGCAACTCAATCCCGCTCATGACAGCAACTACTACTCAACGCACATCTCTGACCTAACCATCTCTCCAATCCCCTCTGCCCTACTCACGACTCCTCCAACTCACCCTCGATAACCTGCCTTTTCTCATTACCATGCACACCTAAACTGTAATCGGTCGGCTTCGTCTTGCCTCTCAGCTGGAGGGCTCGATCAACCTCTCTGAACTACTTACGCACCCCTGAATTTTCCCACTTGGACCTGACACTTCCTTGACTGCTGGACGTGTGCCTGAAATTCCCCCCTTGTTTCCTCCCTGAACCATTGAATATGTGCCTGAAACTCCCACTTGAACCTGTTTATCAGTGCTTGATAATCCCTCTTTAGGTCTCCGAACTCCACTCTCAGCTGTACCAAGGTCCCGTGGCTGTCTCTCTTCCTCCTCATTTTTATCTCTACTGTCAAGCCTAACTAACTCAATCCGGGCACAAGGATGAGCATCAGTGCGTGTTCAATCCCTACCATTACTAACCAATACATGATGGCGTTCATTATCCCAACCACAGAACTATCAGTCACGGCAATAAAAACTACGCTCTGCTACCATTTGTAACTGGTCGGAATTTACTAGACTTTAATTTCTCACTTGACTTGGGGTTTATTAAAGATTGTTAGATGGTATTTGCAGTGGAAGCGCCCCTTTGAGAAAGATCCCGAACCAGCACAAGAACACTTAAAGCTACTAAACAAAATGATTTGTCCGTGACCCGTGGAAGGATAGCGTCTGTGACTGGGATGAATGAGACACACTGTAAAATTTAGACACTTATATTCCCTCCAACACTACAAACACAATCAAATAATGGTACTCCAATATGCCCACCTCTTAACTTGAACTTAAAACACTACTCTGGGGAATAAAAGTTATACATGATATTGAAATTATTAGAAACTCAGACAACAATAAATTTAAAGTATTAAGAAATGTTGCTTGCACACATGAAACAGGCCTTAAGGGCTTTCAACAAAATTATATCACCCCAACAGATGCACAATTCCTAATCTAACTTAAACACTACTCTGGGGAACAAAGGTTATACCTGAGACCGGAATTATAAAGAAAAATTTGATGCCTTAAAGGAATTAAATCGCAGTATCACTCTGGTTCCACTTAGTGACACAAATATTAAACAAACAATACTATCAAAATCATTTAGGAACTATTACTACACACGTCAAGATAATATCAGTAACTGAAAAATGGTACTAACTACACACAAAAATATTGTCACTATTATTGAGATGTTACTGGGTCCACCACTATCCGTGAACCATGCTCCACCCAACTCAACATACACCCGTAATAAGGGAGATAAAATGTTTCTGTAGGTATCCCCTAGACTCCTGGTCTCAGTGTGACAATTAGTTTACTCAGATAGCCTCAGTGTACTCTCAGTGCGTCCATGGGCGGGAAGAGAGAACGCTCGCAGGTGACCATGGCCAGTAGGTAATACTTCTAGCTGACCGAGGGCACGTGGTGGTGGGCACCCATGTGGTAAGAACTGATCACCCAATGCCGATGCTGGTCCCGTGTCGTTTTAGTTGTCGGGAGCACTCGTTCTCAGTGATCTTTTGCTACCCTGCTAACCAGAGACAGGCCTACACTGATCGTTCCAATGGCGACACTTGCCAAGCCTCAATCATCAACGGCAGTCTCAAACGGCAGTCAATCTCTGGCAGTCAATTTCTCGCAATTAATTTCTCGCAGTCAAGTGGGTTCTCACAGAAACCCTGGAATTGACTCACTGTTAGCTCTTAATAACTTTATCACTGCCCTATCTAACCCTATCTGAGATCGAATGAGACTTACTTGTTATACTGCAAGAGAGCAGCACAGGTGACTAGGCCACGTGACTATTTCTGTGACGGACGCGCAGGGACGTTTTGTTTGTCTGAATGCTTCCCCGTGATTGAAAGCTAGCCAGCCTCGTGTCCTCTCAAGGCGCTAGCTTAGGCCTACGTGACATATTTTCCGCCAAACTATTAACTCCTTGGGACACCCGTAACATTATTCAGACTGATAAACGATCAATAATAATTTCAAATTCAATAATAGTCCCTTAACTTCATGAATCGCATCATTATTAATTCGGCAAATTACATTTAATATCATATAGGCCTAGTTCCACAACCTCTCACTATGTGCAGGGAGCGCTCTCTTCCCTCAGACGACCTTGAAAACTCAGTATCGCCTATGGCGCGGCGTTTCAAATTACTCTGAAATTTCTGAATATATATATATATATATATATTTATATATATATATATATATATATGCTGATAACCACAAGGAAAGAAAAAAACGCGAAGTTCCCAAGCTCTTTCGTGTAATTCACATCTTCAGGGGTGAGTACACGCACCTACAGTGATTTACTTGCATATATATATATATATATATAATCAACGACCTCACCAGCAAGGAATCGAACCCTCGACCTACTGGGTGTGACTAGGGAGCGCTTACCGGCTAGGCCACAAGGACACTAAAAGCAGTTCTAGACTCTGTTATATTTCACACAAAGCCTGTTCATCGAGCTGATGGCGCCGTGAACCTCAATGGGAAACTGCCCGTGCCTCGTATGTGGTGTCAGTAGCATTTTACCGAATCCAGCTGGTATGAAACGCGAGGTACATATATATACTTCATTTTTAGTCCATTTAACACGCGGACTTTGAACATACAATCAACGACCTCACCAGCAAGGAATCGAACCCTCGACCTACTGGGTGTGACTAGGGAGCGCTTGTATGTTCAAAGTCCGCGTGTTAAATGGACTAAAAATGAAGTATATATATGTACCTCGCGTTTCATACCAGCTGGATTCGGTAAAATGCTACTGACACCACATACGAGGCACGGGCAGTTTCCCATTGAGGTTCACGGCGCCATCAGCTCGATGAACAGGCTTTGTGTGAAATATAACAGAGTCTAGAACTGCTTTTAGTGTCCTTGTGGCCTAGCCGGTAAGCGCTCCCTAGTCACACCCAGTAGGTCGAGGGTTCGATTCCTTGCTGGTGAGGTCGTTGATTGTATGTTCAAAGTCCGCGTGTTAAATGGACTAAAAATGAAGTATATATATAAATATATATATATATATATATATATATATAACTATATATAACTATATATATATATATACATATATATATATATATATATATATATATATATATATATATATATATATATATATATTTCATTAGCCCAATAAAGCACGCGGACGTTGACGTTGTTGAGGCTGTATACATTGACAGTATTTGTTCTTCCAATATTATGTACGCTGCATTTGCTGGTGTTGAATTTCATTTGCCATTTTGCTGACCACTCCTGCAGTTTATTTAAATCCTCCTGTAGTGGTGCGGGTGGTCCCCATTAGAGGTTCACGGCGCCATAAGCTCGTTGAACAGGCTTTGTGTGAAATATAACAAAGTCTAGGACTGCTTTTAGCATCCTGGTGGTCCAGCGGTTAGCGTTCCCCGGTCACAGTCATAGGCTTGTGGGCCGTGGGTTCGAATCCTGGCGGGTTGAGGTGTTGATTGTATGTAGAAGTCCGCGTGCTTTATTGGGCTAATGAAATATATATGGATCCTCGTGTTTCGAAGCCGGATTTGGTAAAACGTTACTCTGACCACCTAAGTGGTGCGGGTGGTCCCCATTAGAGATTCACGGCGCCATAAGCTCGTTGAACAGGCTTTGTGTGAAATATAACAAAGTCTAGGACTGCTTTTAGCATCCTGGTGGTCCAGCGGTTAGCGTTCCCCGGTCACAGTCATAGGCTTGTGGGCCGTGGGTTCGAATCCTGGCGGGTTGAGGTGTTGATTGTATGTAGAAGTCCGCGTGCTTTATTGGGCTAATGAAATATATATTGATCCTCGTGTTTCGAAGCCGGATTTGGTAAAACGTTACTCTGACCACCTAAGTGGTGCGGGTGGTCCCCATTAGAGGTTCACGGCGCCATAAGCTCGTTGAACAGGCTTTGTGTGAAATATAACAAAGTCTAGAACTGCTTTTAGCATCCTGGTGGTCCAGCGGTTAGCGTTCCCCGGTCACAGTCATAGGCTTGTGGGCCGTGGGTTCGAATCCTGGCGGGTTGAGGTGTTGATTGTATGTAGAAGTCCGCGTGCTTTATTGGGCTAATGAAATATATATTGATCCTCGTGTTTCGAAGCCGGATTTGGTAAAACGTTACTCTGACCACCTAAGTGGTGCGGGTGGTCCCCATTAGAGGTTCACGGCGCCATAAGCTCGTTGAACAGGCTTTGTGTGAAATATAACAAAGTCTAGAACTGCTTTTAGCATCCTGGTGGTCCAGCGGTTAGCGTTCCCCGGTCACAGTCATAGGCTTGTGGGCCGTGGGTTCGAATCCTGGCGGGTTGAGGTGTTGATTGTATATATATATATATATATATATATATATATATATAGATCCACAATAAAAACGTGGATAAGATAAAGGCATCTTCAGAGGCAACTGAAGATGTCTTGAATAAAGACGAAAGCTAGGGTGCTCCATTGTTTCCCTGTGTGATTTTATCATAATATATATATATATATATATATATATATATATATATATACATATATATATATATATATATATATATATATATATATTGTGACGTGACCTTGAATCCAGGGAGTAGAAAAGAGCAATTAGAAACCATCCCAACAACAACAAACCATAGCTAGACCACGTGGGCATTGAACGCGTGAAGCTGGCTGAAATGTCAGAGAGGACGTTTCATGGCTCATTGGAAAATTGATGCCTTATTGGGTGTAGAACTGTAGATTCCAGCCAAAATGTGATGTGGTGACCATTGTACACAGGACATGGGGAGTAGCAGGTTTAACGTGGCTGAGGAAGGTGGAAACGGTGGAAGGACATTAACTTGCGTATAAGAACATAAGAACATAAGAAAATAAGGACTCTGCAATCGACCGGTTGGCCTGTGCATGGCAGCTCCTGTCGAGAGTTACTACCATTCTCTATCATCCATGAATCTATCTAGCCTCCTTTTAAGACTTTCCATCGTTCCAGCACTTACTACAAAGTTGCTAAGCTTGTTCCACTCGTCCACCACCCTATTTTTGAACCAGTTCCTTCCTATCTCCCTCCTAAACCTAAACTTATCCAACTTAAATCAGTTGTTGCGAGTCCTTTCCTGCTCGGATATTGTAAGAACTTTATCTATATCGCCTTTATTGATTCCTTTCACCCACTTAAATACTTCTATCATATCTCCCCGCATTCTTCGTCTTTCTAGGAAATGCAAGTTTAGTTTCTTTAACCTATCTTTGATATGGAAGGTTTCTAAGTCCCGGAATCATTTTCGTCATTCTTCACTGCACCGACTCCAGTGAATGATATCCATTGTATAATAAGGGCACCAGAACTGAACCGCATAATCGAGGTGCAGCCTGACTAGCGCAAGATATAGATGCAATAAGACCTCTGCACTCTTATTACTTACACTTCTAGATATAAAACCTAATACTCTGTTTGCCTTACTTCGAACATTAACGCACTGTTTTTTAGGCCCTTAGGTCCGGGCTTACAAATACCCCTAAGTCTCTTTCACAAGTCGACTTCTCTTGGTTGACGTTGTTGAGGCTGTATACATTGACAGTATTTGTTCTTCCAATATTATGTACGCTGCATTTGCTGGTGTTGAATTTCATTTGCCATTTTGCTGACCACTCCTGCAGTTTATTTAAATCCTCCTGTAGTGCATTTGCTTCCTGCCCTGAATTAATCTGCCGCCCTATTTTGGTGTCATCCGCAAAATTCCTTATGTCACTGCTGATCCCAGTATCTAGGTCGTTTATGTAGATTATGAACAAGAGTGGGCCTAGTACTGACCCCAGGGGAACCCCACTGGTTGCACAGCCCCACTCAGATTTAACACCACCTACGCTGACCCTCTGTGTTCTATTGGTGAGCAATGATTTTATCTAATTTAAAACTTTCCCCTCGATACCATGAGCCCTAACTTTTCTCAGAAGCCTCTGATGCGGTACTGTCAAATGCTTTGCTAAAGTCTAAGTAAATAACATCGTAATTTTCGTCATTATCTACTACCTCGAAGACTTTCCTAAAAAAAGTCAACAGATTTGTTAGACAAGATTTTCCCTTTGTAAACCCATGTTGAGAGTCGTAGATAAATTTGCTTTTCTCTAAATGCGATCAGATGCTATTTGCTATAATTGATTAAAGAAGTTTCCCCAATACTGACGTCAAACTGATCGGCCGGGAATTTGACGCTGATGCTCTGTCTCCCTTTTTGAATATTGGTACCACATTTGCCCGTTTCCCCAAGTCTGGCACAACTCCTGTGTCTAATAATTTTGTAAATAAATTTACGAGGGGTCCGCTAATCTGTTCCCAACACTCTTTAAAGACTGGAGGGATAATTTCACCTTGCTCTGGGGATTTTGTCTTCTTTAATTTATTTATCCTCTTAAGAACATCCTCTTTTCTGATAGCGATATTCTTTAATTTCTCTTCTTCCTTTCCCCTAAATATCATTTCCACATTTGGAATTTCCTCGTGAACTTTGTCCTTGACCTTTGTTCTACATACCTGGAAAAATCCCTTGGGATTTACCTTGGTTTATCTTGCTATCCTGGTTTCATAGTCTCTCTTTGCTTTCCTTACATTTTTCTTAACATTCCTAGATAGTTCATTATACCTATTTCTGAGCTGCTCCTCCCATCCCTTTAATTTCTTATAAATTCCTTACTTTATTCCTATGTCATATTTAAGTTTTCTGGTCACCCACTCTGACTCATTCTTATTTGACCTAATTTTTCTGTATGGTATATTTTGTTCTTGTGCTTTATGAAGTATACGAGTGAATATATTATAGTCATGATCAATTGTTGTGTCACATGTGACCTCACCCGTTCCTACCTGGGACTGACCTGACTGTTCCCAGGTGACCTCACCTAGGCCCCTTCTTAACCCCTGATAATCCGCCAATCGAAAGTTTGGGACTCTGACCATATTGTCATTGTTTTTCGTTTCCCAATTTAGGGTGAACCTGATTTCTCAGTGATCACTGTTAACTAGTTTTTCCCCTACTGTGATATCTCTGATAATATTTTCTTTATTTGTTAATACTAGGTCTAATATATTGTCACCTCTAGTAGGTTCTGTAATTAGTTGTTTCAAAAAATTGACCTGTACTGCGTCTAGGAAGTCTTCAGATTCATAGTCACCTACAATGTTGTCCCAGTCAATATTTCTGAAATTGAAATCCCCCATAATGCACAGGTTGTTATATTTTGCTGCCATACTCATTTCCTGCCATATGGGCTGAGCTGCTTCTTTCCCAATTACATTTGCTACATGGAATACAATAAACACTTCCATTTACATTCAAACTTGGGCTATTTCTTATTAACATATTGGTAATAGTTGAGTCATACTCGAAAACAACATTAATATTTAGAAGCTTGAGGGACCTAACTAACGGGACAAATTCATTACGATAGAGCAGTGTCAAAATATTCTTTAGTGTAGGAATTTGCCTGGTTTGAGAGGAATGAAAGGATATTTTAGCCCTTTTAAAACAACGATCAACAAACACAGAAGGTTACCCACGTTTCTGTGCAATGGAACGAATGTGTTTCAATTCATCGTCAATAAATTCAGAGTCACAAATACGCAGATATCTTGAGAACATAGCAGAAAAAACTGACATTTTGGTAGACTCCAGGTGATTCGATAAAAAGTGAATGAAACTGTCTACCTGTGTGGGCCTTCTGTATACCTTAAATTTGTAGTTTTGGCCATTTCTCCAGCATTCTCTGAGTTGGATAAAGTGTTGCTAGATTCCCTTATCAAGAGTTCAAGTGATAGTGTGAAATTAGCCTTCAAACACAGTGCTCAGTGTAAAATAGTTATGCAAAACAGTGTTTGTGTTGATAAGTGGCACACCATTCGTGATTTTGTATATCAACTTCTTAGTGAAACCGACAAAGCCCAAAAAAGAAGGTTAAATGCCAAATTATATTCTCTGTTTGACGAGAGTTACTGGACCATATTGAGTGATCCAAATTTCTTCATAAACTTATCATCTTATGATCTTCAGACAAATGAGAAACTTGTGCTTGGTTTTGGTAGGAAGTTTTCTATCACTCAACGGTGTATTAATCCGCTTACTATTGCTAAAGGTTTAATCAACCTGGAAAAGAAGAAGTCGTCTGATATTACAAATGAAGATATTTCCATAGCTAAAGGTTGCATACATAATGTTTTACATAAGAAATTTGTTTCTAACATTCCAAAAAGATTTGAAACAGCCTTGATAAACTTGAAAAGAAATAAGAATATCCATATTACCAAGGCTGATAATTTTAATGCTATTGTTATTTTGGATAAAAGTAACTACAATGATAAGATGAATTCATTACTTAGTGATGAAAGAAGGTATTGTGAGCTTACGAAAGATCCCCTGGAAAATATTAATAACTTATCTAATTCCAAAATGAAGATGTTATTGAAAAAGAACCCCGATCTCATCAAACAGCTCTCTCAAATCAATCCCACTTTACCTTATATGTATGGATTGATCAAAACACACAAGCCTAACAATCCATTACGTCCTATCGTGAGTTCTGTGGGTTCTGTTACTTACAAATTATCTAAGTGGCTGGTAAAGATGCTATCCCCTCTTACAAGCCAAATATCTAATTCACATATACACAATAGCAGTGATTTAATTGATAAACTCAAGAAACACAATGAACCTTGCGAATTAATAAGTTTTCATGTAAATTCACTGTTCACTAGAGTACCCGTGAAAGACTTACTTTCATTTCTTAAAGATAAATTACGACTGTTAGATTTAACTATTGAACATGATACTTTTCTCAAATTGATAGAGTTATGCGGAACCGACAATGTGTTTAGAGCAAATGGGAAGTTCTACAAGCAAATATTTGGCATGAGCAAGGGTAATTGTCTTTCTGCTCCTCTAGCCTGTATTTATATGGAGTTTTTTTAGTCTAGATTACTACCCAATATAGTGGACTTTATTCCTCCATGGTATAGATATGTAGATGATGTTCTTTGTCTTTGGCCTAGAAAGAGTGACCCATTGGAATTTTTAGACAAGCTTAATGATAGTGTCCCAAATATCACATTCAAAATTGAAAGAGAAATAAATGGATCCCTTCCATTCCTTGATACGCTTATCATGAGAAATGGCCAAATATACAAATTTAAGGTATACAGAAAGCCCACACAGGTAGACAGTTTCATTCACTTTTTATCGAATCACCTGGAGTCTACCAAAATGTCAGTTTTTTTCTGCTATGTTCTTAAGATGTCTGCGTATTTGTGACTCTGAATTTATTGACGATGAATTAAACACATTCGTTCCATTACACAGAAACGTGGGTACCCTTCTGTGTTTGTTGATCGTTGTTTTAAAAGGGCTAAACAATCCTTTCATTCCTCTCAAACCAGACAAGTTCCTACACTTAAGAAAATATTGACTCTGCCCTACCGTAATGAATTTGTCCCGTTAGTTCGGTCCCTCAAGCTTCTAAATATTAATGTTGTTTTCAAGTATGACTCAACCATTACCAATATGTTAATAAGGAATAGCCCAAGTTTGAATGTAAATGGAAGTGTTTATTGTATTCCATGTAGCAAATGTAATTGTAATTATGTAGGACAGACAGGAAAAACACTGCAGATCAGAATCAAACAACATAAGTATAATATCAGAACAGCATCTGAAAGCAGTGCCTTGTTCGTTCATAAGAACATAAGAACATAAGAAAATAAGGAGTCTGCAATAGGCCGGTTGGCCTGTGCATGGCAGCTCCTGTCGAGAGTTACCACCACTCTCTATCATCCATGAATCTATCTAGCTTCCTTTTGAAACTTTCCAGAGTTCCAGCACTAACTACAAAGTTGCTAAGCTTGTTCCACTCGTTCACCACCCTATTTGTGAACCAGTTTCTTCCTATCTCCCTCCTAAACCTAAACTTATCCAACTTGAATCCGTTGCTCCGAGTCCTATCCTGCTCGGATATTATAAGAACTTTATCTGTATCCCCTTTATTGATTCCTTTCACCCACTTAAAAACTTCTATCATATCTCCCCGCACTCTTCGTCTTTCTAGGGAATGCAAGTTAAGTTTCTTTAACCTATCCTGATATGGAAGGTTTCTAAGTCCCTGAATCATTTGTGTCATTCTTCGCTGCACCGACTCTAGTGAATTTATATCCATTCTATAATAGGGGCACCAGAACTGAACCGCATAATCGAGGTGCGGCCTGACTAGCGCAAGATATAGTTGCAATAAGACCTCTGCACTCTTGTTACTTACACTTCTAGATATAAAACCCAATACTCTGTTTGCCTTATTTCGAACATTAACTCACTGTTTTCTAGGCCGTAGGTCCGGGCTTACAAGTACCCCTAGGTCTCTTTCACAAGTCGACTTCTCTAGGTTGATGTTGTTCAGGCTGTATACATTATAAGTATTTGTTCTTCCAATATTAAGTACGCTGCACTTGCTGGTGTTGAATTTCATTTGCCATTTTTCAGACAACCCCTGCAGTATATTTAGATCCTCCTGTAATGCATTTGCATCCTGCCCTGAATTAATTTGCCGCCCTATTTTGGTGTCATCCGCAAAATTGCTTATGTCACTGCTGATCCCAGTATCTAAATCGTTTATGTAGATTATGAACAAGAGTGGGCCTAGTACTGACCCCTGGGGAACCCTACTGGTTACACGGCCCCACTCAGATTTAACACCATCTACGCTGACCCTCTGCGTTCTATCGGTGAGCCATGATTTTATCCAATTTAAAACTTTCCCCTCGATACCATGAGCCTTAATTTTTCTCAGAAGCCTCTGATGCGGTACTCTGTCAAATGCTTTGCTAAAGTCTAAGTAAATAACATGGTAATTTTCGTCATTATCTACTACCTCGAAGACTTTCCTAAAAAACGTTAGCAGATTTGTTAGACAAGATTTTCCCTTTGTAAACCCATGTTGAGAGTCGTAGATTAATTTGCTTTTCTCTAGATGCGATCGGATGCTATCTGCTATAATTGATTCAAGAAATTTCCCCACTACTGACGTCAAACTGATCGGCCGGTAATTTGACGCTGATGCTCTGTCTCCCTTTTTAAATATGGGTACTACATTCGCCTGTTTCCACAACTCTGGCACAACTCCAGTGTCTAATGATTTTGTAAATAAGTTTACGAGGGGTCCGCTAATCTGTTCCCTACACTCTTTTAAGACTCGAGGAAAAATTTCATCCGGCCCTGGGGATTTTGTGTTCTTTAGTATATTTATCTTCTTAAGAACATTCTCTTTTCTGATAGTGATATTCTTTAATTTCTCTTCTTCCTTTCCCTTAAATATCAGTTCCACCTCCGGAATTTCATCGCAAATTTCTTCTGTGAAAACTGATAAGAAGTAGCTGTTTAATGCTTTGCTCATGTCTTCACTGCCATTTATCAATTCTCCCCTCCCTGACTTTAAAGGCCCAACTTTGTCCTTGACCTTTGTCCTATATACCTGGAAAAATCCCTTGGGATTCGCCTTGGATTCTCTTGCTATTTTGATTTCATAGTCTCTCTTTGCTTTCCTTACATTTTTCTTAAGATTCCTAGATAGTTCATTATACCTGTTTCTGGGGTGCTACTCCCCTCCCTTTAATTTCTTATATATTCCTTTCTTTATTCCTATGTCATGTTTAAGTTTTCTGGTCATCCACCTTGGCTCATTCTTATTTGACCTAATTTTTCTGTGTGGTATATTTTGTTCTTGTGCTTTATGTAGTATACTGGTGAATATATTATAGTCATGAACAATTGTTGTGTCATCTATGACCTCACCACTTCCTACTGGGAACTGACGTGACTGTTCCCAGGTGACCTCACCTAGGTACCTTCTTAACCCCTGATAATCCGCCAACCGAAAGTTTGGGACTGTGACCATATTGTCATTGTTTTTCGTTTCCCAATTTAGGGTGAACCTGATTTCTCTGTGATCACTGTTACCTAGCTCTTCCCGTACTGTGATATCTCTGATAATATTTCCTTTATTTGTTAATACTAGGTCGAATATATTGTCACCTCTAGTAGGTTCTGTAATTAGTTGTTTCAAAAAATTGTCCTGTACTGCGTCTAAGAAGTCTTCAGATTCATAGTCGCCTACAATGTTGTCCCAGTCAATATTTCTGAAGTTGAAATCCCCCATAATGCATAGGTTGTTATATTTTGCTGCCCTACTCATTTCCTGCCATATGGGCTGAGCTGCTTCTTTGCTAAGACTTGGGGGCCTGTAAATCACTCCCATAATTAGTTTTTCTCTTCCTTCCGTGATTTCTACCCACACAGACTCGGTTCCTATTTCACCCTTTATTGAATTATTAGTACAACATTTTAATGTATCCTTGACGAAGAGTGCGACCCCTCCCCCCTTCCTACCTTCCCTGTCCTTTTGAAAAAGGTTGTACCCTTCTATGTGGTACTCTGATAAAAAATTTTTGCTCGCCAGATTCATCCAAGTTTCGGTGATTGCTATGACGTCTACATTCTCGGTACATACAACTGCTCTCAGCAAGTCTATTTTATTTCTACCGCTCCTACTGTTTGTATAGTATACATTTAAACCTACTCTTCCCTGGTCCTGTTTTACCCCTTGTCCTGAGCAACTAATTTTACTTCCCAGGACCTGCTTGTTTTTTGACTCCCACTTTCCCCGACCTCTCTCTACTGGCGAAACCCCCCCTTCGGAGTGACAATTTCACGCTCCAGGGATGCAGACAACGTCTTTACCCCCTCACGAGACAAGTGTACTCCGTCGCGACAGTACAGGTAGTCGTTGCCATCGTATCGTTGCCAGTTATCAATGAATGCCCAACCATTGTTTGCACAATGTTTTTCCAGTCGGCAATTAATAGCAATTGCCCTGGACAGCCATTCACGACCAACCCCTCTTCTAGGCAAGACACCACATACTATCGGGATCCCTCCCCTCTCTCTAATCTTCCCCAGCGCCTCCCTATACCTCCTGAAAAGTTCCTCACTCCTAACCTTACCTATGTCGTTTCCTCCCACACTAAGACACACTAATGGATTGGTACCCTCCCCTGACAAAACTCTGTCTAATCTCTCGGCTACATGCCCTATCCCAGCCCCAGGAAAACACACCCTAGTCCTACGTTTCCTATCTCTCGCACAAAAAGCCCTATCCATAAACCTCACCTGGCTGTCACCAACTTCCACGACCTTACCTGTGGGCAGGGTTTGTACAACTGCCCTTTCCTCTCCTTGATCCATACCGTCCTGCCTCTTCTCTTCCTCGCCAGCTTCCTGCAGCACCTGGTAAGGGTTGCTGCACTCCACACCCTGGTCAGCTTTCCTAAGCCTGACCCTAGTCCTCTTGGAGACAACCACTCTCCACGCCTGCTCCTCCTTCGCAGGTGTCCTGCTAGGCAGGACACCTACCTGAAGGAGTTCCGTCCTGAGGGCTTCATTTTCCCCCTTTAGAGTGTCAACCTCACTCCTCAACTGCCCCAGCTGCCTTAACAGCGTGGCAAGGAGGTCGTCCTTCCCCACACTCCCCTCCTCTTCCCCCACGACACAACGATCCAAAGCGGCCATTTTCCTTGGTCTCTAACGGGAGCACGATCGGCACGACCTTCTCCATGTTAGGAATAATAATCACCCCATTGCTTGGGAAAAAAGCTTAGAAGTATTTAAATCATCTTGTGTCACAAAAAGACTTCTGGTTGAAGCTAGATTGATTAAGGAATTAAAATCAATAAACCTTAGTGATGGTCAGTTCAAAACTGATAATATGTTACATAAATTTATTTGTCAGTGGCCCAAGGTTAAAAATGCTTTGAAAACCTTTGATCTAGATGTATGATAATTATTTTGTGGGTCCCTTATTTTTGACCTGACTTGACTAGTCACGTCACCCCCCTTCTCTTAAGCTCCTCTACGTGTGTGTTGGTGTGGGGATTAGTGGATGACATCATTATGACCTGACCTGTATATTTAAGCCTCTCTCTGTCCATGTAATCCAGTTGCCTCTGAAGATGTCTTGAATAAGACGAAAGCTAAGGTTCGAGGCTCATCTTCAGCTTCCCGTTCTTCGTTTTCTTCCTTTTCTGTTTCTGTCCATTTCCCTTCATCATCATCGTCTCCCTCCGCATCCTCCACAGGTCGTGGACTCTCATTTTCACCCTGATTTCAGAGATAGTGGGGACAGTGGCCTTCCTATACACATCCAGTACCTTCTCAGTCACCTTGTTGGTGGCATCCATATAATCAAAAGCATTTGTTCTTCTCCTTAACCTCTCGTTTTCTGCTTCATAAGCCAGGGCACTTCCAACTTCCTTGTTCAGAGGCAACTTGTTAGATGGCAGAGGCATCCGAACCCCGAACACCTTATCGTTACCCTGGCGCAGCTGGGTGTTGCTAATCTTAGGACGACCCATCTTGGTGGCGGCCCTTTGAACTAACTGCATAACAACACAGAAAAAACAACTTTCAGCACTTCAATATCACCACCTATTGAACAATATTTTATTCAAAAGTACGGACTGAGATTTTGTCCTTAACTGTCCAAGTCAAGCTACTTGGGCTGAATTCGTTGATCAGTCCTGGGACGAATATTACCAACGGCGTGAATAGATTCCGTGGAATAAATTCAGGGCATTCCCGTCCAGGGAGCCTCAACAAACTCTGTAAATATTGCCATTGGCCTGCCATTGGCACATATACGGAGTTTGGTAATGTTCCATGAGCGGGAATGTCCTGAATTCATTCCACGGAATCTATCCACGCCGTTGGTAATATTGGGCCCTGGTTTTCGAAATATACGTATGTGGTGACTTGCAGCAAAAATATCGGCATAATTTGTAGCGCATTGAGTTGTAAAACAATAGCATATTATGAACCAGTGTACACAGTAGTCGAATAATCCAATTCAATAACTTGATTTTAACAGGTTGTGCCACATTGCCAGTCCCTTTATTATTTACAGTTTTTTCGCGTTTTTCATGCCAAACCCAAAAGTATCCACAAGCCTTCTAATGCAATGATGTAAAAAACTCAAACATATTCGGAATTAGCGTGGCCGATAGACAAATAATCCAACCCAAGCAATTACATTTTGAAAACTTTTGCAAAACTGTCACACCCTACTGTACACCATTGAGTACCAAAAGAAAGGTTTACCCCATGCACACTTTCTTTTCTGGATAGCTCCAGAGCACAAAATCAAAGCCAAAGAATATGATTTGGCAATTTCTGCAGAAATCCCTAAAAAAGAGCAAGATAAAGAACTCCATGATCTGGTTATGAAACACATGATCCGTGGCTCATGTGGTCCCCTAAATGAAGGATCCCCATGTATGGTCGACAGAAAATGTTCCGCGCAAGGCGCGGGTAATTCGACTAGTATATATATATATATATATATATATATATATATATATATATATATATATATATATATATATATATATATATATATATATATATAACACTATAATTAACTATTAGTGCTGGGTATTGAACCTGGATCATCACGAAAGGTAGGCAGAAAGCTTGTCCACTGTACCATGATGGATTTTAAGAGCTACCACACCTTAACTAGCTTGTTATAACTAGCACTCACTGGTGATTATTGTTTACAGACATTGATTTACATATCTAAAATACAGTTTCTGATATCATGTATTTACAACACCATTGTGCTGAGAACTGGATTATAAAAAAAAGTTTTCTGGAAGCCGTGTGTGGGCAGTGAATAGGCAGGGAACTGAGGCTAAAACAGAGTAGTTAAGATTTCTTTTTTCATTTAAGGCGTCGTTTACTATCATAGTTTAAGGAAATTTTACCTAAAGTAGATTACGTAAGGTTAGGTTAGGCTAAGTTTTCTATGAAACTTTTCATTTATATGTTTCTTTTTGTTCTATAAATACATTTAAATCTCAACGTATCAAGGGATATTGTGTAAAATGTTTTGTCTAGTTGCATGACTACATAAGTGCATTCACATTAACTTACACAGACACGCATATATATTCAGACGAGCATATTTCTCGCCGTCTTAGGTCTGGCTCCTACACCCACGAAGTTTCTATTAATCACGTGGCAGAAGAGTTGGCCGGAGTGTAAAACTTCAGATTAATGATCCGCCTCCTGAAATTATATATTCTCACTTTTTTTTTCTTGGGGGAATGGCACTAAAAACATGTGAGTGAAATATTACGGCAAGACGCCCGCACACTGTTTTACTTTTAATAATATATATTAAACACGAAACTCATTTTTTTTAATATTAACATCGGGTACAGTTTGGTTTAATTCAACATAATGAACTTATAATTTGAACGAGAAAGTATAATTTGACTTGGCACCAGTGAAAGCAAAATTGTATATTGAAGATAATTTACATCAACTTTGACTTTGCTATCTCCGACTCGTGTTATATTTTCCTAGCAACAAGTTGATGCTCTAGTTCACCTGTTGTTGATGATGATGTGATAATGGCGATGATGATGATGATGATGATGATGAAGATGATGATAATGATATGTGGTGATATGTAAGGGATAAATGATTAGTATAGCATAATAATAACATTTACAAACAATGGTGACCGAGAACAGTTAGTTACAGAGGTGATGATCGTCATGGTACTGTACAGGGAGCCAGTGGTGAGCAGATGCAGGGGCTGGCGGAGAAACATTCTTTCAGTCTGTCGGTTCGTCAATTATCTAATCAGTCAGTCAGCTTGTCTGTAAGTCAGTCAATTAGTCAATTATTAATATTCTGTCAGTCAGTTAACCAGTCACCCAGTCAAACAAGACAGGCATGGGTAGATCTGCATAACTCAGCTAAAAAAGGACCTACTAAATGAAATTATAAAGTAACAACCTTAAATAAAATACCCGACAAAAAAATATTAATATAAAATAAGTAATGATCAGAGAAAACCTGGTTGTGGCCACTTAAATGTAGTGTACCTCAAGAGATTAATGAAGGATTAAATTATTTAGTAATTTCCATGTTCAATTCTGTTGAGATATCAGTCATGGGGAGATTACTAAGCGGTAATTTCAGGAGAAGTTAACATGCGGAATTAGAATTTGGTAATAGTGCTCTTCCCCAATGACGAATGGAGCTATCCCTGCAGAAGCACCGGGAGGAGACAGAGAAAAAAAAAGAGAATTAGAGAGAGGAATGAGAAGTTGAGGTTTAGCTAACACGCATACACACACTCACCAAAATGCACCGTACGTAAGTTCAAGTTACCCTCACAAACGCTCACATATTTACAGAACCTTATTATGCACCTCAACCACCCACCAACGCAACCACCCCTTACCTACATCAACCACCACTCAACCAACTTCCCCTTCACCCACCACTGTTATTCTCTGAGAGCACCAACAGATAAACCAAATAATTGTAGGGACACAGTGACCCTATGCCCTGGTTCTCTGTCTCAGGCGTCCTTGAGGGTGATCTCATGAGACATCCTTTGAATGGTTTCTGAAGTTTGCCCGAAATTTGTCTTAGGACTGGTTCCTGAAGGCTTCCTATTATCTATCTCTTAGGGTATTCATAGGCTTATCACATGACACATCTTTGAAATAAACCCTTATGGCATCCCTGAGCTTGTTCCCATATGGGCTGGTCCATGACGGCATCCATGACCTGGCCTCATAGGGCGTCCTTGGACCGGACGCTGTAAACATCCGTAAAAGTGGGAGACATAAAAGGGGTGATGGGGTGAGGTCCCTCAGGACATTAGGGACTGGGTACACAGGATGGAAGGAACATGTGAGAGAAAGGTTCTTACTACAAAATCCTGAGTTTATGGCGGAGACGTCCACTACCCAGAGCTGGAAGAGTTATGTTCTGGCTGTACGAGGGTGTATCAATAGTGGGATGAAGTGATGGATGAGTATTGGGCAAAGCGACGTTGAAAACAAGATCGAGGAAGGCGAGGACGATGATGAGAATAAGGATCAATGGGAATGTTAGGGAGTTATCTTTTAACTACATTCGTAGTCATTGTTTTGTTTCCCCAGAACATGTGGTTTCCTAAAGGTACTGTAGGTTAGATTACGTTAGGATGGAGAGGAGGAGGACGAGGAACAGGAGGAAAGTGAAGGTATTGAAAAGAGGAAAGAAAACTGGGAAGAACAACTAAAGTATAAACAAGAAAGAGAAAAAAAGAAAAGTGAAGAAGTGTAAGAAAAAGACAGGAGAAAGAAGAAGAAAAAAAAGAAGAAAGGTGCAAGAAGTAAAAGACGAAAGAAAGAAGATGAAAGAATAAAAAAAGAGGAAGAAGAAAGAAAGAAAGAATCAGAAAAAAAAGAAAATAAGAAAAAGAAAGATGACAGAAGAAAGAAGGAAGAAGACGAAGAAGAAGAAAGGAGAAGGAAAAATAAGAAAGAAGTCGGAAGAAAAAAGAAAGAAGGCAGTAGAGAGAAGAACAAGAAAGAAGAGAGATGAAAGACAAGAATAAAGAACAAAAGAAGAAAGCGAAAAGTAGTTATAAAAATGAAGAAACAAGCAAAAAGAAATTCGAAAGAAGAAAAGAAAGAAAAACGACAGAAGAAGGAAGAAAGAAGAAAGCAAAAAGAAGAAAGTAGTAATAAGAAGGAAAAATAAAAAGAAGGAAGAAAGAAGAAAGAAGAAACGAGGAAGAAAGAAGAAACAGAGGAGAGGAAGGAAGAAGGATGAAGCAATCAGGAAGAGGGAAGAAAGAAGAACGAAGGAAGAAACAAGAAAGAAGGTGGAAAAAGAAGAGAAGAAAGAAGAAGAAATGAGGACTAGAAGAAACCGGTGACTCATATGGACAGGGTGATGCAACAAGATGGAGGAAGAAGACGGAGGAGGGGGCTGGAAGGGGAAGAAGAAATACTGTAGAGGAGGAGGAGAGGATGGAAGAGGAAGTAAAAAGACAGGTGGAGGAAGGAAGGTGGAGAAAGAATAAAAAGAAGAGGAGTGAAGGATGAGATGAAGAAAGAGAGGAGGCGGCGGAGGGAAGGGGAAAAGAGAAGGCAAAGAAGAGACATAAACGAAAGACGGTGCAGTACAGGAAGACAGACGAGCTGGGTAGTTTTACTGGTGGCTCCTCACTCTTGTATTCCCGACGGTGGCGCTGCAGGTGGTCAGAATATCCCGAGGTAAAATAACGTTCTCGTATAATCTCTGGCAATGTTACTAACCTCCAAATTCTTAAGTGATTTATTACAGATGGCGGTGGGAAAGCCCGTGACTAACACTGGGTGAGGGTAGAGAGGTGAGGCAGGGTGGGGTCTTTAGAGTGGGGCAAAGTTGAATAAAGTAGGGTGTGGTTGGGTAGTACAGGGTGTGATTATATGTGGTAGGATAGAGGTCCGAGGGTAGGATAAGGTAGAGTAGGGTAGGGTGGACTAGTGTAAGGGCGAATAGGGTAATAAGAAGGTGGGGAGAGTGGGGTAGGGAGAAGCGAGGCATAGTAGGGCGGGTTTGCCGTATTGTGGACGGGATGAGTAAAGCGAAGAGAGAGAGGTTGAGAGAGTAATAATTTAATGTAATCCGCGTCATGTTTCACACGATCATAAATCTACAAACACGCTCGAGGAGGAGAGGAAAATACTGAGATTTTTATGTGGCCGGGGGTTATGTCCGAGCCGGTGAAAATGTTGGCGCGGCTAGAAGACTTTCGCTCGTGTTACCATAAAAGTTTCTTTTCTTTTTGTGGTCTGTTGCGATTTTCTCGCACATATTGGAATTCTTATTTTCTGTGTGTGTGTGTGTGTGTGTGTGTGTGTGTGTGTGTGTGTTGTTTGTTGTTGGAGTATTGACCATACAAATAAATGTTTTTATTATAGGTGAGTTTGAACGTGTCATCTTTAGTGAGGAGCTTCCACGAAAATTATACAAATATGTTTAACTTCGGCAAGAGTCGTCCTCTGCCTAATATATACGTTTACTCTTTGTATTTAAAGGTAAGATTCAATTCCATTTTGACCCATGAAGTGGATGAAACCAAATATATAACTTTAAGGTTAAAACGGCATAGGAAAAAATCAGCAGACTACTCACTGGAACCGTTGGGGGTGAGCGTCGCGTTTGTAGAGGGGATTTTTGTTCGTCAGTTGAGGTCACCTATAAATACCACGGTGGGTCAAATTGTATCTGAAAAGATATATATATAAAATGTTTGCCTCAAAAGCTGTAAGGTAACTGATCTCACCTGTCCACGGAAGTCTCAATACTGCCTCAACCTGATAGTTATTAATTTGTATCAAAACTTATGCGTAAATGGGGAAATATTAGTGGGTCATTATAATTTACTTATATTATATAAATACTTGATCTTCAGATAATAAATTGCATTATGAACTAGAATTAAAATAATAAAATATGATATAATTTTATATAATTTATAGGCGACAGCCATCTATCCCCCTACCTATATTATAGCCAAATGTCAGATTTTGTTATAACTAATTCTATTTTTTATTAGATTTTTAAAGTATTATTAAGACTCATGATTTTCTGGCGTAAAAATACGATATTAATATCAGTCAGCTGTGACGTCACTGAAAAAAGTAGTTTTCCTCAGGAGTTGTCCTGTAAGTTTAAGATAAAACTATGAATTAATATCATTCTTGAAAGAACATATCTGCATTTTTCAGTAGGAATTCTGGGGCAACAATTATTAATTTGTGTTTGGTCGACGTATTTGCCGTCTCCCTGTAAACCATTATGTACTGCAATGAAATTAAGTTTGATGAACAGAACCTTTGTACCATTGTTCCAATATCAGCATCGCTTTATCAGTGATATTGCCATCTCCCTGTGCTTTCATTATGTCTGCGAGGAATTTCGAGTTTGGTAAAGAGGAACTTTTACCATTTGCTCTCGCTGAGGTGCGAGTATTGTTCTGTAATTAGTGTAGATGGTTAGTAGATCAGGTACTGTACATATTATAAAGCAATTGCACATCGCTGAAGTTTTTTTTTTTCATTTTACACAGTTTCGTTTCATAATACTTAATGTATTTTATATTTAACATTTGTAATGAACTCATCATTTTTTCAAATGTTCTTATTATTCAATTTCCATTTAGATAATCTGATTGTCAAAGTCACTACCTTAGTAAGTTAGTAACTTGAATTTCCAAAGTTCCATTAAAGTAAGAAACAAAATGTATAAAAACAACATAATATCGATAATGTGTAATTTCACGGTACCTGTATTGTGTGACTGTGGTGCTTCCCTCTTGATAAACGTCACGATGATGCAATTATATCTGGCTTTGGGGATCAAACCTAAATATCACAATAATAGATTTTTATGTGGATTTCAATTTAAGCTAAATCCCGGACAGGCTGAAATAATTTTATATTTGTGTGGCAAAACAACAGCTCTTAACAAGTGCCAGGAGGAGTGTTAAAAACGGGGAATGGTGGACTGTAACGGAGTAAACAACGGATACTGCACACATGATAACACTACATAACGGAGGGAAAGATTATACCTTGGACACACACACACACCCACACACAAACATAAAGCATTGCGAGATGACTACAAAACAGCAACATAGCATAATTTGGTCATTAGAAAGCCAGTGTTTGATGGAAGTGCTACTCGGCGGAAATAAGACAAAAAAATTCTTTAATCGTCGAGGGGAAAAGGATTGACCAATAATTTATCCTTTGCTGCGTCAGTAGGGAACATTCGTTGCTTCGTGGCCACTGCAGAAAAGTTATTCTATTGCGTCAGTCACGCTAGGAAAGACGTTCATGAAACTGACTAACACAGCTGAAATTGATGGTTACTAGTGTTCCCTGAGGAATGCAGTGAAAGGTAGGGAAACACCGTGTAACACTGAAGTCCGTTTATTATGGATGAGAGAAATACAAGTGGTGACTCGTGTGTGCCATGCACGGCTCACACAGTCAGACTGAGGCTGCCATGCCATATGGCAGCCTCGGGGCAAATTGCCACATAACGTGCAGTGTTGCCACGTGATGATTTATATTAATGCTACTCGGCACAGTAGCTTATATACAGGGTTGCTACTCGGCACAGTCGCCTATATACAGGGTTGCTACTCGGCACAGTAGCTTATATACAGGGTTGCTACTCAGCACAGTAGCTTATATACAGGGTTGCTACTCGGCACAGTCGCCTATATACAGGGTTGCTACTCGGCACAGTAGCTTATATACAGGGTTGCTACTCGGCACAGTAGCTTATATACAGGGTTGCTACTCGGCACAGTAGCTTATATACAGGGTTGCTACTCGGCACAGTAGCTTATATACATAACCTACATCTCCCTCCCCCCTCACGCTCATAGTCTTTGTCTTGAGCGGACTTCTTAGTCCTAAGTCGCTCCGAGCGTCGAGGTGCACTGTGCGGCGGATCCTCGTGAGGTGTAGGTGACTCGTCGTCGGTCAGGGGGCCAGCAGCAGGGGGTGGGACTGGCCTGAGGAAGCGGCGGTTCCTCCACCAGACACGGCCGCTCGGCATCCTGACCTTGTAGTCCCGTGACCGGCCGACGCCCATCACTATGCCCACCTTGTCCCAACGTGTCGTCGCGGATCCTGGACGCGGACAAGGGCACCAATCTCCACTGGCTGAAGAGGGCGCGCACGGTCGTCATACCGAGCCTTGGCGTCCTGGGCACGTGAAGCGGCGCGGCGGTCACAGCTCTCGGCTTTGGTCTGCCAGTCCTTCGCAAAGGCCTTGGCGTGTGTAGGAACGCGAGAGCGGAGAGGGTGACCATACAGGATCTGGGCAGGGGAGCGTCCTGTGTGGGTGGGAGTGGACGCGGGTTCTGGGCAGCTCTGTGTGGCAGCGCCAGGCGCGTCGCTCGTCGACTCACACACCCTGCTGGGGGTGTAACGAGCAGCTGGGATCTGCTCGGGAAAGTCTCTGGGCACCACGCATAACTCATTGAGTGCTCCCACGACAACAAGGGTGTAGCGAGAGTAGTCTGCACGTCGATCCATCCGTGACACGACCTGTCGCCGTAAGTGATCTCCGCTTGAAAGGAGCCCACAGCGTCCGGCATCTGGGAACCGTCCGCATTGTAGTACAGCAGCTGCGGCGGTGGTCCCAGGTCACGTTTGGTGAGGCCCAGTTTCTGGAGGTGCTTCAGCCCAATCACCGTAGTATCGGCGCCGGTGTCCGGTATCACCTCGATGTGACCCGACACATCACCGTGTGTGACGGCGACGCGGATAGTAGGGGAAGGGGTAGCCCTGGGGCGTGTGGTCGATTCCACCCTCCTGATGTGACTCCGCTGCTGCTTGGGGCTGCGTGGGCCATCTGGAGGGGACTGCGTGCAAACCACCCCGAGGGAAGTGCGCTGCTGTCCTCGTCTCGGGCTTTTGGGCTTGGGTTGGCGGCAGCATTTTGTCGTAGTGTCCATAGCGACCACAGGCCTGACACTTGTGGCCTCGTGCAGGGCACCTGTCTGTGTTAGACCAGTGGCCCTTACGGTCACATCCACGACACAGTGCGTCGGCGGCCGGGCAAGTCTTGGGGCCGTGCTGCTTTCCACAGCTGCCACAGGAAGCACTAGGCGGAGGCGTGGAAGAACGTGTGGCAGCCTTCGCGTTGATGGCCGCCTTCTTACCCTTCTTGTACTGAGAGATTGCTCTCACAGCAGGAGGGGCCCGTAAGGCAGAGGTGGCGGACTTGGTGGCCTCGTATGACCGACATTCAGTCACTACCACCTGGAGTGTGGAGGAAGCGTCCAGGGGGATGAGTCGCTGCACCAACTCTTCCTGCCTGACACCTGTCAAGATCCCGTGCTTGATCCAGGCTTCCTCACATTCCCGGCTGTGCGATCTCCTCTGACAAACTCTTCAAGCGTACAAAAAAGTCGTCAAAGGATTCGTTCTCTGCCTGCTTGCAGCTGGTGAAGGCGCGGCGACGCAAAGCCTCGTTATTCCGACCCTTAACATGCTCCTGTAAAAGGTCGAGCACAACCGTCACTGAAGAGGTAGAATCGGGAGGCACTTGCAACGTGTGCTCCAAAACTCTCTGGGTCTCCAGCGACAAACACATCCGCAGTTGGATGAGCTATTTGTTTGGAGGCATGCTGTCAAGGTCCACCATCGTGGAGTAATCTGTCCAACGCCGCCTCCACTCACGAAAAAGCTGAAACGTGACGTCTGGTGAGAGGGCGGGTGGGGGTTGAACAGATGCCTTGGGAGCTGTTGGGGTAGCAAGAGTGCCTGCAGGACGCTGGTGTGGTGGAGGAGGGAGGGTACTGGCGCCTATATGCGCGCTACCTGCGATTGAGGGAGGGTGGGTTAGCGCCAGGGTCGCCAATAGTGCCTCAAAACGCAACTTTTCCTCCTCTCTTCGTGTCTCCTCCCTCTGAAGTTCCATCTCTCTGCGTCGCTCATCCCGGTCGTCCATCCACCTCAGAATTGTGGCAATGTCCGTCACTGGAGGTGGAGTATGAGAGTCTGCGCCCGGTGGAGGAGAAGGTGGTGGGGAGTCGTGTCTCCCATCTTGACGTTGTCCCTTCTTACCGCCCATCTTAGTGTGTGCATGGACTGCATTGTTTAGTATATAAAGTGGCGCCTCAACAGCTCGAACCACATATATATGACATAAACAGCACAGAAATAACGCCGCTAGAGACGCGGCGGGGGGGGGGGGGGGCGGGGTGAGACCGTCAGTGTCTTCCCGGATGTCACACGAGAAGGGTGTACGCCTGCGTGCTCCGTGGGTACCACAAAAAACTGACCAATGCTCGACTCTCAGCTCTAGACACACACTAATACACTGTCACTAACACTGCCACCGTCACTAAAACGCACTGTGACGGAGCAACACTGCACATCGCGGCGAAACACAGCGCAACACAACACAACACACTATGAGTTGACGTGCATCACCGGCAGACGTAACTGTCTCGGCATAGTTCACACACTTTGTAAGAACAGATCCTAGCCACTGCACCATGATGGTTACTAGTGTTCCCTGAGGAATGCAGTGAAAGGTAGGGAAACACCGTGTAACACTGAAGTCCGTTTATTATGGATGAGAGAAATACAAGTGGTGACTCGTGTGTGCCATGCACGGCTCACACAGTCAGACTGAGGCTGCCTTGCCATATGGCAGCCTCGGGGCAATGTGCCACATAATATGCAGTGTTGCCACATAATGATATAAATAAATGCTACTCGGCACAGTAGCTTATATACAGGGTTGCTACTCGGCACAGTAGCTTATATGCAGGGTTGATATTCGGCACAGTAGCTTATATACATAACCTACAGAAATTAATAATATTCGGGCAGTAGTTCTGTAACAACCACAAAGCAAATAAGAGGCGACAAGGAAATTATGAGGTGGCTGAGGACAAGAACACTAGAACACACGTGGACCTGTAAAATAACAGTGATTTTGTCAACATGATGTCTATACAATGTTACTGTGTTTACATGAGTCTAATTATGGTTGTATACAAATGCGACAATGAAAAATTAAGCGTTATTACAAACATGGTTAAGTAAAAAAGGGTTCACCCAGAAGTACTTTCATTAATTTGCCTACATAGGAAATTCATCCCATATTTGTAGTCTTACAACATTGTCATTGTATATTTTGCATTGTTAAAGTTCCTCCGTGCCTTTCATATTTACCTTTAAGATTTACTTTCAATTTGATAACAACTGTTGTCTCCGTTGTCACAGCTAAAACTCTAAGCTAAGCCAATATTCTATTCCTTTTCTAACATTTTTTTTTAATTCCTCTTTACTTTCTGCATTAAGAGAATTAACATCTGTACACGTATATTGGACATTAAGTTACCATTAACTTTGATGTCTTCTTCTCTACTTACATCTTGACTTATTGAAAATTCGGAGTAAATAATTCTTTAAGTTTCAAACAACATGCAGACTTTTCTAACTCGCATCTATTCTTAAACTAAACCATCTAGTAAAATAAATACTTACAAAACGTTGCAGTTTCCTAATGCCTTTAAAGAACTTCTAGAACTATATTATCTCCCTCATCAATATATATTTTTTACAACACATCTATATGTTTATTGCATTTTATCCTATCAAATGCTTTTTGAAAATGAGAAAAGAATGATAAATTTTTTTGAACTTCCCAAGCCCACTCGCATAAAATTTTAAGAAAAAAAAATTCCTTTACTTCATTCCATATGCCATATACAGCTTTTAGTAGCTATTCGCTTGCATTCCAATTCATGTATTTTAGATCTGATGATAAAAAATATTTTGTCGAAATGCTACTAAATAAATATGTTGATGTTTATACATATATTTGTGTTGTTATGCTGCTATTCATCCTACGTATACGCATCCCCGCTCTGATTTATTTCAAAGATGTGTGCAATATATATATGTAACCGGTAGGAATTTACTGGACTTTAATTTCTCACTTGACTTGGGGTTAATTAATTATTAGATGGAAATTGCAGTGGAAACGCCCCTTTGAGAAAAATCCCGAACCAGCACAAGAACACTTAAATTTACCAGCAAAATGAATTGTCCGTGACCCGAGGAAGGATAGCATCTGTGATTGGGATGAATGAGACCACACTGTAAAATTTACACTTATATTCCCTCCAACACTACAGACACAATCAAATAATGGTACACCAACATATGCGCACCTCTTAAACTGAACTTAAACACTACTCTGGGGAATAAAAGTTATGCATGATATTGAAATTAGTAGAAACTCAGACAATGACTCATTAGAGAACAATAAACTTAAGTATTAAGAAGTGTTGCTTGCACACATGAAACAGGCCTTAAGGGCTTTCAACAAAATAATATCAATCACTGAGGAAATGGTATATAAAAGAAGAAATTATTAAGTCCACCATGAATAGGCCTAAAGGGCACTCAATAGAATTATGTTACATCAACAGATGCAGGCCTTAAGGGTTTTCAACAAAATAATATCAATCACTGAGAAAATGGTATTAAAAAAAGATAAGATATTAATAGCTCTACAATGAACAGGCCTTCAGGGCACTCAACAAAATTATATTACCCCAACAGATACACACCTCCTAACCTAACTTAAACACTACTCTGGGGAACAAAGGTTATACTTGAGATTGAAATTATAAAGAAATATTAAATGCATTAAAGGAACTAAATCACATTATCACTTACAACATAAGGGAGAAAACTCATCTGAAAAACAGTTCCCTCATTCTCTGGTTTCAATTAGTGACACAAACATGAAAAACAATACTATCACAATTATTAAAGAAATATTAATTACACACAGCAAGACAATGTCAGTAACTGAAATTTTTTTTTTTCACTAGATTAAGAAGTTACTGAGTCCACCAATACCCGTAAACACATGCTTCCTAACCTAACACATAGATTCCACTTGCACCCGTAGTTTAAGGCCCAAGCCAGCCTTTCTCAACCTTGGAAATGTACCTCTAAGTTCCACTGGACTCTTGATCCCAGTGTGTGACCCTGTATCACTCAGCTGGCTTCACTTTACCCCCAGTACATCCATGAAACGGAAGGGAGTGAGCCAATCAGACCTTGTACAGTTGAGAGAAGCTTTAGCTTCCCGTTAGTAAAAGGTTTTCACTAAGCTGCTTGAAGATATGTGGTATTGTGAGCCGAGGTAGAGGAGGGCTGATGACCCCAAACGATCATCATGTCGTTAGTTGGGCACCCAGACAGCTGGGTTCACTCCAACTCTCACCATACTCAACAGGTGGCTCAAACCCAGGTCAGCGGATGGTCATACAGCTCGTTTCACCACTCGTGTCTCATACCGCCAGTGGACCTTATCATACCGCGTGGGGTCTACAGAACCTTGTTAATAACTGATGTCAAATAAACGAAGGAACCAGGTCACTCGATCCGTCTCTCCTGGGTACAGCACAGAGGTGGTCCTTGACCTCTCTCACAGCTCCCCAGCCACGCTTGCTCATTGGTTCCCGTTTTCAGGAGTGGCTTATTTACCAGATGATTAACAGCTTAATTACTGTAGGACGTACGCAACATTTTCAGACTGGGAAACGATCTATAATTATTTTTAATTTAATAACTGATATTTAATTTTATAATTCGCCTCCATATTAGTTCGGTAAATTACATTTAATATCGTATAGGCCTAGTTCCACAAACTCTCGCTACGTGCGAGAGCGTGGTCTTCCCTCAGACGACCTTGAAAATTCAGTATCATCAATGGCGCGGCGTTTGAAATTACGCTGAAATTTCTGAATATTACACACACACACACACACACATATATATATATATTATATTCAGAAATTTTAGTGCAATAATTTTAAACGCCGCGCCATTGGCGATACTGAGTTTTCAAGGTTGTCTGAGGGAAGACAGTTCTCATCAACAGTGGTGAGAATTTCGGGAACTGCACCCATATAATGTTAATTATTCTCTGGCGACTTTATCTGGAGGCAAATTATGAAATTAAATATTAGTTATTAAATTAAAAATAATTATAGATAGTTTCCCAGTATGAAAATGTTGCATACCTCTTAATTAAGCTGTTAATCGTCTGGGAAATAAGCCACTCCTTCAAAGCGTGAACTCCTGAGAGCGTGTGGGTTAGAGAGTCGGGAGAGAGAGAGTCAGGAGAGATGATCGTGTGAACTGGCTTCTTTTGTTTATTTAACATCAGTATTAACAAGTAAGTTTTATTCAATCTCTCAGAGCTTAGATAGGGCGGTAGGAACAAACAATGAGTGAGTACAATAGCTAACAGAGGGTTTTTGCAGGGATTCTGTAGACCACACACGAGCGGTGAAGCGGGTGGTATGATAACTTCCACGGGCGGTATGAGGCGAGCTGTATGAACACGTCTACGAACTATACACGTCCATTTCACCTGGGTTGAGCCACCACAGTGGAGTATGGTGAGAATTGGAGTGGAACCAGCTGTCTGGGTGTACAGCTCGACGTGGGACCATCGTCTGTCCCTGTTGACGATCGTTTGGGGTCGCCAGATCTCTCTACCTCGGCTCACAATATCACATATCTTCAAGCAGTTTAGTGAAAACCTTTTACTAACGGGAAGCTAAAGCTTCTCTCAACTGTACAAAGTCGTAGTTGTTCACTCCCTTCCGTTCAAGGATGTACTGAGTGTAAAAGGAGGCCAGCTGAGTGAATGGATGGTCACACACTGAGGCCAAGAGTCTAGTGGAACTTAGAGGTACATTTTCCAAGGTGGAGAAAGGCTGTCTGTGCCTTAACTACGAATGCCTGTTGGTTGTGCCTTAAAGAACTACAGAGTGCAGGTGTAATCTATGTGTTAGGTTAGGGAGCATGTGTTTACGGGTATTGGTGGACTCAGTAACATATTAATCTAGTGATAATATTTTTTCAGTTACTGATATTGTCTTACTGTGTGTAATAAATATCTCTAAATTATTTTGATAGTATTGTAATTTTATGTTTGTGTCACTAATTGGTGCCAGAGTGAGGGAACTGTTTTTTTTCAGATGAGGTTCCTCCTCTCTGTTGTAAGTGGTACTGTGATTTAGTTCCTTTAATGAATTTAATATTTCTTTAAAATTTCAATCTCAGGTATAACCTTTGTTCCCCAGAGTAGTGTTTTAAGTTAAGTTAGGAGGTGTGCATCTGTTGGGATAATATAATTTTATTGAGTGCCTTTTAGTCCTATTCATGGTGGAATTTATAATTTCTTATTTTTATACCATTTCCTCAGTGTATTGGCAAGCAACACATTCTTAATACTGTTAATTTATTGTTGTCTAATGAGGCATTTTCTGAGTTTCTAATAATTTCAATATCATGTATAACTTTTATTCCTCAGAGTAGTGTTTTAAGTTCAGGTTAAGAGTTGTGCATATGTTGGTGTACCATTATTTGATTGTGTGTGTAGTGTTGGAGGGAATATAAGCGTCTAAATCTTACAGTGCATCTCATTTACCCCAATCACAGATGCTATCCTTCCATGGGTCACGGAGAATTCATTTTTGTTAGTAAATGTAAGTGTTCTTGTGCTGGTTCAGGTTTTTTTCTCCAAGGGGGCGCTTCCACTGCGATTACCATCTAATAACAATAATAAACCCCAAGTCAAGTGAGAATTTATTTCCATTGATTCCGACCGGTTACATATATATATATATATATATATATATATATATATATATATATATATATATTTATATATATCTATATATATATATGCAAGTAAATCACTGTAGGTGCGCGTGATCTAGGTATATGCTGATAACCACCAGGAAAGAAGAAAACACGAAGTTCCCAAGCGCTTTCGTGTAATTCACATCTTCAGGGGTGAGTACAGACTAGTCTGTACTCACCCCTGAAGATGTGAATTACACGAAAGCGCTTGGGAACTTCGTGTTTTCTTCTTTCCTGGTGGTTATCAGCATATATATATATATATATATATATATATATATATATATATATATATATTATATATATATATATTTTATATATATATATATATATATATATATATATATATATATATATATATATATATATATATATATATATATACACACACACACGATTATACTATAAGCAGTAAAAGCTCGACATGACAATTCGAATTATTATAAAATGAAAAAAATGGTTTATGTTACACATAACAGACGAATAAATGGGAAACTGAATAGTGAAAGACAATACAAGCAAACCCTCTTCCTGAAAGACTCAAAGGGTTATCCTAAAAAAAATGAGAGAGATCCACAGGAGGTGATGGAGTTGTTTAGGGCTCATATAAATTTGGTAATAAGAGGAAGGTTAACCTCCTGGTGGGTAAGGCAGTGTAAATCAAGTCCTGGAGTGCAGGTCAGGTGACCACCACATTCACTGAACCGTAACCTACACCTAATATAGTCATTGGAATTCAGGCTCACTGCGATTAGATCTGCTTGAGGTTTACAGTTAATATAGTTTAATTGGGGTTTAATTGGACTAACGCCTACTAGGACGAGATGCTCTTCCAGCATTTCACCCAAAACTTCCGCAATGCTTGAGTGCTTCATAGCCGTGACGTGTCCCCTTTAACTCTTCAGCTTCCACTGCCAACTCTCTAACGCCCCCAATGACTCTTTCTCTCTCTAGGTTAATTAACAATAGGTAATATCAATAAGACGAATTTAGAACAGGTGTAACATTCGGTACAAATTAAGGAATTTTCAGTGTTGATTATACAAGCGTTCAGATCTTCTAATTAGTGTTTTAACGGAGATTTTAGGCACTGGTGGAAAGAGCAGCGTAGACTCAAGGCCCTTGTGACTCCGTAATAATTCTTCTTTCTCTCTCTCTCTCTCTCTCTCTCTCTCTCTCTCTCTCTCTCTCTCTTTTACACTTACCACTAAATGTTTATTTTTCTCACTCTTTCTTTCAGCTCCTTTCTCTTAACTCTTTCTTTAATGCCGCTTTCCCCCTTTCATTTCTCTAGTTCATTCTTTATTTCGTATATTTTCTTCTTTTATCTTTCACTCTATCCCTCTCTCTCTTTCTCTCGCTTTCTCTCTGTCCCTCTCCCTCTCTCTCTCTCTACACTTCCTTGTATCGGGACTCTGGTGCTAGGAAGATATTACTGTACCTATGCCTGTATTTATACTTGAGCCTGTACATACATACAACTTTACCTGTATTAGTACCTGCATTTTCACCTAAACATGTACCTTTGCCTGTACCTGTACCTACACATGCAACTGAAGCTGTTCCTACTGTACACCTGTAACTGAATCTGTAACTGAACCTGTAACTGAACCTGTATCTACACCTGTAACTGAACTTGTACAAACACCTGTAACTGAACTTGTACAAACATCTGTAACTGAACCTGCACCTAGACCCGTAAGTGAGCCTGTATCTACACCTGTAAGTGAACCTGTACCTACACCTGTCACTGAACCTGTACCTACACCTGTAAGTGAACCTGTACCTACGCCTGTAACTGAACCTGTATCTACATCTGTAACTGAACCTGTACCTGCACCTGTAACTGAACCTGCACCTACAACTGTAAGTGAACCTGTACCTACACCTGCAACTGAACCTGTACCTACACCTGCAAGTGAACCTGTACCTACACCTGTAAGTGAACCTGTACCTACACCTGTAACTGAACCTGTACCTACACCTGTATGTGAACCTGTACTTACACCTGTAACTGAACCTGTACCTACACCTGTAAGTGAACCTGTACCTACACCTGTAACTGAACCTGTACCTACACCTCTAAGTGAACCTGTACCTACACCTCTAAGTGAACCTGTACCTACACCTCTAAGTGAACCTGTACCTTCACCTCTAAGTGAACCTGTACCTACACCTGTATGTGAACCTGTACTTACACCTGTAACTGAACCTGTGCCTACACCTGTAACTGAACCTGTACCTACACCTCTAAGTGAACCTGTACCTACACCTCTATGTGAACCTGCACCTACACCTGTATGTGAACCTGTACTTACACCTGCAACTGAACCTGTACCTACACCTGTAAGTAAACCTGTACCTACACCTCTAAGTGAACCTGTACCTTCACCTCTAAGTGAACCTGTACCTACACCTGTATGTGAACCTGTACCTACGCCTGTAACTGAACCTGTACCTACACTTATAAGTGAACCTGTACCTACACCTATAAGTGAACCTGTACCTACGCCTGTAACTGAACCTGTACCTACATCTGTAACTGAACCTGTACCTGCACCTGTAACTGAACCTGCACCTACACCTGTAAGTGAACCTGTACCTACACCTGCAACTGAACCTGTACCTACACCTGTAAGTAAACCTGTACCTACACCTGTAAGTGAACCTGTACCTACACCTGTAACTGAACCTGTACCTACACCTGTAAGTGAACCTGTACCTACACCTCTAAGTGAACCTGTACCTACATCTCTTAGTGAACCTGTACCTACACCTGTATGTGAACCTGTACTTACACCTGTAACTGAACCTGTACCTACACCTGTAAGTGAACCTGTACCTACACCTATAAGTGAACCTGCACCTACACCTGTAACTGAACTTGGACCTACACCTGTAAGTGAACCTGTACCTACACCTGTAAGTGAACCTGTACCTACACCTGTAAGTGAACCTGTACCTACACCTGTAAGTGAACCTGTACCTACACCTGTAAGTGAACCTGTATCAACACCTTTAAATATAGCTCTTCTTTCCTTATATATTCACTATGTTTTCCTAAATGAAATATTTTAATCTGATTTAAGCTTAAATAAACCATTGTTGTTATAGTGGCTGCCCATCGTGTAACGAGGATGGCCGGCCCAAGGGCCACCTAGGTGTGAATTTGTTTAAGGTATAGAAGCTGTCGCCAACACAACAACCACAGTGTGAGTTAACAAGCTACATGACCCGGTAATAAGGAATAGCCCGAGGAGACCGGACAACTCGCCAACTGCACTGTCTAACCATTATCCCGGAACACTATTAGCAAATCGATTAACATTCTGGTTCCTAATTAATGCTGGATAGACAGAGACAAATGGCGTAAAAAAAACTGGCCCATAGTTTCACTCTGCCCGGGAATCGACCCGGCTCCGCTCGCTCGCGAGGCAAGCAATGCTAACCATTACACCACTGTTTGTATTATGGCACCAATAACACATGAATGAAATTACAAGTTAAGAATATTATAATGTGAGCTTCAGTAATTCCTGTTCCTCAGTTCCGCGGGCAAGGTGCTACGAGATTTACTTATAATCTTAGATTATTATGTGAGCAAATATAAATAATTTCCACATGCTTCTTTTCATTCTTTGAATTATTATTATTATTATTATTATTATTATTATTATTATTATTATTATTATTATTATTATTATTATAGCTCATACACACAAATATTAATTAATTTGTTACTAAAATATTATGAAGGCTTATCTCATCCTACATCCTGTCCGACAATCCACCCTTATCCTAACAGTACTGTCATATACTTAGGTTATCGTACGAATGGTTTATGAGTCTCTAATAAATAGCGTTGAGGTACTTAGACAGAACGTTAGAGTAAAAATACTATAGCTTGAATTTTGGAGGACGCGGTAGGAATTCGTGGTATAATGTTGTCTAGCACTCAGGATGGATGGAAACTCTAAGGTGGTTTTCTTGTATAATATAAGTTATTGATAGACAGTCTGGTGCTGGAGGTGCCGTGTGGTGAGGAGCTGCTCAGTAGAGACGTTCGGTGAGTAGCGTGTTGAAGGAGGTAGATGTGCAGGAGCTTCGTTTGAGAAGATGTTGCCTGTTGCTGGCCTCCTGGTTGAATGAATGCTGGACAGCGAAGACTTTGCTGGAGTAGGTGTTGCGTGTTCAAGAAGAATGGCCATAATGAATCTCAATGGAGAGACAGAGCTTATATACCCAGCAGCCGTGAGTCCTCTATGAGTCATGTTGGGAAAACCCGAGAAAGTCGCCGGTCCCTGGTTCCGTTGCTAAGATACGGTAACATCTGTTGTCACCGCTGGCTTGGTTGCTAGGGAAGATGGTAGCAGCTGGTGACGCGGCTATGCAGTTGTAGGGGAGAAGTCCACTACAACGCGTACTTGTTCTCTCTTTACGGGTTGGTACTTGATTCAGCTTCCACACAGCCAGTCAACGTCTTGAATGCGAAGGAAACAGTCCCATTTGATACGTCACACCTAAATTATTAGTTTAATGTATACTCGTTTAACTCACTGTTACTTCTTATTAAAAATACAATAGTAATCGATTATTAGTTTATTTAAATAAACCATCTGATGGCCACTTACTTTCACAACTGTTTATAATAACAGTAAACCCTCACCACTATTTATATTTGTATACTTGTGAATCATGGATTATACGAATTATCGTAAGGAATCCATAGTTTACAACTGACAACAAGCCCATTCAACGTTAATTTCACACAAAACCACTACCCGAACATCTGTACGCGCCTAAAGGCTCCGCAGATAAATTGCAACGAGGCTTTAATTACAATTTAAGAATATTATGTGGGATTTTAAAAATAATTTCGAAATTGCTATTCTTCTTCTTCTTATTATTCTTATTCTTCTTCTTATTATTAATTTTTTGTTGTTGTTTTTAATTACAATATTATTGATTGTCTATTGTTATCAAGGAACATCATGAACGTAGAATATGAAATGGGGACAAATTAACTTTGATGATATTAAATTAACATGAACAATGAAAACGAAGATATGAGAAAAAAATAATAAAAGTGAGAATTCAAAACAAAACTTTACATGAACAAAACCTGAAAAAGATGAAAATGTGACTAATGAAGTGACAAATGCCTGTATTTGATCAGATTAAAAATATTAAAAAGGGTGAAATACTGTATGCCTAAACAATATTTATAGATAATTATCTATAATTATAGATTATATACGTGTGTATAGACCCTGTGGTATGTTTGCCTGGCTAATTCGTAAAGTTCGATTATAAAGTATGTGTAATAAATGCAGTGCTGTTACGGCACACTAACTCCATGGTGGTCTTGCGCTCTTAGGCTATGGTGGTGTTGGAAGACTATGGTGTTGTTGCAGGATTATGGTGGTGTTGGAGGACTACGGTGGTGTTGCAGGATTATGGTGGTGTTCGAGGACTATGGTGGTGTAGCAGGACTATGGTGGTGTCAGAGGACTATGGTGGTGTTGCAGGATTATGGTGGTGTTCGAGGACTATGGTGGTGATGGAGGACTACGGTGGTGTTGCAGGATTATGGTGGTGTTCGAGGACTATGGTGGTGTTGCAGGATTATGGTGGTGTGCAGGGCTATGGTGGTGTTGGAGGATTATGGTGGTGTTGAAGGAATATGGTGGTGTTGCAGGACTATGGTGATGTTGCAGGGCTATGGTGGTGTTGGAGGATTATGGTGGTGTTGAAGGACTATGGTGGTGTTGCAGGACTATGGTGGTGTTGGAGGACTATGGTGGTGTTGGAGGATTATGGTGGTGTTGCCGGACTATGGTGGTGTCGGAGGACTATAGTGGTTTTGAAGGACTATGGTAGTGTTGGAGGACCATGGTGGTGTTGGAGGACTATGGTGGTGTTGCAGGACTATGGTGGTGTTGGAGGATTATGGTGGTGTTGCAGGGCTATAGTGGTGTTGGAGGACGATGGTGGTGTTGCAGGACTATGGTGGTGTTGCAGGGCTATGGTGGTGTAGCAGGACTATGGTTGTGTTTGAGGATTATGGTGGTGTTGCAGGTCTATGGTGGTGTTGGAGGGCTATGGTGGTGTTGCAGGACTATGGTGGTGTTGGAGGATTATGGTGGTGTTGCAGGGCTATGGTGGTGTTGGAGGACGATGGTGGTGTTGGAGGACTATGGTGGTGTTGCAGGGCTATGGTGGCGTTGCAGGGCTATGGTGGTGTTTGAGGACGATGGTGGTGTTGGAGGACTATGGTGGTGTTGCAGGTCTACGGTGGTGTTGGAGGGCTATGGTGGTGTTGCAGGACTATGGTGGTGTTGGAGGACTATGGTGGTGTTGCAGGGCTATGGTGGTGTAGCAGGACTATGGTGGTGTCGGAGGACTATGGTGGTGTTGCAGGATTATGGTGGTGTTCGAGGACTATGGTGGTGATGGAGGACTACGGTGGTGTTGCAGGATTATGGTGGTGTTCGAGGACTATGGTGGTGTTGCAGGATTATGGTGGTGTTGCAGGACTATGGGGGTGTTGCAGGATTATGGTGGTGTCACCTTATCATTAATTATAATTAATGATAAGGTGACACTTTGTGGAGCCCCTTACGTATTCAGGTGATACACTCGACGTCAGCGTTCAAATTTCCTGTATTACTTTCATGAGGGTCAAGCCTATAGTACACGAGAAGGAGGGCCAGGGGGTGGGGAGAGGGGAGAACTGTGACATGTATAAGGAGAGAGAGAGAGAGGACGGAGTATATATATATATATATATATATATATATATATATATATATATATATATATATATATATATATATATATATATAGGCTGCTCCTAACGGGCCTATGTCAGTACCTTATAGGCCTAACAAGACAGGCCTGAAGAAAGCCTGGAAACAGGAAACGTTTTAAAGCTTTGTATATGCTCTAAGAACATTCAATTTCCTTGTACATTAAGAAAGTTACTCACAAATGCTTGAAAAAAATAAAAATAACAAAATGGGAGCACTCTCGGTAACTTTTTCAAATTTGTAGTTTGGGTGAGCACTTTCGTAATAATCGAATCGTATCTCGTACCACACGAAATTGAGTACAATAACACAAAGTTTGAATCAGTAGAAGTTCTAGGTACGACTTATGATGTTGCAAACTTGTTACACAGTTTTTTAAAAATGTTACTCAGTGTTATGAACAATATTGTTATTGGTGCTTGTTTGTGTCGTGGATGTGTCTGAAACTTTTTGATAAAATTAAATTTAGTTTTACAAGAGGTTATGGGCCGCCTGTGTCAAAGGGACCCCACTCCCCCCCCCCCCCCCCTCCCAGTCTTTTCTCACTCCCCTGAGACCAGATCTTCCCTTATCTCCTTAAACTTCCGACTCTTGAAAGACTCTGACGACACACCCAACACCTCACTGAAAGTTAACCGCGGAAGTCCTCACATTTTCTCTCTTTCTCCCTCTTCACAATAGCTAAATGCCTCCCAAATGTCCCAGGCCGGCTAGGAAAGCATTCAATCACTCTGAGGTTCTCTAAGACGACGAGAAATCTGTTGCTCCTCAGCTATTTCTTTGTCATCCTAATTGCAATGATTATTAATTACCAGTACATTCAGACTATTTTGGCACGTGAGAAAAGTTTTCTCTAGATTTTATGAAAAGGGTATTTGTGAAAACATTATGTAAGTCTCTCCAACATTCCTGTGGATAATGTGAACTCTTTAGAATTTTACGGTAAACAATTTTGGCTCAGTCAGACATACATACAGTAGCTCCCACCACAAGTCATTGAAAGTCCCTCAATATTAAAACGTTGTTTACGTTCACTGTTCACTTTGCTATCACTCGATATCGAGTATCAAGATCATCCAGCTACGATACAGTGATATGAGTTATTAAGGATGTCACCTGGGTTGGTGAATTTTGAGGTGACTAAAAAAGGCCGATACTGGACCGGCAGGTTCGATCACAGAAGTTGCATATGTGGGGGGCTACATCTAGTGTAGGAGGGGCGGCGGCAGGGTCTTTCCGGCGTTGGCGCTTGTGAGCCTCGTTAAGCAGTCGGGCTAACTCGAAAGTACTGACACCTTCTTGTGTGGTGATTCTTCAAGCGTTACGGTGTGGAGTAGTCGTCTCCCAGGTGAGGAGGTCGATTTGGCACTTTTTCAGGTTTGTCTTAACACTATCCTTATACCTCTTCAGTTGCCCGCCAGAGTTACGTTTACTATTCTTTAGGTGACTGTAAAGTAGCTGCTTTGGCAGTCTACTGTTATCCATGAGGGTAACATGGCCAGTCCAGCATAGTTGTTCATGGATAATGGTAGCCTCGATGCTCCTACAGTTGGTGTCAGCAAGAATACTGGCACGGAAGATGAAACGAACACGGAAGATGAAACGTAGACTACGTTGGTGAAAGTTTTCAAGTCCCTTGATGTACCTCCCTTATGTGGCCAATGTAGATAACTTCAGCTCCCTTCACCTGAAGACACGGTTTCAGAGACTGCCAAAGGCTTGGGATGCATATCTGATCCGATGCGGAATCTTTTCATCAATGTCCACGGTGGTGGACAGGTGGGAGCTGAGATGCCAAGAGAGGGTAACATTAGTGAGGGTAGTACCGTTAAGCTGAATGGATGGTGGAAGTGTGGCTGAACCAGGGGCAGGCTGAAAGAGAATCTGAGTCCTACATATATTCACCTCAAGGCCGAAGTGTGCATACACATCTGCGTAGGTGTTTAGGATCTCCTGTAGGTCGCGTCCAGTTTGAGCGACAAGGGTGAGGTAGTTTGCATACTGAAGTTGAGTAAATAAAAGGTGACGAGACCTTTGTTCTTGCCTGGAATCGTCTTATATTGAAAAGACCCTTCATCCGGTACCTGATATCCATCCCGCCGGCTAAATTTGCGCTTGCACGAGTAAGGAAGGCAGCCAAGAAATTGAAAAAGAGTTTTGGTGCCAATACGCACCCTTGCTTAACCCCCGTTTGGATGGGGAAGAATTCAGACTGGGTGCAATTGTGCAGGACACTGCCGCTCATGCCATCATGGAGTTGCCTCACAATGGCAATGAAATTTGGTTGGCAGCCAAAATAGCTGAGGGCCCACCAGAGGGCTTCCCTGTTGACCGAGTCGAAGGCCTTGGTTAGGTCGATGAAAGCCATGTATATGTCACGACACTGTTCTCTGCACCTTTCCTGTATCTGATGGGCAGCAAAGATAATGTCAGTGGTGCCACGTGATGGTCTAAAGCCACATGGAGATTTTGGGAGGAAGCTTTCCACCTCAGAAAGAAGTCTATTTATTAGGACCCGGGCGATAATCTTGCCATCTACGAACAGCAGCGAGATCCCGCGGTATTTGCCACGGTCTGACCCGTCTCCCTTGTTCTTATAAATATTAACGATGGAGGCGTCTTTAAGAGCTTGGGGGATTTCCTCCTTTTCCTATATATTCTCCAAGAGAGAGTGGAGACGACTGGTAAGCAGATGTCCTCCTGTTTTAAACAGCTCGGCTGGGATTCCATCAGGCCCTGAGGCTTTATTATTTTTCATTTGTCTGATGACAGTAGCTACCTCATCTAGGGATGGAGGATAGCTGAAGTAGGTCAGCTGTGGATGCTGATGGACCTGCTGGGTGTTTGTGTTAGGGAAGGACGGGCGGGCGGGTCGTGTTGCGTCTCTGTAACAAAGCGTGTTCGGCATTCGGGCCTTCGATGTAGAGCGGCAGAAATTGGACAGTGATTACATAAGTTCGTCAAGATCGTCTTAGTGATGTGAAAGTGTAAATCGATGTAGGACTTTTAATGCTAGACACGATTGTATTTTTGAAAACTCAATTTCCACCGAGTTGGAGGTACAGCCAGGGTCACAGGCCTATAACCACACAATCACTGCCACTTGACAAAGCTTTTATTTTATTTTATTTTTTAGGGTGTTGTGGTCACGGCTGTGATAAAGGCCAACCAGGGAGTGTAGTACTGTGCCTTCAGTTAAATCAGTTCATAGTTGTCAGCAGTGAATGCAGAAGAGTCTATAAATAACTTAAAGTGAATACATATTGGCATTCAAGCTGGTAAGGACAACTGCCAGCCTATTCGTGTCATAGGTGCCACAGAGACTTTAAATTTTATTTTGTTTGTGTGCTTTCTCAAGGACTGAATCTGTGTTTATAATACACCACTCACAGGGAGATACAGTGTACACAGTGATAGTTCATAGTGTCATCAGTGACCGCTGAAGTTGTAGATAACTTAAAGTGAGCGCTCACTGGCAAGCAAGCTGGAAAAGCACCGTGCCAGCTGAAACCAAGTCGTGTGATAGGTGCCACAGAGACTTTAAATTATATTTTTATTGTGTGCTTTCTCAAGGACTGAAACTGTGCCTACAATACACCATTCACAGGGAGATACAGTGTACGCAGTCGCAGACGACAACTCTATAGGCAACAGAGAGTAGCTAAGTACTTTTTCTCTCTTTATTTTTTTTAAATAGGTGTAGATCTATACACAGTCTGCACCCCCCCCCCCCCCCACAACAACAACAACCATGAGTTTGATATGTGATTACTGCAGGGAGACGTCGGATATGGAGGATACAGGCCTAACTAATGCAACGTTTAGGAAGTTACTAACTGCCGTAAAGCATGATGGCTGTTGCTGGTATTGCTCTGGCTGCATAGTCAAGGTGAATGAAGCGATTGCAATCCATAAGGGAACGAGTTCTCTAGGGACGAAAATAGATGAAGCAGGAGCCCTGCTGGTTGACAAACTGGAGCAAGTTGGGAAAGAGATCCTTGCTAAGACTGAGGAAGTAGCTAATAGAATGGAGGTGGTTGCTAAGAGGAGTTATGCTGACTTATTAGGAGGGCCACGGGGGGGGGGGGGGGGGGCGCGAAGAGTAATGCAGAATCAGTACAGGTTCTACAACAGATTGGGACTTTGAAGAAGTGTGTCGAAGAAATGAAAATTAACGGACCTACTGTTAGGGGAGAGGAGGAACACCAGGAACGGCTCCAGCGCAGGAACAATGTAATAGTTTTTGGAGTCCCAGAGAGCCAGGCGGAGGGAACTGTGAGTAAGGAAACACACGACAAGGTGCTGTTTCAAAATATTTGCACAGAGGTTCTGAAGATTCCAGCAACCCCTCAGGATGTGAGGAGGCTGGGACAAAAGCAGGGGGCTAAGCCTCGTCCCCTCAGGATCACACTAGTGAGTGAGGAGGAGAAATGGCAAGTTATTCGGCAGGCAAAAAACTTAGCAAGGAGCGAGGCATTTCGGGATGTATTTATTCACCCAGACCGCACGGTAATGCAGAGGGAACAGCACAAGAAGCTCCTGCAGGACTTGAAGCAGAAGAGGGAGGAGTCGAGGAGGAACGGAGACAGGTGTACATGGGTTATACTCAGGGGGAGGGTAGTGGAAACAAGTGTGCCGACACAGGGCCAGGGGGCAGCAGTGCACCCTCAACCCACTCAACCCCCCACCCGGGAGGCGGCACCAGCTCAGCCTACCGGACAGGAGGGAACGAGCGCCGTGTAAATAATGACATTTCTAACCACACCCTGCAAAATACAGTGTACTTAGCAAATGCTGCAGCTTCTGAGAATGTGGGGGGAGCGGGTTTATTACTAAGAGCAGAGACGTTACCGAGAACAAATTCTGGCTTGAATGTCATGTACACTAATACTGACACGTTCCTTGATAAGAGAGAGGAGTTTGAAACACTACTAAGAGTACACCAACCAGATATTGTAGGAGTTGTAGAACTGTTGTACAAGAACAGGATAATCGACCCAGAGGAATGTGAGTTCAGTATTGCTGGATATGACTCATTTACGAACCTAACTCAAGAATCCTGCAGAAGGAGTGTGGTTATCTACGCTAGGCAAGACCTTAGAGCCAGCCAGGCGAGGGTACAGGGAGAGGATGTTTTTGAAGAGTCCAAGTGGTGTAAAATTAAATTAAAGGGAGGGGACTTACTTATCGTCGGGTGTATCTACAGATCCCCGAACTGTGGCCCACTAAATCAAAGGAACTTAAGAACCTTAATAAACAATGCGGCGATGCTCAACCCCAGCCACCTCCTTATCATGGGGGACTTTAACTATGGCGACATCGACTGGAGAAACGAGTCCACCCCGAGTGACTTGAATAACCCTGCTACTCTTTTTGTAGAAACTCTGAGAGATAATTTTCTGTTCCAACATGTGAGAGACCCGACACATTACAGAGGGGAGCAAACACCCAAGCCACTTGACCTCATCATAACAAGCGAGGAGGGTATGGTGGCCAAACTGGAACACCTTGCCCCAGTTGGCACCAGTCACCATACAGTGTTGTCATTCAGATTTAACTGTTACCTAGTTCAAGATAAGGCCAGGCCAAGGTGCAAATATTACAAGGGAAATTACAACGGGATGAGGGAAGAGATGAGGGGTATATACTTGCCTGACTTATTAAGGTACAAGAACGCAGACACTACGCTGAATATCATAACTAGTAAAATGACCCATTTGATCGATAAATATATACCCAAGACCAAACCCAGTGCTTCTAAGAATACGAGGGGATTCCTACACATGAACCATGCGGCCGTCGACAAAATTAAGAAGAAAACCTAGAAATTCAAGACGTGGGTTGGGTCAAACGATGAACAAGACAGGAGGATGTATGCAAGAGCCAGAAACCAAGCAAAGATAGAGTGTAGGAGGGCTGAAAAGGAGTTCCAGAGGCTGGTTGCACGCGAGGTCAAGTCAAACCCAAAGGCGTTTTTCCGCTATGCAAAGTCGAAATTGAAAACGCGAGTAGGAATATCAGACCTGAGGCTTGAAGATTGTAGTTATGCAGATTCTGACTAGGATAAAGCTCAGGCATTGAACTGCTTCTTTTCCTCAGTGTTCACAAGAGAGGATGCAACTAACCTTCCTGCGTTTGAGGACAGACGGTTCGACACAGCACTGACCCACATTGTGTTCACAGAAGAGGGTATTAGAAATAAACTGTCCAGGCTAAAGGTCCATAAGAGTCCCGGACCTGACATGGTGCATCCTAGAGTGCTAAGAGAGCTGTGCAACGAGCTTGCAGAGCCCCTGAAGATTCTGTTTTGTAAATGCCTGGATGAACACATGGTCCCCAGTGAATGGAAAGTGGCTTATGTGAGTCCTATTTTCAAGAATGGCGATAGTCACTCCACGAACAACTATAGACCGGTGAGCCTGACCAGCATAATATGTAAAGTACTTGAGAGTATTATCAGAGATGCCGCGATGGAACATCTACTACGAAACAACCTTGTAAAAGATTGCCAACACGGTTTTTTGCCGGGGAGCTCCTGCTTAACACAATTGCTCAAGGTATTGGATATTTGGACCCATATTCTAGAACGGGGTGGTAATATCGACAATATTTACCTAGATTTTGCCAAGGCTTTCGACAGTGTACCCCACGAAAGGTTGAAAATCAAACTGGAAGGGTACTGAATTCGGGGAAATGTCCTAGCGTGGATAGAAGACTTTCTACATGACCGCAAGCAGTGTGTGGTGATTAATGGCACGAAATCGTCATCTGTACCTGTAACAAGTGGGGTACCGCAGGGTAGTGTATTGGGCCCGCTGTTGTTTGTTTGTTTCATAAATGACATGCCTGACGTTGTACACTCCTCCATACAAATGTTTGCCGATGATGGCAAGTTATTTCGGGAAATTAAGAACCAAGCGGACTGTGAAGAGCTGCAGAAGGACCTCTGTGGGCTCCAGGAATGGTCGAAGAAATGGCTGCTGAGATTCAATGTCACGAAGTGTAAGAGGATGCACCTGGGGCGTACCAACGGTAAGGAGGCGTATCATATGTCCCAACGCGATGAAGAAAATGCACTAGTTGAGACTGTGTGTGAGAAGGACCTAGGTGTCTATGTTGACAATGAGCTGAAGTTCTCGGGCCATTGTGAGAAGAAGGTAAATCAGGCAAATAAATTATTGGGTCTTATAAGAAGGTCGTTCAGATATCTAGACGCTCCGTCCCTCGTGACGATCTTCAGGAGTGAAGTGCTTCCCCACCTGGAGTACTGTCACCCCATCTGGTCCCCGAGATATGCTAGGGACTGTCAGTTGGTTGAAAATGTTCAAAGGAGGGCCACCAAACTGGTGCCTGCACTTCGGCACTTCAGCTACCCTGAGAGATTGGAGCGCCTGAACTTGCCTAGCTTATACTACAGACGGGCAAGGGGGGACCTAGTTGAGGTGTATATGCATCTCAGGGGGCACTACTCAGTTGAGTGTCCTTACTTGGAGCTGGCGGACGCTCGCCCCACAAGGGGTCACAGCTCAAGATTGAAGAAGCCGCAAGTCAGGAAAACCGTGCCGGCAAACTTTTTCGGAGTGGGGGTTGTAAACTCTTGGAACAATCTACCAGAGAGTGTTGTGACGGCACCGAGTGTGAGCTCTTTCAAGAAAAGACTTGACCAACACTGGAGCAGGCTCAGGTACATTCAGGAGCCGGTGCATGCCCAGTATTTGCCAACAGTGCGTGACAGAGACGTGACCGATTGCCCGGGCGGCTAGCGAGCCGATCTTTTGGTGAAGAATATAAATGAAAAGAGACGTGACCGATCGCCCAAGCGGCTAACAAGCCGATCAGTGGCGAAGAGGATAAAAGTAAAAATGAATGGTAGTGCTCTTTCCAGTGCTGAAGTAGGCCTTCATCGTCATTAATTATGGAGTTACCGTTGGATGAGCGGAGGGGGGCTGCACCACGAGAGATTGACCCATAATATGTTCTAGTGGAATTTAAAAATTCGCGCATCTTGTGCTGATCTGCAAATTTTTGTGTTTCACATGCTTTATTTTTAAGAAAGTCGTTCTTCAGATTGCGAAGTTCCCGTTGTGCCGCCTCTTTCTTCTTGTGGAAGGCATCAGCTTTGGTCCGTGACTGAGGGTTGTTCTGCCACTGAGTTAAAGCAGCAAATTTATCATTCATGAGTACATTGATTGGCGGGTCACTTACATCAAACTAGTCCTGGTGTATTCTTTCGATCTGGCCGAAGGTCTCTCTGCAGTTTTTTGTCACGACAGTGTCGAGAATATCCTTTCCGCACTGGGATTTGCATTGTTTGCTTTTGGGTTGCTAATCAGCTCTTGTTCGAGCTGCTCTCTGAAAGCATGAGTTATCGTTGGATCCTCAAGACGCTTTGTGTTAAAACCTCTTCTGGAGGTTTGCTGGCTTCGCCGGTTTGGGGCAATGTGGAGTGAAAACTTGGCTCTGACGAACCGTTGATCAGTGTCACAGTGGTCCGAGCCATGCATGGCACGGGTGATGACATCTCGGCGATCTCTTTCTCTGACAATGATGTAATCAATGAGATGCCAGTGTTCTTATCATGGTGGTTGCCACGAACCTTTGAAGTTGTCGGCCTGCCTAAACAAGGTATTGGTGATAGTGAGGTTGTGTGCAACACACTTGCTGAAGAGGAGTAGGCCGTTGGGATTACACTTGCCTAGTACATTTTTCCCTATGGTTCGCTGCCAAACGTCAACATCTCTGCCAACTCGAGCATTGAAGTCAAAAAGGAGCACAACCTTATCTTCTCTGGGGATAAAGGTAAGCACTCTGTCGAGGTCAGCGTAAAATGCCTCCTTTATGTCATCTTCTGCATGTAGTGTTGGGGTGTATGCAGCAATGAAAAAGGCATGACGTGAGTGATTCAGTGGTAATTTGAAGCCTCATGAGGCGCTCTTTGATCACAATAGGCATTTCAGTTAGCCTGTGTAGGATACATTGGCGGATCGCAAATTGAACTCCATAAATGCTGTATTCTCTTAGCAGCTGGCTAACCCTTTCAAAAGAAGGTATAGCCAGACCCCCGTTCTGTTTGTTGACCGTCATCAGGGAGCCGAGACTCACTAATAGCTGTTATGTCGATGTTATACCGTGCCAGCTGTTTTTCCACAAGCTCAGTTCATCTTTCAGGAGACTCATTTGCGCCAGTATCCAGACGGGTCCCGACATTCCATGCAGCGGCCAAAAGAAGTTTTATAGTTTGTTCTTGTTGGATCTGTGATTTTGATTATGTTTTTGATGCATAAGGATGACCTTGCTAGGTGGTTTGCCCAGTCAGGTTTTTTTTTTTTTTTTTTTTTAGGCAGGCTATGTTTAGGCTATGTCTTGTGAGCAGAGTGGCTCCTCGAAAGGGCTGCTCAGTCGCACAGACAGGTCCGGATTCCACTGCTGCCTAGATCCCAGTACATAAGCGACCGTCTTATCAGTGCCGCCCATGTGCAGAGTTGTGACTAGAGACTCCCGACAGATATCTCTGCTTGTCCCCGTCGCCACTCGACCGTCGCCATAGGACTTTTGGGAGTATAGAGGTTTTATGATGATGAGTGAAGAGCTGGATGATGGCTGAGGGTTAGTTGATTTATGTGGTGAGGCAGGAGTACAGGTTGCAACCAAAACATCTTGGCTCTCCCTTTTCCTGATCCAGTGGTGCAAGTGTTGCAACGCCTGGGGAGAGGGGGAGGTGCAATGGACTGCCAATAGCCCAGTTTGTTGGGCTTCGCCTTAGTAGCCTGTCCATCAGGCATTACCCTTATCCGCAGGTGTAGTCGTTGGGTTTCCATGGTGGTCACCTCTTCCGCAAACCGCCGTTGGGGTCTTGTTGGAGCTCTGTAAGCATTTTTGTCTGATGCAGGGCTCCACCAAAGATTTTTCGTTCGGGGTTTACTCCCGTAGCCTTATACCTACTAAGGTTAATCTACAAGGCAGCGGGGCAATGGTTGGTAGGCGCCAGAACGTGTCCACATGCCAGTGGGCCTCTGCACCCGCCCTCTGGGGCCCACTGCTACTCCAAGATCCCTTGCTGGTCTAGCCTGGGCCCACGAGGGAGTCTTGATGGTGAAGAGGCTATGTACTGGTAGTGGAAGACTTATGCAAGTTAGTTCCCTGTTCGCCACGAGGGTTAGCCAGCGGCGGCAGCTGAAAGTGAGAGGGAGCAAGCAGTCCTTGCACCTTAACATAGTGCTGCCACACTAGACGCATTTCACCACACACACGCACCATATGTGAGGAAATTACTACACCACGTCAAGTCCCTCATCACACCATCTGTGAGGGAATTACTACACCACGTGAGGTCCCTCATAACACCATCTGTCAGGGAATTACTACACCACGTCAGGCCCCTCATAACACCATCTGTGAGGGAATTACTACACCACGTGATGCCCCTCATAACACCATCTGTGAGGTAATTACTACACCACGTGAGGTCCCTCATAACACCATCTGTGAGGTAATTACTACACCACGTGAGGTCCCTCATAACACCATCTGCGAGGGAATTACTACACCACGCCAGGTCCCTCATAACACCATATGAAGGAACTACTACACCACGTGAGTTCCTCCTAACACCATCTGGGAGGGAGTTACTACACTACGAGTTTGCTGTTCAACACTTACATTAATCTGTATGTTCACTGTATGTTCCTTTACCTTTCTCTAATGAAGGCTTTTGTTAAACCACCAATGTATGTAATAAGTCATTTATGTCCAATGTATATTTTCAGCCTTCGGGCTGCAGAATTTTTTCAATAAACCGTTAATTATTATTATTATTACACACACACACACACGCACACACATACACGCGCGCGCACGCGCACGAACGCACACACACACACATGTGACCTCACTGAGTAAGGAGGTGTCTCCTGGCGCTCAGCAGCAGCCAAGGTCATCACGTCGACCTGTAGTTACTTAAGGTAGTTCAGTACTTTTACGGGTTGACAGTGCGTATTTTCAAGGTGTCAGTGACTGTAAGTGCCAGACTTGTGAATATGTGTGCTCCAGTGGCACGATATCGTCGCACCGACCTGTTTCGGCTGAAGTCTGGTACCGGCTATCCTCCACCCCACACCATCACTCTACTAAAGGCGCTGAGTATCTTCCACAACCGCGGCTGCAGACAGGGTCGCTGCATTCCCAGACGAATCCCTATCATCACACCGAGCAAGCATAGGAAAATCAAACCAGTACTTGAAAGACAGTGTACTCGCTATGAAGTGCCGCGACTATGGTACAGCCTACCATCCCTACTGCTGTCCAATGTCACATCTTTATGCAACAAGGTGGAGGAGGTCAGTGTCACAGTGAAGTCAGTTTGTGCAGGTATTGTGGCGATTACCGAGGCGTGACAAATTGTTCCTGAGATCTGTGCCATAGAAAACTATGAGTTATTTCACCACCTCAGAAAGGACAGGAGAGGTGGTGGTATAGTTGTGTACTGTTGCAGTGACCTCAAACCATCACCCCTAGGTGTTAATGTACCTGAAGATGTAGAAGCCTTGTGGGTTCAGGTCACTCCCACCTCCCACCCTCGCCAGCTTGCCTCCCTCATTGTCTGTGTATTAGGGTGTGTCAATTTAGGGGGTGAACTGGCTAAATTGAAAATCGAGTAATTTGGTAGCAATTTATTGTAGTCTTTAAGCATGCAAAACAATATTCTGGCATAAATTTTTTTTTTATAATAAGTCCTACCTACATCAAATGGATTTTTAAATGTACATATTTGTGAATTTATAACATAACCAGCGTTTGCACACATGTTACTGTTTCAAGTTTCAAATTATTATATTTTATTATCCGTAGTCTATTTGAAAGTAACCAATGCCTTCATTCTCTCTTTGCTTTGGTTTCTTGTCATCAGTAGTCTGCTTGCTATTTGTGCTTTGATGTAACCTTCTCGCCTCTCGTGGCTGTAAACATGGCCCGCTGCTTCTGTGACCATTTTCACACATCTCTCCACACTTTGAGTGTGGGAAGGCCACTTCGGCACCTGCATTGGAGTCTCTTTAAGGTTTCTCAATTCTTGGCTAGTTAGACTTGTTGTCAATGGTGGCTCTAAGACTTCCAAACTCAAGTCAACCAATTCTGACAATTTGGTGGCATTGACGTTTATTGGGGGAACTTTTCTTGAATGAAACGAACAGTCTCCCAACTGGTCGTCATCTATTAGCGTTCCTCTAATCTTTAGAATGACTTCTACAGCCTCGGTTCGGAGATTGGTACATTGACTGCAAAGCATTGCTTGCAAAACTGCTTCTGATCGAGCATACCAAGCGGACCTTCTTGCCACAGGTAACACGATGTCCCTCACTACCTTCCTCTGTGTTCTTACTAGCTGCAATTGAAACAAAAGGTGATTGGGCCCATCCACCCACATAGGATTAAGTTTCACACTAAACCACTGGGGAAGATAAACTCCAATAATAAATTCAACAATTAACCTCAAATTCTTCAGCACTTTGCCCTTCAATTCGTGTTTGGAAATCCAAATCCTGCAGAAACGAAGAGCTGTAGTTAACCAACGGCTGTGACTGACAGGTCCAATCTCCAAGAGACCCAATGACTGAGGCACTTCTCCTGATCTTATTGCTTGGGCACTACGATAAGCATAGGATTGATCTGTGCTGAGATCTTTGATGACTCCTTCAGACAACGCCGGAAGGGGAGGGCCAACTTCGACCTTTGGAAAGGTTGTATTTATTTCTAGTTGTGTTGCTTCATCCAGCATGATGCCAAGGGGACCTGACCACTTGTTGTTGCTCTTTGTAGGACCATCAAGTTCCTGGATGAGATGACGAAGAGGTAGCTCGCCTGTATGTAAATCACATACAATCCAAACAAGTCTTCTTCCTAGTTTTTTCTCTAAATGCGTCATTACACCCCCCTGCCATCCGGTGTTCACTGCAGTTGAATCTCCACCAACAGCCTGCAGCGAACTGCCAAGTCCTCTCTCCTGAACCCAACATAAAATATGATCAGCAATGACCTCTGCATGTTTCATCCCTTCTACTTCAGTTTCGGGAGCAAAGTGAAACAAAAACCGACCACCAGGCTCAGAACAGACAGAGTAGTGTTCTTCTTTGATGAGACCTGGAAACTTTCTGTTCACTCCCTCTTCTTCTAGCAAAACTTTTGTGTCATCTATTCTTCCATCAAACAAAAGACAGGAGAGCCCTCCCTCGCTTAAATCTTTTTCATGCTGATCAGATATTTCCTTCATTATTTTTTCTTGTGCTCTTCTAATTTTATTATGATCTATCACCAAATATACATCCTCTCGGCTGATGAGGCCTGCATCAATCCAAGCGGCAGTTGCAATTTCTGCAGCCTCACGAAGTCCAGCATGGTGGCGAATACTAGCTAAAGCAATGTTTGAAATATTTCTTGTGTTGTATTTCATTTTCTTTGGTAAAGGTTCAGATGGCTCTTTGGAACTATCATCTGATGTTGCTTCCTGTTCATCAGAAGAACTATCAAAGAAGTGATAAACATCTTGACACAGCCCTTCCTCTCTTTGGATGGCTTCTTCACTCTTCATTTTCTTCTTTTGTTCCCTCTCTCGGATTTGTTCTCTCTTCTTGGCATTAGCAATCTGCTTCTTTGTTTCTGAATAATCTATTGAACCCATTTGCATACTTCCTTGGCCTTCTGCCTTTGTCCTCTGTGCCTTTATAAATTCAAGCTCTAAAACAGGGATCTTCTTTTCACGAGGACAACCACAATCAATGTGGGAATTATTTTCTCTCTTACCTGAGTGAGAACAGTTGGATTCAGAACATAATTGTATGGAGCACTTGCAGGTCAAAATGTCAAACAGAGTATCAAGTGTGTGCAGAAATTCATTTTTCCTGGCCAAGTTTCCTTTACCAAGTGATGTTTCAACTGCTTTGTGCCATAATTTCGTTAGTTTTAGCTCAATAGTTCGACACTGATTAATCACAGGTGGTTTGAATAGTGCATTAGCTTTTGTCCATTGATGCAGAAGAGGGACTATCATGTCATTTATGAGTTCTTTATCTGTATAGTTCCTTCTGTCCTTTGCATTTTTTTCTCGAAGGAGTAACCCTAATCTTAGCATGTCTCTCACTGTTGGAAGTTCTGATACAGGAAGCTCCTTCCCTTTACCAACTAGCAGGCTCAAGTGGTTTGACAACTGACTTCTTGTCTTCAATTTTGACATCTTCACACTATCTGACAAATAGAAAAATATTTCAATGTTTCATAATTCAATTGTTGTTTCAAAAAATATCAATTTGTTTATCAAAAATGCTGTAACAGAAATAACATAATAATATCTTAGAACAAAATGTTTTATACAATGATATAAGTAACTGCGACAATCAATATGCCCTACTTACAATAATTAAAATGTAGAATTCGTCTGGTAGAGTAGGTGCAAGTGCAATGAGAGCAAACCACCGTCTATGATATCTAGAAGGAGAGTGAGCCGGGTGCCTTATCCTCACGCTTGGTACAAGTCAAAACAAGAATTAAACTGTCCCACACGGAGAGCCTGTTCATGTTCATGTTCTGACATGCATATTGTACACAAGCTATAGAACCATAAAATACTCCATAATCCATATGCTTACATGAGATTAGTTAATATCAAGTGAATAATTCTAATCAAGTCTCATTAATTTGTTGAAATACTGATATTTGAAACTTTAAGGTATAATTGATGTAGGTGAGGGTTATTTCAATTCATTTTTGTTTGCTAATCTCAAGTTTAGACATAAAGAGGCACAATATTTTGACTACCAAATTTGATTTTTAACATGTTGACAAAATTGACACACCCTACTGTGTATGCTGTCATCCCCCCCGCGCACCAAGCGCCAATGTACTGATTACTCATATTATAGACACTACTGACTCCCTGAGATCCAGATTTCCATGTGCTATACTAGTGATATGCGGTGACTTCAGTGAGTTAGACATCAGTGACATCACCCAACACCTCCACCTTACACAAATAGTAGACTTTCCCACACATGGCAATGCCACCCTTGACCTCATTATGACTGATCTCGGTAACCACTACCTTTCCCCCCAGCCGCTGCCTCCCATGGGACGCAGCCCACACCTGTCCCTGCTGTGGTCACTGTATGTATATTATGTATGCTGGATTATATATCATGTATGTATATTATGTATGTGCTCCATTTATGTATTATTTATTCAGCCTAGCTAGCAGCGTGTGGCAATGTTATTACCATACCCCACACGCTTAATTAATGTGCCTGGCGACGTATGGAAGCTGCTAATGTATCACTTGCCATACGTCGCCTATAGCAGTTGACAAGGAGACTAGCCAAGGGAGAGTGCTGCTTCCCTCTGTGTATATACTCTTATCCAGTAAACCGAACCTACAAAACTATACAGGTGTTTGTGTTCTCTCCTGTATATAGAACTTATTATTCAGAACCTAACATGGCGCAGTGATCCGATCTTACTGGATAATTACGAGTGAAAGTGCAAAGTCTGTGGAAAGCCGGCGTACAGACTCCTCTCTCGCTTGGGTCAACTCCCGCGCGTCATCTCTCCTCGAAGAATCTCAGCAACTTTGAGCAGTGTCAGTGACAGTGATTTTCTGTGAAGTGTTTAGTGCATTGTGTGTTTCGTGCCATTCATGTGTGACCTTGTTCTAAAGGATTCCCAAGGTATACGGCACGTTCTGGGCATTTGTAAGGAGTAGAGTTCAGTGCACCCGTCTCTGACCGCGTCCTGAGGGTACTGGGCTGACTGGGAGTCGCCGCGCCTCTCCCTCCACCCCCTCACAGCGCCGCCTCCACCCCCCCCCCCCTCACAGCTGGGGCGAGACTCTCTACCCGCCCGGGACACCACACACACACGTACTAACACTCGCTGACCGCGCGGCTTCTTATATATATTTTATATATATAACCTACTTATTTGTGTATTTAATTAATTTTTGTCTGAAATCTTGTTGATACGACGGGCTGACCGGTCAACACTGATTTAAGACATAGTACACAGAGGAAGTAGTTATGTCTCACGCCTTACGTAGCCGTGGACCCAGCGTCTGGATGAGCCAGGCGGGTGATAGCCCCGCAGAGATGGATGACCAGGCCGGCCACGACGCTCCAGCCCCCACATCGCGCAGTCCCTCACCTCAATATTCAGCGTTGTCTCCAGAGATATTTGCTTTACTGAAGTTTATGAGAGATGAGAAACGCGAGGATGAAGCTCACAGACGTTTGGCGGATGAGCACAGAAGGCAAGCAGAGGCAGAACGAGACAACCAACGGAGATTGGAAGACAGTGAACGGTTTGAAGCCTTGATATCTCGCCTCACTGTTAACCAAGCCCCTGGCTCTAACACTGCCTCGGTACTGACTGGTTCAGATACCTCATCCATGCTTCCTTCACGCCCCCCAGCCCCACCTAAAGCAGCAGCTCAAACGCCGCCCATCTTGAAGCCTGATGAGACTTTCCAGACTTTTCGTGAATGGCGGCGACGGTGGACTGATTATTCTACAATGGTGGATCTCCAGAGTTTGTCACAGCCTAAACAACTCATCCAGCTGCGCATGTGCCTGTCCTTGGAAATTCAGCGTGTCTTGGAACATACGTTGCAGGTACCCCCAACCTCTTCGCTGTCTGTAGAGGAGGTACTGGACGTTCTACAACGGCACATCAAAGGACAGCAGAATGAAGCTCTGCGCAGGAGGGAATTGTTTAGCTGCAGACAGTTGGAGGGTGAGTCTTTTGATGCCTTTTACGTGCGTCTTAAGAGAGCCTCGGAAGAGGTAGATATATGTCCAGGCCACCACCAGCAGTGCGAGGAGACCCAGTTGAAGCAGGTGATCCTGATGGGTGTTAAGGACGAGGAACTTGTCCAACGCCTCACCTCCCTCGACTCTTCCTCTTCTCTTAAGGATGTGTTGACGATATGTCGCTCCTATGAGGCTGCCAGGTGTGCCACCTCTGCCATCCGTGCTCCCCCTACAGCTGTACGCGCTGTGTCCCGGTACAAGAAGGACAAGAAGTCTGTTCCTACGCCTTCGCCCACCACGCCCACGCCCGGTTTATTTTGCAACAACTGTGGTAAGCAGCACGGAACACAGGTGTGTCCAGCTGCTCAGTCTACCTGCAACAGTTGGGACCGTAAGGGCCACTGGTCACTCACAGTACGGTGCCCAGCCAAACGCGTCCAGTGCAATGTGTGTGGTCGTCTGGGCCACTATGACAAGTGTTGCCCTTCCAACATACCCAAGAGACCGCGTCGGCGGAAGCTTCAGCCCCCTTCCACCAGAGAGGGCCGCCCACAGTCTTCCAATCAGAGGCACGACGACTCCTGACAACGCTCGAGCCACATTAGGAATGTGTGCTCCCCTCCGCGTCCCAGGACCAAAGTCCCCCAGTACATCAGCGTCATCGTGACCTACGGCGGTGTGTCATCCCGTCTTCAGATGTTGCCCGACACCGGCGCTGATGCTACAGTCATCGGTCCCCAGCATTTGCAATGCTTGGGGCTCTCTCCAAGTGATCTAGGACCGCCCCCCAAGGATCTCCGCTTTATGGCAGATGGTTCACAGATGACCCCGGCCCTAGGTTCACTCTATGCACACGTCACCTTTGGCAACAGGTCGTGTCAAGCCTGGATTGATGTGCATAATGGCGTCCCGACTCCTTTGCTGTCCTACAGACATTGCCAAGAGTTGGCCATCATCTCCCAGGACTTCCCAACACCGATTCTCGAGGTAAAACACGCCAACAGGGTGCACGAAGGGAGCAGCAACTACCCTGCTGCCGCCCTACCCCTACCTCTGGCCAGTGACACCTCTCCTTCGGTAGTTGTCCCTGCTGCTTCAAGTCTCCACGCCTTGGCCCGCCTCCACGACAGTCACTGTGGAGCCGAGGCCACCAAACGGCGTGCAAGACAGACTGTGTTCCGGCCTGGCATCGACCCCGACATCTCCAATGCTGTCCAGGTGTGCAAGCCCCGCCGCGTATTACAACCCAGCCAGCAGCAGGAATCCTTTATGAGCGACGACAACCCCACCCGCCCCTTTGAGTCTGTGTCGGCCGACTTTTTCTGTGTGTCAGGAAAGTCCTTCCTCGTTATCGTCGACCGTCTCTCTGGTTGGCCGGTTGTCATCAAGTGCGGTAATGACACGACGTCTGCCGCCACCATCAGCAAGTTCCGCCACTACTTCCGTGACGTGGGCGTTCCTGCACGCCTGCGAACCGACTGAGGGCCTCAGTTCACAAGCCGGGACTTTGCTGCGTTCCTTGACCGATGGGGAGTCCGGCATGTGTTGTCATCGCCCCATTACCCGCAGTCCAACGGCCACGCTGAGGCTGCTGTCAAATCCCTGAAGCACCTCATCCTTAAGGTGGCCCCTTCTGGGAACATTGACTGCGAGGCCTTCGACAGGGGTCTTCTTGAACTCCGCAACACACCTAACTACACCGGACGCTCCCCTGCCCAGGTTTTGTATGGACGCCCCCTTCGTTCTTGTGTCCCTGCTCACCCTCAATCCTTCTCCAAGGAGTGGCAGGCCAAGACAGAGGATTGTGATCGCCGAGCCGCCGAACGTGTTCAGGACGTCGCCGCCCGCTACAATGACCACGCCCGTTCTCTCCCCAGGTTGAGTGTCGGCACCCAAGTCCGTGTTCAGGACCCGACCTCCCTACGTTGGGACAAAGTAGGCGTAGTTATGGGTCTCGGCAGGTCACGGGACTACCAGGTGCGGTTACCCAGTGGTCGTGTGTGGTGGAGGAACCGCCGTTTCCTCCGACCCGTAACAATGCCGTCTGCTGGCCCCGCCACCAGTGTTAAGTCCCATACCCTTCCCAGTGATGAAGTCCCTCGACGCTCAGAACGGATCCAAAAGAAAAGGTCCGCTCAAGACTTTGCTATGAGCGTATAGGGGGGAGGGAGGTGTATGTATATTATGTATGCTGGATTATATATCATGTATGTATATTATGTATGTGCTCCATTTATGTATTATTTATTCAGCCTAGCTAGCAGCGTGTGGCAATGTTATTACCATACCCCACACGCTTAATTAATGTGCCTGGCGACGTATGGAAGCTGCTAATGTATCACTTGCCATACGTCGCCTATAGCAGTTGACAAGGAGACTAGCCAAGGGAGAGTGCTGCTTCCCTCTGTGTACATACTCTTATCCAGTAAACCGAACCTACAAAACTATACAGGTGTTTGTGTTCTCTCCTGTATATAGAACTTATTATTCAGAACCTAACAGTCACCTACCCCCACCTTCTCACCACCGCCCAGTGATGACCTGACCACCGTAGGGTCAAGACCTATTTAGGCGCTGCTCCTGCTGAGCAGCTCTCACCCTTGGCCAATGCTCGGCCCATTCCCCACGTCCCTCTCCCCGACCCATCCTCACCACCGGGATATCAACATAATCAAAAGTGACATTTCGTTTCGGAAAGAAGTGGAACCAGTGTTGAACAGTTATGAACAGTGTTTAAGCCAGTGAATTCAGTACTAGACAGTACCAGTGAGAGCCGTGACCCACCAGTGAGATAAGCACCGCTGGGAACTGACCGCCATCGCCTGACAAGGAGGTGCTAATCAGTCCACCCTGAGAACAACAGTGGGTTGGCTTCACACTTGACTTCGAAATAACACAACACCACCCAGTAGGGTGGGGATAGGTCAAAAACTGCAAATATGTTGCCTATATAACAAGTGAACTACCGTGTGTTGAGCACTGTGTCGTGTGTAGGTGTAGGTGCCCACGAGGCAAGGCCTATACCCTTGTGGTCACGCTCGGCCATGTGGTGAGGGTTTGTTTACACAAACCCCGTCCTCATAGTGTGCCAAGCTGGTTAGTTCTTTTGAAACAAAAATTGACTTTGATACTGTATCTAACCAGAAAAACAGAGATACTATTAAGAACAAGTGTAGTGTAATAAAAGTGTTTATAAACTGAGAAAACTCCTGTTACCTTAGTCCCCCAGACACCACACTCCCTCCGCGGGAGGCCCGCTCATGGCCTTCCCTCACCACTAATACGCTGTAGATGCCAGTCTCCTTTGTCCTCTAAGAGGGTTACACCTCCCAACCACCGCTGACTTCCTAGGAGTGCCAAGCAGTCCTCGGCCCTCTGACGTAGGCATATAAGTCGAGCCCTGTAACTCCACCATGTCTGAGTTGACTGGAGACCCAGCTACTCGCTTTAACTCTCCTGATGCACTGAGTGAGCCTGGCGACTGTGGTGTTGACCTTGACACCAACGGAGAAGATGGCTTTCAACTAGTTCAGTCCAGGAACAAGCGGAAGGCCGAAAAGGCAGAAAGACTTAGAGACAATCAACTACAACCACAACCCCCCATGAGAGTAAGATTATACTTCCCTGAAGGTACATCACCTGAAGACAAGTATCTCTGGCTGAACGATGCGGAAGACAAATACCCTGAGGCTGAGTTTCAGTTCAGAGTCGGTACACAAGATCATGTTCTGATTACAAACGACCCAGCAGTCATACAGGATCTCCTCACCAATAGCATAAGGGGAATAACCATGGAACAATCATCCCAACCATCGAGCAAGAAAACCATCGCGCAAGAAAACCATCTTAATCATAGGGCTCGACCAGTACCAGACCCCTACACTACTAGAAGCTCATCCCTACATCAGAAGGACGAAGCGACTCAGGGGCAAGAATGCAGTCATTGCAGACTGGGTTGGCTCGGAAGACCCACCCAAGACCATTCGAGTCCGTGGTGCCTATCGGACTCTGAAGGTAACTCTCTATCAGCCCCCTAACCGGAGGTGTTACAACTGTCAGCACTGGGGCCATGTGGCCCGGTTATGCCCCTCGACTAAGCCGTGGTGTGGTCTCTGCTCAAGGCAACATGCAACACAGGTTTGCAGAGATACAGTTGCTCAAGGGGGTGTCATCCAACAGAAGTGTATTAACTGCAAAACAGTTGGAGTTCCTGTATGGCACCCTAACTGTTCTAGAGTTCCTACACCCCTTCAGCGCCCAGACCCGCCACCCAGGCAGGTCTCAAGAAACACTAATGCTGCTAGGGTACTCCCTACGGCCAATCCCTGGCCCGCCCTCCCCACCAAAGCTCCAGGATCATCACCAGCAGTCATCGAAAGATCAGCATGGGGCAACACAGACGTACCGACACAACAGGTAGCTGCCAACACACTCCATGAACACGCACAACGTGAAGAGATCAATGATTTGAAAAATGAAATTAAAGAACTCAAAGCTCAGTTTACAGCTCAAACTGAAATGTTAAGGAGCCTCTGTGATACACTAAAGGAAAAAATCACCACCAACACAGTGCAGCAGCTACGAAAAAATTACAGTCAAACTGAAGACATTCAGATGTCAGTACCAGATGTGGAAACTCAAGACCCACCAGGAACTAGTGTCCACGCAGAGGAAAATAGTGATACTGGTAACAGTTCTACTGATGCCTCTGTGGACATGGTCAGTCAAGATGAACAAGCACAAACAGAAAATGGTGGTGATGTCGAGTGTAACCAAAGTGTGTTGTTGTCTGCCACTGAAATACAACAATTGTTGAGCCGTACATGCTCCAGAAATGTTTCAAAAAGGTTAACTGGCCTACTGCCTGCCGAGGGGACAGGCAGCGCAGAAAAGAACAGTATCATACAGTGCCTTTTGCTTCTTTTCAAATACATTTCATAATGGCCAGTGTTAATACCAGACAAAGTTCCAAATACATTTCATAATGGCCAGTGTTAATACCAGGCAAAGATACAGAGCGGTGAAGGTGATGAGTTGGAACATCTCATCCCTTAGAAAACGATACCCTGACCTACACTACAAAGTTGTGACTGAGGACATCGATATTGTGTGTCTGCAGGAGTGTCTCACACCTAATGGTAAGCCCCCACCCAGTCTGCCCAATTATGTGTATTATGATCCTAGTTCTACTCACACATGTTTGATGTATGTTAAGAAGTCACTCCCGCATGTACCTCTTGTATCCAAAAAGACTACCAACCTTCAGTACCATGGGATCACTATCCACCTGGGCAACTCCACACTCAACGTGCTAAACGCCTATGCTCCCTCAGATCAGTTTCAGTACACAGATCTCCCAGACTTTTTACACACTGAGCCCACCGTCCTGATGGGTGACCTGAATACTAGACACAAGAAATTAGGTGACTCCACCACTAACACCAATGGTAGGAGACTTATCTCACTTCTCAGCGCATATGAAGATGTTCAAATTATAGATAATAATGAACCAACACACATCTATGGCGGGGGTCTAGACAAATGTATTGGCTTTACTCTATCATACACAACTCATAGCTCTGATGTTGTCACTGATCTTATGTCTGGCCACAGCCCAATCCAAGCTAGTATACATGTAGCCAATGACTTCCCCACTGGTGGTAAACTCAACAGACGTAGAATCACAGTCAAGCAAGAACATGAAAGCCAGTTCATAGACTTCATCCATGACTGGTACAAGGACTACAAACCTGACAACTACCAAAGTTTCCATGACGATCTGATAGATAGGACTTATGTATACTTCACCAACAATGCCTCCACCAAAAAAAGGAGAAAATTTGGTCAGCATAATGGGAACAGGCAACAGCAGTGCTATAATGGCCCTGAGCTGAAAAAACTCAGGGCTAGGGTCAGGAGGGTGGGTAAGGGTTACAGACAATTTAGAACACCTCAAATGTTACAATTGTATCAAGCTTCCCTTGCTGCTGTCAGGGAACGTGTAAACGAACTCAGACAAAATGCATGGGAGACATATGTCAACAGCCTGAACCAACACACATCCCTCAGCAAAGCCTGGAAAGACATAAACATAATCAGAGGTAAAAACAGAAGACACGTCTCCCATCCAAACCCTCTGCAAAAGTCGAATGAGCTAATAACAAAGTGGGCTCATGTGTCTAGCTATGACATGTTACCAGCTAGGACTCGGGGACTCCTTGATGCGAAGTCTGTAGAGAGAAGTAATCTTATTAGCTTTATGCTGGGCAAACAGCACGATGAGTGTGATGTTCCATATACTGAGTGGGAGCTTGACGCCGCCCTCGCCAGGGGTAGGTCTACTTCCCCTGGAGAGGACGGAGTCACCTACAACATCATTAGACTACTAAGGCGCGTGCCAGGCAATCCATTGTTGGTATTGTACAATATAAGTCATGCCGAGGGCCAACTACCCACATCATGGACCAGCAGTATTGTTGTACCAATACCGAAACCAGGACAGCCTGATGCCTTTCGTCCCATATCACTAACCAGCTGCCTGTGTAAAACCTTTGAGAGGATGGTTCTTGGCAGACTCTTATATAGAATCAGAGAACACATGTCTCCTAACATAAATGGCTTCACCCATGGTAAAGGTGTACATAATTGCATCACCACATTCCTAACTGTGCATGGTGATGAAAGGCACAGATACACCACATTTGTTGACCTAAAAGCTGCATTTGATATTGCCAATAGGCAACTGATATTGTACGAACTAGCCAAAATGGATATAGGAGGTAGGCTGTTACACTGGATAAGTGGTTACCTAACCAACAGAAGGGCTGCTGCATTGTTTCAGGGTTACAAAAGTGAAATTAAAGATATGCAACTTGGTACCCCTCAAGGTGGAGTACTTAGCCCCACTTTATTCAATGTTCTTATGAATGCATTATTAAATTTAATACCAGACAACCCCAGCAATATCTCAATCAGCTATGCTGATGATATTCTTATACATACTAAAACTCATCGTGAAATGCAAACCACCCTGAACCATGTATACGCAGCCTGTGAACACCTCGGTCTTATTATCTCCACTGACAAAACTAAGGTGTTCAACAAACAAGTTGGTAACCGCAAACGCGGCCCCGCCAAGTTCAAGATAGGTAACAACACTATTGACTATGTTTCTTCTTTTAAATATCTTGGTGTTTCCGTCCCTTGTACCCTACCTGCCATACAACAGCTAACCCGCCAATGTACTCACAGACTGAGACCTCTTAGAAGTGTAGAGGGGTACAGCCCGCACTATGGTGCAAATATTAGAATTGTTAAAACAATGTACCGAGGCTATATAAGATCTCTCATAGATTACCACGCACCAGCCCTGGTCATTCGTGACGGGAAAGGCGTTGACAAGCTCGAGAAAATGCAAAATAAAGCCCTCAGAATTATCCTAGGATGTCCCATGAGCACTAAAGTACTTAATATGAGGAAAGAACTAGGTATACCCAGTAGGGTGTGTCATACGGAGGCGAATTTTTTTTTTTTGAGTTTGAAAAATCGGCCCATGTAGTTCTATGTGCAGAATCATGTGATATCTTCAGATTTGAAAAGTTTTCATTTTTTGCTAGGTATATTTTAACTTGAAATCTTATGAAAATTCAGTATTCCCACCCTTTTACCAACACCACTAAATAGCTTATTTAAAGTAAAGTAAATGTATCAGGTTAATTTATTAGGATGAAAATGATCCAGAATAGTGAAACGAATGATCTTGACACATTTATTAAATTTAATATTCCTTTAGAAAACAAAATCATCAAATACAAAAAACGGTTTTACTACTACGACCCGGTGTTGCTGCACACCATAGAGAACATGTCTTTCTTGCTTCTGTTTCTACTCATCACCTCCCTGCTGACCACCTGAGCTCGGATGTAGCCTTCCCTCCTCTCCTGGCTGTACACGTGACTGCTGGCCTCGCTCACTTGCTGTACGCAACGCTCTATACTCTGGGTGTGCGAGGGCCAGGCAGGGACATGCATGGGGTTGTCCAGGAAAGCTCTGACTTGAACATTAGTGAGGCTGCAGGTAAGAGGGGGCTCACTGCCAGCCTGGATGTTATCCAGATCTATGAGATCAGTGAGGGTCTTGGCGCCTAGATTGACTTCAGGAGTCTTCCTGACCCTGAAGGAATCGTCACCAACTGATTCGTCATGCCCAGATCCTCTCATAAGTCTCATATCCAAGATCTTTTTGACTGCCACTCTTCTCTCCTCCTCATCCTTACTGCAGAGCATTGTCTGCAGAACTGCCTCGGGATGAGCATACCAGGAAGATCTCCTCACAGTCTGCTCCACAATCTGAACAACCTTCCTTGGCTGACTCCTCAGGAGCTCAAGCTGGAAGAGAACATGCCTCGGACCTTCGGAGAACGATGACTTGACCTTGGTATTGAACCAATTTGGAAAGTAGACACTCACGATGAATTTGACAATAAGTCTCAGGTTGTGAAGCTGGTTCCCTTTCAGTTTATGATGAGCGACCCAAATTCTGCAGAACCTGAGAGCCGTTGTGAGCCACCTAGAATGTGAGACTGGACCTATCTGCAGGTAAGCAAGTCTAAGCATGACCCCAGTTTTGATGGCACTGCAATTCATGTAACCATAGTACTGGTCAGTACTCAGGTCGTCAATGACAGTATGTGCAAGCTCAACGAGTGGAGGGCCAGCTGTGATTTTTTCAAAGCTCGGATTTATTTCTAACTCAGTGGCAGAGTCCAGCATCTTGCCAAGAGGACCAGACCATCTGTTGTTTGAAAGAGTCTTGCCATCCAGCTCCTGGATCAGATGTCTGAGTGGCAACTCGTTGGTGTGGAGGTCACAAACAATCCAGACCAGCTTCCTCCCAATCTTCCGCTCTATCCACTGTATGACCCCCCCTTGCCACCCTGTGTTCGTGTTGGTGCTGTCCCCTCCAATGGCCTGCAGGGTCTGGTCTACGTTCCTCTCTCTGAGCCAGTTCACAATGTTATCTGCCACTATCTCAGCTGGTTTCCTGATGTCATCTTTCTCTGGAGTGAAATGCCACAAATACATCCCTCCTGGTTCACTGCAGCAGGAGTAGTGTTCCTCCTTCACCATGGCAGGGAACAACTTGTCAGAATCTCCAACTTTCATGAACACTTTAGTGTCATCCCTTCTCCCATCAAAGAACAAACAATTGATTCCATTTTCTCTTATCCCCTTATCAAACTCCGCTTCTTGGTTACTGACAAGTTTCTCCTGAGCTCTCCTTACTTTGTTATGATCTATCACTAGGTGAACATCATCAGGTGTTATCAAACCACCGTCAATCCAGGCAGCTGTTGCTATCTCTGCAGTTTCTCTGAGACCAGTGTGGTGTCGCATGCTGGCCAGAGCTATGCTCGGGATATCTTTCCTATTTCGAATGTTATGCCTGGAAGGTTTGGGATCATTATTTTCTGGGTTAGGGACAAAATCACCATTCTCCTGGTCAGCACTCGGATCAGCCATGGGGAAGTCATTAAACTCTGAATCAGCTTGACTCCAATCATCGGCCTTTTTTACCTCACCCTGGGCCTTCTCAAGTCTCTTTTCCTCGGCAACTCTTCTCCTCTTCTGTCTCTATGTGGCAGCCTCCTGTCTCTTGGACTCCGGAATATCTTGGCTAGAAATCATGAGAGCCCCTATTCTGCCAGTCTTCTCTCTCTGTGCTTTGACAAATGCCAGTTCGATCACAGGAATCTTCAGTTCACGCTTGCAAATACAGGAGATGTGGGCCTCGGATTTACAGTCACGATCGCATCCAAACTCAGGACAGAGAACAATTGGGCACTTGCAAGTAATTACGTCAAATAACTGGTCCAGTTGCTTGGCAAAGCTGTCCTTAACTGCAAGTTTTCCTCTCCCAAGAGAGATATCTCTTGCCTTTTCCCAACTGGCTAGCAGTCTCTCACTAATCTTCTTCTGACTTGTTATGACTGGAGGCTTGAACTGAGCGTTAGCCATAGTGTACTGTGCCAAGACAGCTTTGGTCATATCACTGGCAATGTCTTTGTTTGTGTAAGTTCTTTGGTTCTTTTCACTGATTTGCCTGATTAAAACACCGTATCTCAAAGCATCTCTCAATGTAGGCAACTCCGACTTCAGGAGCTCTCTCCCAGACCCAAGATAGTGACTGAGATGGCTGGATTTTTGGTTCCTCGTCCTGACACAAGCAGCCATCGCAAATATTATAAACTTATTAATGCATCAGAATCTGAAACAGAAAAAAATATTGTTAGTTGGGTTGTTAAAGAATGAAGTCAGAAAGCAATGTTCACTATTTAATTGTAATGCACTAATGCAGCTGTACGTTAGATTTTCGATAAATTTCACGCTAAAATTTACCTAGCAAAAGGTTGCAAAATATTGAAACTGAAATTATTTTCTGTTTATATACACTAAAATCTACAAAAAAGTGATGGGCCATTAGTTTTAGCTGATCTTCCCTCCTATGACACACCCTAATACCCAGTGTTAAAGATAGAATAATTGAAGTCAACCTCATGATAGCCCTTAAAATTGCTAGAATGTATGAACCATGGGACTACTGAGTCTAAATGGATCCAAACTACAGCTACACATATGAAGATGTTTGGACTAGACCACCTGTACAAAGTTGAGACACAACAGCGCTTCCTGCCACCCTGGCGGACAGTTCCATTCGATATCACAATACCGACGTATCCGCCTAAAAAATTAATTATACAAAGCATTTATCTCCAACACACTGCCAAATTGAGAGCTCTTGAACACATACACAATCTTCAGACTGATGATAATATCACACAGACCATCTACACTGATGGATCTCTAAACACCGCCTGTGGGAGGGCTGGAAGTGCTATTGTTGTGACTCAACCTGACGGTAATATGATTGAGAAAGGAGTTAGAATTAACAACTGGGCATCCACTCTACAAACTGAATTAGTTGCCATACTCACAGCTATTAAATTCATTGAAACCACTGTTACTGACAGTCTCATCATCACTGACTCTCTATCCTCACTACTTGCCCTTGGCACCCTCGACACAGGTTGTCACGCTCCTGTCTCTGAAGCCAGACACAAATATGCGTGCCTTGTTGACCGGGGTGTCAGGGTCAAACTGTTGTGGATCCCCTCTCACATAGGCCTCATAAGACATGACAGAGTTGATGCCCTCGCCAAACTCGCGTCTAACAAAGACACCGTTGAATACAATTTGGGTCTGTCAAAAAGAACCCTTAAAACTGTAATTAGGAGAGAACTTATTGATGAGTTTGACGCAAGTAGACAAGTGCAAACAGGCACTAGTCGATCCATAGGTTACCATGATGAGATGTATCAAGTGAAACATGTATATGGAGCAAGTAACAAGATCACTAGATTACAAGATGTTGTAACCGCTAGATTAAGGTTAGGATATAAGTACCTTTGGCAGTATGTTCCTCAAGCAGATGTAAACAAAACTAAATGTAAAGTGTGTGGCCATCCATATGGCCACCCACTTGAACACTACGTCCTCGACTGTGTGAAGATAGAACCTTTTAGGGACAGGTCCAAGCACACTGTGTGTGAAATGGCACAACACTTCATCTCTAATGGCAAGATAGCCGACATATTAAGATTGTATCCACTTTTTTGCACTTAGTAACTATATCAATTTTCATGTACAGAACCAAATACGCAATGTGCTTGAATACCTCGCACGTAAATGTGAATAACAAAGTGTGAGGCCAGACATACTGCCTCACACGCCTGTTCTCACGCATTTGTGAATAAGTTACCCTTTATGTATAGAACTAAACAAATAATGTAAATGAAATACTGTGTAACTTTCAGTGCCATAATATCCTGACAACGGGGGTTAATTATTATGACCCTTTGTAAACCCTACTCTGTAATCTTTTTGCGCTACCGCTCACAAGATGAGTGTGGGGTGCACAATAAAGTAGCCGCTGCAAGCGGCAAAATCAAATCAAATCACCACCGCCAGTTGCCACCAGAACTTACCGACCCACCCCCGACTCTGCTATGCGGCATTTTGGACAATGGATAACCCGGTATCCCCGGACTGAAGTGATCACGGTAGACGATGTGCAGAATAAATGGGACGCTATCACCAAAGCCTACCACCACTTCTTTCCAGCCAAAACACTGAGGATCCACCCCGATGATGTCCCGTGGATTACACCCTGCATAAAAAGACTTATTGAGCAGCGCAACAAGGCATACTACACCAACAACCGCCTGTACAAAAGTCTACATAACCAGGTCATCAGGGAAATCAAGTCTGCCAAGAAGACTTATTATCCCAGGAAAGTGCACGGCCTCAAGGAAGTCGGCATCGGTCAGTGGTACTCCAAGGTAAAGATCTCTGTGGTCTCAACCGTCAGTCTCCCACAGTTCCTTTCATCTCACATTTACCTAGTGAGGAGGCAGCTGAGATAATTAATAACCATTTTGCTACCATATGTCATACCCTACCCAGTATTGACCTCACTCTCCTCCCAGCTTACTTACCTTCACCCTCCCCTCCTCCCAGTGTCCAACCATATGAAATCGCCAACAAACTCCTGAAATTTAAATCCGAACGCTCCACGACCCCAATTGACCTCCCAATCAAAATATACAAGGAGTTTGCAGTCGAACTTGCCACCCCCCTCTGTTCTATTATTATTGCATCCCTCAGACAAAGCAAATGCCCTAATGAATGGAAAACCGCATTTGTCACCCCCATCCCCAAGGTCACCACCCCACAGTCCCCTAACGACCTCAGGCCAGTTGCCATTACCCCCCAGTCTACTTTGTGAGGACTTTGTTTTTGAGTGGGCATTTGCCACTATCTATCAGTCAATTGATTCACAGCAATTTGGCAATACAAGGACCTCCTCTACATCACACTGCTTGGTGAGCTTTCTGGATTTTCTGCACAAAAACTTGCAGAAACGTAAGACATCACTGGCCGTTGCCCTTGTGGACTTCAGGAAGGCCTTTGACCTTGTTGATCACTGCACTGTTATCAACAAGGCCATTGCACTAGGGCTACCCACAAACCTGGTCTCATGGCTCACTGATTTCTTGAGTGGACGTCGCCAAGCAGTGAGGTATCAGGGCTTGGTCTCTACATTCCAACACCTCACCTGCGGTGTTCCTTAGGGGACCAAGATGGGACCACTGTACTTCCTCATCCTGATCAACGACGCTCTATCGGACACTCCTCACAGGTGGAAGTACGTGGATGACTGCACTGTGGGGGTTTCAGTGGACAACACCGCACCAGACTACTCATCGCTCCAAGGCACCCTGGACAGGCTACAGGCATGGACTTCGGAGAACAAGGTCACCATCAACCACACCAAAACCGTAGTCATGCACATCAATACTGCCACCACTCCAGTGCAAACCCCAGCAGTCACAGTGGGTGCCCATCCTCTCCAGCTGGTGCAGTCTGCCAAACTCCTGGGTGTAACTATAGACAACAAACTTGACTGGAAGGCCCATGTAAATAACACAGTCAAGGCAGCCTCATACCGTCTCTACATGCTACGAAGACTTAGGTCACTTGGGACACCCACGCCAGAGCTGAGGACCATCTATAATGCCTTTATTCTCCCCAAACTAACGTATGCGTCGCCAGCCTGGTCGTCGTCTCTCAACTCCACCCAACAACGTCAGCTAGAGAAGGTACAGAAAAGGGCCTGCAGAATCATGCTCGGCGCAGAATACTCCGGCTACACCAACGCTCTCTCCACCCTGGAAATGCCATCCCTCAGTGACCTCCACCACCATGCACTGGAAAGGTTTGGCCGTGGACTACTGCACCACCCTCGCCACCTCCTGCCACCTGTAGCCCCCCACCCAACTCACTCAGTCCGCCACTACAACAAAATTCAGCCCATAAGAGCCCGCACCGATAGATATAAGAACAGCACCATCCCATCTATTGTCAAAATAATAAACAGCTCCTGAGTTATGTACTGTACAGCCCTGTAAATGTATTCAATGCATATTATATCATTATGTCTAAATCAAATGTAAGTCTGTATATTTTCAGCCACCGGCTGCAACTCTATTAATAAACCGTTTATTATTATTATTATTATTATTATTACACACACACACACACACACACACATGCACACACACACACACACACACATACACGCGCGCACGCATGAACACACACACATACACGCTCGCGCGCACGAACACACACACACACACACACACTGGGAGTTGTCCTTAGAGAGTCACAAGAAAAGTTTTATTTGTTGTAAATGAATTCGGTCAATTCAGTTTTTAATAAAAAGCGTAATTCTGGCATTAAGAGTAAATCTAGCATATGTAGGCAAATCTGCCAAAAATGTAAGTTTAGCAAGGACAATAGAGCTAGCAGGAACTGGAGTGACACTCTGGTTTAAATCTGACAACAGCAATAAATCTGGCTGAAACAATAAATTTCTCAAGGGGTTGTAAATTTGGCAGTAGCAGTGAATCAGGGGCACAGAATTCACAGAGCAGAGTACATGCAAGTCCGTCTGGTAGGAAATCATATGAACAGCCTCTGGAGGAGGTGGACAAATCTAATTCCGGCTTGAGGAAACAAAACCAAAACAAATTTGCACGAGAATGAAGTTAGACTGGTCAAGGGAAGGCGAGGTGAAGTTACACACAGAGTCCAGATCACACTCACGGTGAATACATTGGTTTAGCTCTCTCTCTCTCTCTATATATATATATATATATATTCAACACCTCACCCCACCAGGATTCGAACCCACGATCTTATGACTGTGACCTGGGAACGTTACCTCTAGGCCACCAGGCTTTGTCTGAAATATAATTTAGTCTAGGACTGCTTTTAGTGTCCTGGTTGCCCAGAGGTAACGTTCCCCGGTCACAGTCATAAGATCGTGGGTTCGAATCCTGGTGGGGTGAGGTGTTATTATATGTAGAAGTCAGTGTGCTTTATTGGGCTAATGAAATATATATATATATATATATATATATATATATATCACTACATATAACACTATCCATCATCACTACAGATCGGTAAAGTAGTTTCCGAGATTTTCGTGCGGACACACACACAAACAAGTATGTCTGCAAATACGCCAACAAAGGCTCTGACCAAGCGATCTTTGCATTGGAAAAGGATGGAAATCATGATGAGGTGACACAGTTTCAGCAAGGCCGTTATATATGCAGCAAAGAAGCTCTATGGAGAATTTTTAATTTTCCCATAAACGAACGATGTCCAACAGTAGTTCATCTGGCTGTTCACCTGGAAAATGGACAAAGAGTATACTTCACAGAAGAGTCCCTCCAAAATCAAATGGCAAATCCTGCTGATACGACCCTCACTGCATTTTTCAAGCTTTCATAGGAAGATGAGTTTGCTCAAATACTCCTGTATGTTGACGTTACCCAAGTTCTACATTTGGCAGGCTTCAATGAAAAAGTTCCAGAGAAGAGCTCAAGGATCCGGTGTTGAAGGATATCCAGGGATTAAGTCAGGCAATGCTTTGGGACGTGTCTACACGGTTCACCCCAACAACTTTGAATGCTATTGTTTGAGATTACTTTTGCACCACATCCATGGCCCAACATCATATGCAGCACTCAAGACAGTGAATGGACAAGTCTGCAGAGCCTATCAGGAAGCGAGCAATCTCCTTGGCCTACTGGAAGATGATGGTCACTGGAATTACTCATTAGAAGAGGCAGCAGCTACTCAATCGCCAATGAGAATGAGGAACCTGTTTGCCATCATGATTGCTACATGTGGACTTTCTAACCCAAGCCAGCTCTGGAAAAAACACCAAGAAAGTCTTTCAGAGGATCTGCTTCATCAAGCAAGAAGAGAACATCCTGGTCAAGAGATTGAGTTCATGGATGACATGTTCATAAGGGCTCAGATCATGCTGGAAGAAAAAGTGATGGAGCTATGCGGAAAAAAACCTGGCTGATTTTAGATTGCAAATGCTTATGAGCAGATCTTGCAAGCAATACAAGCGAAGCAGGGAGGTATGATCTTTCTCGATGCACCTGGCGGGACAGGAAAAACATTCCTGATCAACCTTCCGTTGGCCAAAGTACGTCATCAGGGGGAAATTGCTCTTGCTGTGGCATCCTCAGGCATTGCTGCGACACTACTAGAAGGAGGACGTACTGCACACTCAACTATTAAATTGCCTCTCAACCTCGCTCACAATGAGAATCCAGTGTGCAACATCAAAAAAGGATCGGCAAAGGCAAAACGCTTAGAAAAATGCAGCCTCATAGCCTGGGATGAATGTACTATGTCTCACAAGTTAGTGTTTGAAGCATTGGACAGGACCTTGCAAGACATACGAGAAAATGACCATCTTATGGGTGGCATTACAATGGTCATTGCTGGAGACTTTCGCCAGACCCTACCTGTCATTCCTCGAAGCACTCCAGCTGATAAACTGAATGAGTGCCTCAAGGCATCATACCTTTGGAGAAGTGTTCAGACACTCACCCGATCCACAAACATGAGAGTACATCTACAAGGAGATCAGGATGCTGGACGGCTTGCAAACCTTCTACTACAGATTGGGCATGGAATTTCCCCTGTTGATTCAGAAGGACAAATAATCATTCCTCAAGGATGTGGAAATGTTGTAAAGTCCTCAACTGAGCTCACTAACATGGTCTACCCAAACATTATCCACCACTACAAGGATCAGAAGTGGCTGCGTGAATGCGCAATTCTGGCACCAAAGAATGAAACAGTGGCTGAAATCAACATGACTCTACTCAGACAGCTTCCAGGCAGTGAGACCTCATTCAAATCTGTTGATACAGTAATCGACCAGGACCAAGAAGTCCAGTAACCTGCAGAATTCCTTAATTCTTTGGAGCCCGCTGGAATGCCTCCACACCACCTCACTCTCAAGATTGGAACTACTATAATGCTCCTAAGAAATCTTGAACCACCAATCCTCTGCATTGGCACAAGACTGGTGGTGAAGAACATGAAGAACATGTACTGGAAGCTACAATACTGACAGGAAAAGCTAAAGGAGAGGGCGTTTTTATACCAAGGATACCTCTCATCACCAATGACCTGCTATTTGAGTTCAAGCGACTTCAGTTCCCGGTTAAAGTGAGCTTTGCCATAACCATCTACAAAAGCCAGGGATTGTCCCTAAAGATGGTTGGCCTAAAGCTGGTGTTTCCTTGCTTCTCTCATGGACAGTTCTATGTTGGATGCTGCAAAGTGGGAACTGGCAAAAATCTGTACATACTTGCTGCTAATGGCAAAACCAAAAATGTGGTCTACCTTAATGCGCTACAGTGAGACAATGTGGTGTCTCCCGGAGGGCGGCGATTCTGCTAGTGTGTATATATATATATATATATATATATATATATTCATTAGCCCAATAAAGCACGCGGACTTCTACATACAATCAACACCTCAACCCGCCAGGATTCGAACCCACGGCCCACAAGCCTATGACTGTGACCGGGGAACGCTAACCGCTGGACCACCAGGATGCTAAAAGCAGTCCTAGACTTTGTTATATTTCACACAAAGCCTGTTCAACGAGCTTATGGCGCCGTGAACCTCTAATGGGGACCACCCGCACCACTTAGGTGGTCAGAGTAACGTTTTACCAAATCCGGCTTCGAAACACGAGGATCCATATATATTTCATTAGCCCAATAAAGCACGCGGACTTCTACATACAATCAACACCTCAACCCGCCAGGATTCGAACCCACGGCCCACAAGCCTATGACTGTGACCGGGGAACGCTAACCGCTGGACCACCAGGATGCTAAAAGCAGTCCTAGACTTTGTTATATTTCACACAAAGCCTGTTCAACGAGCTTATGGCGCCGTGAACCTCTAATGGGGACCACCCGCACCACTTAGGTGGTCAGAGTAACGTTTTACCAAATCCGGCTTCGAAACACGAGGATCCATATATATTTCATTAGCCCAATAAAGCACGCGGACTTCTACATACAATCAACACCTCAACCCGCCAGGATTCGAACCCACGGCCCACAAGCCTATGACTGTGACCGGGGAACGCTAACCGCTGGACCACCAGGATGCTAAAAGCAGTCCTAGACTTTGTTATATTTCACACAAAGCCTGTTCAACGAGCTTATGGCGCCGTAAACCTCTAATGGGGACCACCCGCACCACTTAGGTGGTCAGAGTAACGTTTTACCAAATCCGGCGGGTTTCGAAGCCGGATTTGGTAAAACGTTACTCTGACCACCTAAGTGGTGCGGGTGGTCCCCATTAGAGGTTCACGGCGCCATAAGCTCGTTGAACAGGCTTTGTGTGAAATATAACAAAGTCTAGGACTGCTTTTAGCATCCTGGTGGTCCAGCGGTTAGCGTTCCCCGGTCACAGTCATAGGCTTGTGGGCCGTGGGTTCGAATCCTGGCGGGTTGAGGTGTTGATTATATATATATATATATGTATATATATATATATATATATATATATGTAACCGGTCGGAATATTGTCTTTTTTTAGTTATAGTGGATGGTAATGCAGTGGAAGCGCCCCTCAGAGAAAATCCCGAACCAGCACAAACACAATTAATAAATGAGACGCATTGGTAAGATATAACACTTCTATTCCTTCCAACACTACAGACGGACTCACCGATTGTACAGAAGCATTAGAGTACTTCTTAGCGTGGCTTAAAATACTACAATGGGAAACAAAAGTTATACATGGTATAAAAAAAATATTAAAAGATATTAAATGCATCTGAAGAGGACTACTAATACAGCAGTACTACCTACACCAGAACAGACACCAGAACGAGGAACTCATCTGAAACAATTCCTTTCTATATCCTACATCACTTAGTGGCACATAAGACATCAAAAAATATTACTTGCACCGATGAATATGCCTTAAGGGCATCCGACAAAATTATAGCAATCACTGTGGAATAGAAATCCCGATTTAGGGCCAATTGCAAGATCAGCCGTGGTGTACACCACGTTGTGGTATCTTGGCGGTCGTAATACAATGGAGTAAAAATTTGTGTGATTTTTCAAGATGGGCCATGGTGGTACCTGACCGTCGTTTGTTGTTACTACGTCATCGCAGTGTAGTCAGGTGTACCAACTGGTGGAAGACTTGGGGGTTGGCATGCCTGTACCCTCAAAACATTGTCAGTGGCACGAAATGTTTACTCTTGGTACACGATTTACGAGCATGAAAAACTTGAATCCCAAGCTAAAGTGCACCTCATTTTCCTATTATTTTTTTTTATTATAAGCCAATTCTGGGAATGAAATACGATCACTTACAGTGAATATAGGTAAATAAAGCCTGTGACAATCATAAAAATGTAGGAATTGAGTGTAATATCTGTTCCTTTCTTCTTTATCTTTATTAAATCTGACAATAAGTTTTTCATGAACTTGGGGTTGGATGAGTGTAAATAAAGAGAACTATGGCCTGTTCCGTGGATGAAGTTAATAGAATATAACAAAGTACAGAATTAGGTATTAAAATTTTGATATGACAGTGATGAACTCACTGTACAGATGAATTGGGATAAAATCTTGAAAAAATATCACCATGACTGTTATTTTTCTGTCAAACAGGAAATTATCTTTGTACCAAAATTTTTTTCTTTCAGATAATGTTTCCTACTTGTGTCCACCTGATTATAGTGATGCAATAAATACCCTTTCAAAGAAAGCAAGACATGAACACTTTCCCAATGGCAGGAGTAAAAATGTATACATTATGTTAATGACATGGACTAAACCAGCAGTTGGAGAAAAGTATCTGCTGTTTAAATGGTGTTTTATTTGGAAAAATATTCCATGTAAATACTGTATATATGGATCCTCACCAGAGAGTCTTCATATAGTTAGTGTGCAGACATTTATTAACAAGGCATATACTCAACTATAATGGAAAGGAAGACATGTTAGGTTAGGTTAGATTTGGTTCATCTTGTGAGCAAATCTCATGGAACCCATATACATTAGGTATATTCATGAAATTCTACCAACTAATCAGAGATTAATAATGTTGAACATAGAACAAGATGATAATTAAATGGTTTAAAAATATCCTCAATACAGTCTGCAATGTTAATTGCAAATTATTCTTGCATTTTTTAATGTTTAATATAAACTGAAATAATAATAAGGATAAGAATACAATGATAAAGCTTATGTCAGAATACAGCCTTTATTAAAAGCAGGATATGGTATAATATATGGATGATCAAGAGTAAAGTATTTTAAAAGAAAAATCATCCACAAATTTCACAAATATATTAATACGTAATATCCATGTATGTATGCAGTGTAAAAAAAATAAAAAATAAATAATTAAGGCATATGTTTTGATTTCTCCAAGGCATATTTTCTGAAAATTCCAGAAACTACATTTTTCCTTATCTATGAGTAATTTGGGGATTTTGCAGAAAGTCTCCAAATTTTTCTGTTCCGAGTCTAAGAACCAATTTCGAGGTTAGGCTAGGTAGCATATTCCAAAATCTTCCCATAAACCGAAAAAATTCCCCATCAATCATGATACCAAGATTTATTTCTTCAGTGTTGGTGAAAGGTGAAAAATCAACTGTATCTCCACCTGTAAGTGAAAATAAAGTCATTAATATTGTGTTAGTTAAATTTGCAATTTCTGAATCATCTTTATTTATGAGGGTTAATATTTTTAAGTTTCCAACACCTACATCTTATGGGTAATTTTGTCTGTTAAAAAAATCAAAATAATAAATTCCAATGGAAACTGAGATTTGTTTGGTTTGATGTGCAACACACACTCAATTTTTTTTTCTAATGTAGATTTTTATGGTGATTCCAAAACTTTGATCCCCTTTTTTGGAGAAATTTATAAAATAAAAATTAAAAGCCCTTTAAAATTTCAATGTTCTACATCAAAATGTTAGCCTAACCTACCTCACTTAACCCAACGCGAAAACATTGGCCAACTTAATATCCTAAAATTCCTTGGATGACCGAAAAGATAATAAGACCTTAACTTTCATCTATTTTGGAAGACATTATTCATTTTTGTTGGAATCATGGACATACAAAGCCAATACATCTTCACTTGATTATACCACTGTCAATGGCAAAGTGAATTATTACCACCACTCCAAATGTTGCACAAAAAGTGGTAAAGGAATTCCTTCTTGCAATAAAATGAGTCACTAAGGGAACTAAAAAAAACATTAATTTATGTCACTAAATTTATCTTATAAGTAACAAATTGTGGTTAAACTGATACACAAATGAAACATGCCTGAGAACTACCTGACACTGGTTACCTGGCATATTTGAACTTATTAAAATATGAAATTTAGGCTACTAAGTATTCATACTAATGAAAGAATTATTTTGGTAGTGCTGGGCCGTTACTAATTGCGCTCATTACAAAAATTGGGTCGATATTATTTCTGATAAGGGACGTCATTCACCATCCCAGATGGAGCAGTTCTCACCATTCTTCAATAGACCACTTACGACTTTTTTTTAGCTTAATTTGATTTCCAAACATTTCTACACATAAATTATTTGGATTAGTTATCTTAAAGGCTTACCTTTTATGATGGTTAGGAGAATTTGGAGGATATGAAAGGCGATGAGGCAAATAGAGGCTAGCAGATGTTCCTGAACAAACATGGAATTCTTTTAAAATGAACACTAAAATTCTTCATGGAGGATATCTTATAAAAGATATTATTCCTTTGCAGATTTATACAATTTATGTGCATCCAATTATATTTCTTTTCTTTTGGCTTCAAAATATAGTTCCATCGTAGTGGTCATCGGGCGGGGGTGCGAGTACCACAGAAATCTCCCACGTTCCAATAACGAATCGTAGATATTTTTTTTTCTTAGCCCAGAACGCTTCTTGCACACCAACCATGGGGCTACTACAGCATGGTATACACCACGGAGCTTCTTGTAATTGGCCCTAAGTCATACTACACAAGAACATGGATCACTCATAGTCTGTCGGGATGACCCACAAAATACTATAATCCTAACTGTCCTAACTACCCAGAACCATAAGGGTGTAACAACTAACTTGCCAAATGGCAGGCATTTACAAGAAACCGATAAAATTACTCATGAACCGTCAGGCAGGCGGGTGCTCTGCTGTTTTTTCATTACTCTCTTTAGGTTTTAGGAGTCATGAGTGTATTTCTCCACCAACACCCGTAACATGCTTCACACAAAGGTTCCGAATACACCCGTACCTTTAAGGTACTAACAGCCTTTCACAAACTTTTGGAGAGGAACTCCTACGTCCCAAGTGTGCAATCAACCATGAAGAACGATGATCTCACACCTGGACTTGGCTATTCTAATCACATTACCACCATCACCCGTAACATGCTTCGCACATATGCTCAGAATACGCCCATACTTTAAGGTGCTACAGCCTTTCACCAACTTTGAAAAGGAACCCCCTATGACCCACGTGTGCAATCAACCATGAGGAGCGTTGATTATACACCTGGACATGGTTATTTCAATCACATTCACCCAATACTGGGGAGATGAATATCTCTATGTAACCACTAGACTCCTGGTCCAGGCGTGTGACCTTTAATTCACTCAGTCTGCACTCAATTTACTCCCAGTACATCATGGACAGGAAGAGAGTGACCACCAGCCTGCCTAGTTAGGCCAGTTCATAGTACAACCAGATGAACCCTGCCCAGTTGAGGGAGGGGTTCTACTTTCCCTTTAGTAAGATTTTTCACTGACTGACTGAAGAGATGTGGTGTTGTAGGAACCAAGGTGGGGAGATTTGATGAACCAGATCGACCACTGACCAAAGTGCGGATACGGGTCCCACGTAGTAAGTCGTCAGGGACGCCTGTTCGCCTCACGCCATTGCGAGTTCCCGAGCGCTCAGGCACGTGACACCTCCCCCCAAAAAGTGAGCTTACAACTAACTGGAAGCGAAAATGGATATACAGCTACACAGTGAAAGTAATAACTAACACAATCAGTTTAAATCAATATGAAGCAAAATAATTCATGATATAAACACAAGGTACTCAATGACAATAAAACAAAAAAATACTTTGCATATAGACATAGTTTCTAAATAATCAGACTCGAGAAAGTGCATCAGCCAACACGTTCTCTTTTCCGCGGATATGGGAAATGTTCAAGTTATAGGGCTGAAGTGATAGAGCCCACCTCAAAAGTCTTTGGTTGGTATGTTTCATCTTGTCAACAAAAGTAAGTGGGTTATGATCAGTGAACACTTGAACGGGATAAGCAGTGCTGCCAATATATACTTTGAAGTTTTCTAGTGCCATGATCAGTGATAAAGCCTCCTTTTCAATGGTGGCATAGTTTCTTTGATATTTGTTAAATTTTCTAGAAAAATAGCACAGCGGATGAAGCACTTGATCACTCTCACCCTCTTGCAGAAGCACAGCACCGGCGCCAATTTCACTGGCGTTGACATGGACAGTGAACTGTTTCTGGAGGTCAGGTGCAAGTAGTACAGGAGCATTTGCCAGCAGGGATTTAAGATTCTCAAAAGATTCCTGGCAAGCCATAGTCCACTTGAATGTTTTCTTGCCACTCAGCAGGTCAGTCATGGGAGAGGCAACGGAGGAGAAGTTTGGACAAAAACGGCGGTAGTACCCCGCCATACCCAGCAACCTCATCACACTCTTCTTATCGCCTGGCACTGGATACTGTTGAATTGCCTCAATTTTGGCTGCTATAGGCTGGACTTTCCCTTGTCCGACCACATGCCCCAAGAAAGTGACGTGGGCATGGCCGAACTCAGTTTTGACGAGGTTCACCGTCAGCTTGCTTGCAGCCAGTACGGAGAAGAGGGCTTGTAGACGACTCATGTGATCTTCCCAGGAACTGCTGAAGACGATGAGGTCGTCTAGGTAACAGCGGACACCTTCCAGCCCAGACGTGATGAAATTCATGAGGCGTTGAAAGGTTGCAGGGGCGTTCCGCATACCAAACGGAAGGACTGTGAATTGGTACAACCCCTCAGGAGTGACAAAAGCAGAGATAGCCCTGGAGCATTCAGTCAGTCTTATCTGGTAGTAGCCCTGGAGGAGATCCAACTTGGTCACGTACCTTGCCTGTCCAAGATCGTCGATCACGTCGTCGATGCGTGGCAAGGGATAACCATCGGGTTCAGTGACAGCATTCACCTTGCGATAATCCACACACAGCCGCATTGACCCATTCGGTTTTGGAACTAGAACAACAGGGGATGCCCATGGACTGATGCTGGGTTCGACGAGGCCTAGCTCTTGAAGATGCTGTACCTCGGCTCGCACACACTCCCGCTTGAAGGCATTAAGACGGTAGGGACGCTGTCGGATTGGCTTGGCTTCCCTGGTCTCAACGTCATGCTCCAGCACTGAATAGGAGAGTGGGTAATCACCAACTATAATAAGATATTCCTGTACTAGAGACTTTATATTATTGGCTTGGTCACTAGAGAGATGGCACAACTTAGCACTGGGGTCCTCCAAGATAGTCGAGTTTTCCACTTTTACACTAGACCCATTCATTATTTCAGAAAAACACTGATCTTTATCATCCTTACACTCTGGCACAATGATGCAAGTTGGCATGGATTGATCAACACAAGCAACTGCTTTTCCCAGGGTTTCGTTACGAACATGATATGACTTTAAAAGATTGACATGGATAAGGCGTTTTTTCTTACGCCGTTCAGGGGGGCTAATCACATAATTCACGGACCCCTGTTTTTCTAGTACTTCATATGGACCACTGTATTTGGATTTAAAAGGGTGATCATGTAAGGGCAGGAAGGCCAACACCTGCTCCCCTTTTAACACCTTAAGAGGCCCTCGCGCCTCATGTCCATAGACGAGCTGGAAGGGCGAGAATCCTAGCGACTCTTGTTTACTGTCCCGAACAGCAAACAAAAGCAGGTCAACTCCCTCGTCCCAATCCTTCCCAGTCTCCAGACAGAAGGTGCGCAACATGAGTTTTAGTGTCTGGTGAAATCTCTCTACCACCCCCTGTGACTGAGGGTGATAGGCCGAAGACCTCAACTGCCGGACTCCCAGGGTTTGCATTACCTGATTAAACAACCGAAAAGTAAAATTGGAACCCTGATCTGACTGCACCACTGTAGGAAGGCCTACTTGAGTGAAGAAGTGGGTTAAGGCTTTAATAACATTCTTCGCTGTGATGCGGCGCAAGGTAATGGCTTCAGGATAACGGGTTGCACAATCAATAATGGTTAGCAAGAACTGATGACCACGAGGGGTCTTAGGTAAGGGACCGACACAATCTATGACCACCTTACTAAAGGGCTCTTCAATGACTGGGATAGGCTGCAGAGGGAATGGTTTAACACTGGGGTTCGCTTTCCCCGCTACCTGACAATCATGGCAAGTGCGACAGTAAGAGCTGACGTCTTTCTTCATCCTAGGCCAAAAGAACCGGGATAAAATTTTTGCATAGGTCTTCCTAACTCCTAAATGACCACCCACCCCATCATGAGCAATACTAAGTACGTCCTGCCGCAAAGGTTTGGAATAACAACTTGATGATGAAGTAACCAAGGGTGATTGGCAGGAGAATTGGAGGGACGGAACTTCCGCATTAATACACCAGACCTAGTGTAGTAGCAATTTGATTCTTGCTCAGCTTCTGTCTCAGTAACTGACCTATTGAGAAAACCTTCTAGCTCAGGATTCCCTGCTTATAGCTCAATAAACTTACTCCTAGTGATGGGAGAGGAACCAAAACTAGTGACATCTGGGTTCCTATCTCCATCAGAACTAATCTGGAGGTTATCTGGTTGTGGGGAATCCTCAAAAAATTCACTGAGACCAAGATCAGTATGGTTCGGCTGGATAAGATTATCCTCGGACTTCTCACAGTCCTGGAGGGTAACTTCATCAACTTCACTAGTCTCTTCTACCTCTGTACTGAGGCTCATGCTACGGGTCAGAGCACACGCAGGGAACAACCCTGGAAAGTCTACTTCTAACTGCACAGTATTATTCTCGGCAGTGGGACAAGATGAGATCACAACATTCGGGAACATCATGTCGCCAACGAGGTCATTTCCTATCAATAGAGAGACCCCTTCTACAGGTAAGCTATCTACTACTCCTAACGTGACATAGCCTGACTTTATGGATGACCGCAGGTACACTTAACAAAGGGGAATACGCGACACACCGGTCAAACCGTTCACAAGCACCCAGCTACCAGTATAGCATGAATCCAGGAATGAAGCAGCTTCTTTAGTAACAAGAGATAAGGCTGAGCCTGTGTCTCTCAAGAGTTTAACACAAGTGGGTTGACTGAATTGATCCAAAGCTAAGGAACCAGGAGAACAAAATGGTTCAAAGGTTGATATCATAGAAGAGGGGGAAGCATCCAGGGCAACAGTCTGACTGAGGGCAGTGACACAGGGCTCCAATAATTTCTCCGATTGCTCGGCCACCCTGACCAAAAGAGCGGGGGATCCTTGGTGAGAGGAATTTCTTTTCTTTAACTTGAGACAGTCGCTGATGACATGTCCTGGCTTCTTACAGTACCTGCAACTAGAATTTCTCTCACCAGTAGGAGTAGATCCACCTGTCCCATGGACCTTGGGCTCACCCGGGGTAGATGATGCAGAACCTGAGGGTCGGGTCGGTATGACAAAAGGCAGGGACCCCGGTGTAGATGTTGGTGTGGGCCGCTTGAAGGAAGTGAAGGACTGGGACATGGGAGCATAAGACCTGGAATTTACATTTCTATTAGTTAAGGAATATTGGTCAGCCACTGGACCAGCATCAGCCAGGGTACAGATACCTCTCTGATCCAAGTGTGCTCGAATGTCGCCTGGGATACACTTTCTAATCTCCTCCAGCAGGATTAGTTCAACAAGCTTGTCATGTTCTACATGGGCAGACTCACTTTCAATCCACCTCCGACAAAGGACCTCTTTCTGCCTGAAGAACTCCACAAATGTTTGTTTGTCAGTCTTCCCGCAGTTACGGAACTGTTGCCGGTAGGCTTCAGGAACAAATTTATAAGCGCTCAAAACCGCGGACTTAAGAAGGGCATAGTCTAGACATTGATCCTCAGAGAGGGCAGAAAACACATCTAGTGCTTTACCAGTGAAAGATCTATAAATAAGTTGAGACCATTGAGAAACAGGCCACTTGTTAAGTCGGGCAATTTTCTCAAAAAGAGAGAAGAACTTGTCTGGTTCTTCCTCATTAAATTTAGGAACACTGTTGAGACATTTGCCTACACTGAATGTTGAAGTATTACTACCCTGAGCCAAACCTCGTTGTTTGAGAGTTTCCAGCTCCACCTCGAGTCTCTTGAGTTCAACTTGTAAGGCCAAATTACATGGTGTAACAATTTCCTCTGAATTTCCCGACGGTTGGGCTATGATTTCATTGTCAATAAGGTAGTTGAGGACAGCCTCTTCTAACCTAGCCTTATTCATGGAAGAGCGGCCTTCTACTTCATACTAAGCAGCGAGGGATTGCCACTCTGCCTTAGTAATCCCCTTCAGTACTTCGGCTGAAGGAGAAGCCAAAAAGCTTTCCAGGAGGTCAAACATGTTGAACTCAAAATCGAGTAGTGAAAAAAAGTAACCGTGGCAGCTAAGCTAACTAGCTAGCTAATTAATAATATTAAAATGCAATCAACTGTGAAACACAGCAAGGGATTAACCAAACACCTGGTACACAAGATAAGGGTTAACTCACCAGTAGCTTAAGCAATAACAGGAGCAATATAAATGAGCACTGTGAACACAGCAACTTGCATCCAAAAATACTTAGCGATAAAACAACACCTGGCGAGTAACAACACTTGATATGACACAACAATGGTGGTTAGTTCCGGGACATAGGCCCCCACTTGTCGCGATCCCAATACCCTTTATACCTGGGGAGTGAAACCTACCCCAAGTTATTATCAAATAAAGGAACAAATAGGGAACACGGCAATAATTATCCCCACAAAAACCTACTCAACTAAATGTACTTGAATAAGTATGAACAAGTTGAAATAAGTAAGTCACAAAAGGGAAGATAATTAATTAATTCAATTTATGTTCTAAAGGGAGTACTGACTATAGCAAACAAGAATTTAAGGGAATAAGTAATTGTATATTAAAATAAGAGTGATGCCGGAAGGGTGAAAATATACCGTAAGGAGTTAGACCAAACGGATACTACTTAACATAACTATATTACACAAACATACAATATATATATACAACAATCCCTACAAAATAGTTATTTCCTACCAAACAGGAGATTCCTTACCACCAGGATCCCTTCCTAGGCCTAACTAAACGTGTCACTAATACCTGATACCCCTAGGGCATTGCAGAAGACTGGACAAGGCACTAGACAAGGGTCAAGGCTAGAGGACGAATGGACACGTCTACCATATGCCACGGTTTTTCGCTACTGGGGAAGCGTGGGGCACGCCTTGGAGGAGCGCATCTCATATCACTTGATCCAGGACATTTGCTAGATAATCTATATAATTAATTAATACTACTCTTGATTTGACTTAACAGAGTAACACAATGATGCATATTAATAACATACATAAATATACAATTAACCTAATTAACTAAGAACAATAATAATATAATAAGTACAATTAACAAATTATTAATAGCTTGTGTGAAATGGAGGAGTGAACATATGCCTCACACCATTGCGAGTTCCCGAGCGCTCAGGCACGTGACAGTAGGGTGTGTCATACGGAGGCGAATTTTTTTTTTTTGAGTTTGAAAAATCGGCCCATGGTATTAATGATGTAGTTCTATGTGCAGAATCATGTGATATCTTCAGATTTGAAACGTTTTCATTTTTTGCTAGGTAAATTTTAACTTGAAATCTTATGAAAATTCAGTATTCCCACCCTTTTACCAACACCACTAAATAGCTTATTTAAAGTAAAGTAAATGTATCAGGTTAATTTATTAGGATGAAAATGATCCAGAATAGTGAAACGAATGATCTTGACACATTTATTAAATTTAATATTCCTTTAGAAAACAAAATCATCAAATACAAAAACCGGTTTTACTACTACGACCCCGTGTTGCTGCACACCATAGAGAACATGTCTTTCTTGCTTCTGTTTCTACTCATCACCTCCCTGCTGACCACCTGAGCTCGGATGTAGCCTTCCCTCCTCTCCTGGCTGTACACGTGACTGCTGGCCTCGCTCACTTGCTGTACACAACGTTCTATACTCTGGGTGTGCGAGGGCCAGGCAGGGACATGCATGGGGTTGTCCAGGAAAGCTCTGACTTGAACATTGGAAAGGCTGCAGGTAAGAGGGGGCTCACTGCCAGCCTGGATGTTATCCAGATCTATGAGATCAGTGAGGGTCTTGGCACCTAGATTGACTTCAGGAGTCTTCCTGACCCTGAAGGAATCGTCGCCAACTGATTCGTCATGCCCAGATCCTCTCATAAGTCTCATATCCAAGATCTTTTTGACAGCCACTCTTCTCTCCTCCTCATCCTTACTGCAGAGCATTGCCTGCAGAACTGCCTCGGGATGAGCATACCAGGAAGATCTCCTCACAGTCTGCTCCACAACCCGAACAACCTTCCTTGGCTGACTCCTCAGGAGCTCAAGCTGGAAGAGAACATGCCTCGGACCTTCGGAGAACGATGACTTGACCTTGGTGTTGAACCAATTTGACAAGTAGACACTCACGATGAATTGGACAATAAGTCTTAGGTTGTGAAGCTGGTTCCCTTTCAGTTTATGATGAGCGACCCAAATTCTGCAGAACCTGAGAGCCGTTGTGAGCCACCTAGAATGTGAGACTGGACCTATCTGCAGGTAAGCAAGTCTATCAGGCATGACCCCAGTTTTGATGGCACTGCAAATCATGTAACCATAGTACTGGTCAGTACTCAGGTCGTCAATGACAGTATGTGCAAGCTCAACGAGTGGAGGGCCAACTGTGATTTTTTCAAAGCTCGGATTTATTTCTAACTCAGTGGCAGAGTCCAGCATCTTGCCAAGAGGACCAGACCATCTGTTGTTTGAAAGAGTCTTGCCATCCAGCTCCTGGATCAGATGTCTGAGTGGCAACTCGTTGGTGTGGAGGTCACAAACAATCCAGACCAGCTTCCTCCCAATCTTCCGCTCTATCCACTGTATGACCCTCCCTTGCCACCCTGTGTTCGTGTTGGTGCTGTCCCCTCCAATGGCCTGCAGGGTCTGGTCTACGTTCCTCTCTCTGAGCCAGTTCACAATGCTATCTGCCACTATCTCAGCTGGTTTCCTGATGTCATCTTTCTCTGGAGTGAAATGCCACAAATACTTCCCTCCTGGTTCACTGCAGCAGGAGTAGTGTTCCTCCTTCACCATGGCAGGGAACAACTTGTCAGAATCTCCAACTTTCATGAACACTTTAGTGTCATCCCTTCTCCCATCAAAGAACAAACAATTGATTCCATTTTCTCTTATCCCCTTATCAAACTCCTCTTCTAGGTTACTGACAAGTTTCTCCTGAGCTCTCCTTACTTTGTTATGATCTATCATCAGGTGAACATCATCAGGTGTTATCAAACCACAGTCAATCCAGGCAGCTGTTGCTATCTCTGCAGTTTCTCTGAGACCAGTGTGGTGTCGCATGCTGGCCAGAGCTATGCTCGGGATATCTTTCCTATTTCGAATGTTATGCCTGGAAGGTTTGGGATCATTATTTTCTGGGTTAGGGACAAAGTCACCATTCTCCTGGTCAGCACTCGGATCAGCCATGGGGAAGTCATTAAACTCTGAATCAGCTTGACTCCAATCATCGGCCTTTTTTACCTCACCCTGGGCCTTCTCAAGTCTCTTTTCCTCGGCAACTCTTCTCCTCTTCTGTCTCTCTGTGGCAGCCTCCTGTCTCTTGGACTCCGGAATATCTTGGCTAGAAATCATGAGAGCCCCTATACTGCCAGTCTTCTCTCTCTGTGCTTTGACAAATGCCAGTTCGATCACAGGAATCTTCAGTTCACGCTTGCAAATACAGGAGATGTGGGCCTCGGATTTACAGTCACGATTGCATCCAAACTCAGGACAGAGAACAATTGGGTACTTGCAAGTAATTATGTCAAATAACTGGTCCAGTTGCTTGGCAAAGCTGTCCTTAACTGCAAGTTTTCCTCTCCCAAGAGAGATATCTCTTGCCTTTTCCCAACTGGCTAGCAGTCTCTCACTAATCTTCTTCTGACTTGTTATGACTGGAGGCTTGAACTGAGCGCTAGCCAGAGTGTACTGTGCCAAGACAGCTTTGGTCATATCACCGGCAATGTCTTTGTTTGTGTAAGTTCTTTGGTTCTTTTCACTGATTTGCCTGATTAAAACACCGTATCTCAAAGCATCTCTCAATGTAGGCAACTCCGACTTCAGGAGCTCTCTCCCAGACCCAAGATAGTGACTGAGATGGCTGGATTTTTGGTTCCTCGTCCTGACACAAGCAGCTATCGCAAATATTATCAACTTATAAATGCACCAGAATCTGAAACAGAAAAAAATATTGTTAGTTGGGTTGTTAAAGAATGAAGTCAGAAAGCAATGTTCACTATTTAATTGTAATGCACTAATGCAGCTGTACGTTAGATTTTCGATAAATTTCACGCTAAAATTTACCTAGCAAAAGGTTGCAAAATATTGAAACTGAAATTATTTTCTGTTTATATACACAAAAATCTACCAAAAAAGTGATGGGCCATTAGTTTTAGCTGATCTTCCCTCCTATGACACACCCTAACGTGATAGCCACCCATGTGCAGAGTTGTGAATAGAGACTCCAGTCAGTCATCTCTGCCTGTCCCCGTCGCCACTCGTCTGTCGCCATAGGACTTTTAGGGGAATAGGGGTTTTGATGATGATGAGAAGTATGATGACCTGGGTGATGGCTACACATGAGTTGATTTATGTCGTGAGGCAGGAGCGCAGGTTGCAACCACACATCTTGGCTTTCCCTTTTCCTGATCCAGTGGTGCAAGTGTTGCAACGACTGGGAAAAGGGAAAGTTGCAATTATCTGCCGATAGCCCAGTTTGTTCGGTTTCGCCCTAGTAGCTTGTCATTCTTACATTGCCTTCATCCATCGGTGTAGTTGTTGGGTTCCCATTTTGGTTACCTCTTCCGCCTATTCCGCCGTTGGGGTCTTGCTGGAGCTTTGTAAGCATGTTTGCCTAATGAGGGGCTCCTCCGCAGATTTTTGTTTGGTGTTTACTGCCGTATTTTTATTCCTACCAAGGTTAATCCGCACGGCAGCCGGTCAGTGGTTTGTAGGCTCTCCCCCTAGGGCCCAATGCTGCTCCGAAATCTCCTACTGGTCTAGCCTGGGGCTGCGAGGCAGACACACAGTTACCATGTGTTGCCACGAGGGGGGCACAGCTAGAGTCTTGATGGTCTAGACTCTAGAGGCTGTGTACTGGCATCGGAAAAATTGCGCCAGGTTGAATACCTGTTCATCATGAGGGCTAGCCAGCGGGGTAGCTGAAAGCGAGAGGAAGCAAGCAATATCTGTACCTTAACAATAATATAATGCTGCCAGACTTGATGCATTTCACCACCTTGTGTGTGTTGGGGCTCACTGATCCATGTGGGTGTTCGGGTATTCAGTTCTAACTACAGGAGAGAAGACAAACACCTGCAGAGTTTTGTAAGTTCTATTTAACGGAATATACAGGGGTGCGCTTACAAGAGCCGGTAGTCCCTGCACTCCTATATGGATCAATTGACCTCTCCCTGACCTCTCAGGCGACATGTGGCAAGAGATCCATTAGCAGCTTCTAGATGTCGCCAGGCACATTATCTAAGCGTGTGGTGACATGAAACAGGGGCATTGCCACACGCTACTGACGAGAGAAGTAATGTATATAAATGGGGTACATACATAGTATACATACTGCATTCATAATATACATACAGTGTGTACCTAACACACATGCACACACACAAACACACACAGACAGACGCAACCTTAAGAATTTTTTACACCCAACCAGGCTCTGAGCTTCTCATTTGAAATGTAAAATAACACCTCGATAAAGGAAAGTGTTTACACAAATTCTTAACGATAAATTGCGCTTTGTTAATTAATTCTGAATATCATTAATTTTTTCAAGCTAGTGAAAATATTCCACAAAACTTCCAGTTGGTGATTATTGCTATTACACATGGAGAAGTTACCAGTAGCAATGCGATAAATTTAGTTCGGTAACCAACTATAATTTGGTATACACCACAAAAATGGATGAAAAGGTTTTGTATATTTTGTTAAAAATATTAAAGTTACTTTTAGAAAATTTTGGTATATAAATTTTAATCCATGTCTCGGGTAATTTGTCTAAATTAAAAATTTCGTCGTAAAGTCCAGGTAACACTACAGTGAAACCTGTCAAATGAAACTCTCCACATAAGGAAAACATGTAATTTAAATTAATATTACTTCAATAATATTTCGGGTAATAAAGCAATGAGTACAAACTTTAATTTAGCCTCTATTAATCGTTTTCAAAAATATAATGTCAAGTGCAACAACATGGAAAAGAAAGGTATGGTGTCCTGGGAGGATTTGACCCCAAGTAGCGATGCATCAATACTCAGTGGTTTAACCAACTGGGTCAACTGCATCCTTCAACAAAGAAATAAGGAAATCCAATAAATAAAATAAACGAGGAGACAAAAGAATAAATTTTATCATGGAGAGTCTGATGCCCAAACTTTGCCGAAAGCTTTTGAAATATCAAGAACACTAACGAAAGATTTGCCCAAATTGTCAAGAACAAATTCGAAGTGTTTGAGTTAAGACAGCAAGCAAATCTGTACAGGAACAGAAACCAATCTTGGTGTCAGAAAAGAGTTGGTGTTGTTGAAGGTGTGTAAATATTGGTTGTTTATGAATGATGCCAAAACTTTGCAGATGATCGATGAGAGAGATACGGTATGATAATTGTGGGGGAAGGTGGGGTTGTAACTTAGTGAAAACAAATGATAAAACGATATGAAGGATGGAGTACCAATGCTTATTTGGATCGAGACCAGAAAGAGCTGAAAACAAATTCTTTGTTTGTATGGTACTGAGGGGATGATCTTACGATGATCAAGCAATGAATCTTAGATAAAACATAGAACCACGGCTGCCATGGAACTTGTCTGGACGGTTACAAGTTATGTACTGCTAAAGTGTTATTTATTGTAATAGAACCTGGCGAGTGTTAGGATGATGATGAATCGATATCTTTTTCACTATCTCTCTCTCTCTACATACTGTATATATATATATATATATATATATATATATATATATATATATATATATATATATATATATATATATATATATATATATATATATATATATGCTGATAACCACAAGGAAAGAAGAAAACACGAAGTTCCCAAGCGCTTTCGTGTAATTCACATCTTCAGGGGTGAGTACAGACTAGTCTGTACTCACCCCTGAAGATGTGAATTACACGAAAGCGCTTGGGAACTTCGTGTTTTCTTCTTTCCTTGTGGTTATCAGCCTATACCTAGATCACGCGCACCTACAGTGATTTACTTGCATATATATATATATATATATAATCAACGACCTCACAAGTAAGGAATCGAACCCTCGACCTACTGGGTGGGACTAGGGAACGCTTACCGGCTAGGCCACAAGGACACGAAAAGCAGTTCTAGACTCTGTTATATTTCACACAAAGCCTGTCCATCGAGCTGATGGCGCCGTGAACCTCATTGGGTTCGATTCCTTACTGGTGAGGTCGTTGATTATATGTTCAAAGTCCGCGTGTTATATGGACTAAAAATGAAGTATATATATATATATATACATATATATAGATCTTGATAAAATCACACGGGAGAATGGACACAACGGAGTACCTTAGCTTTCGTCTTTATTCAAGACATCTTCAGAGGCAACTGGATTACATCGACAGAGAGAGGCTTAAATATACAGGGTGACCTTAAAAACATGAGGTCAGGTCATAATGATGACATCCACTAATCCACACACCAACACCATCACACACGTAGAGGAGCTTAAGAGAAGGGGGTGACGTGACTAGTCAGGTCAGGTCACAAATAAGGGACCCACAAAATAACTATCATACATCTAGATCAAAGGATTTCAAAGCATTTTTAACCTTGTGTTGTTTAATTCTAGTTGCAAGACAGGCCAGGAATCCAATGCTCTGTTTGTTCATTTGAGGGATAACAAGCATTGCATTGACTGGGATAATGCCTCCTCAATATTACCATGTAATTCAATTGATAGTAGGAACATCATAGAATCTAGTCTTATTAAAGATACCAAAGCATTCAACATGAATTTGAGTAACGGCTTGTACAAGCTGGACAATTTTGTAATTAAGAAGATTTGTGACCAGGTGAGAAGGCCGGGTCACTTGACCATCTAACCTGACCACCAACCGTTGTGTGCTATTTAAAGATTAGTAGGGTCATTACCTAATACCTGACCAGTGTGGACCTGGTCTCATCCTCCTCTGTATATATACACCTTGATTTGTATTTCTCTCTCTAGTCTGTACTCACCCCTGAAGATGTGAATTACACGAAAGCGCTTGGGAACTTCGTGTTTTCTTCTTTCCTTGTGGTTATCAGCATATACCTAGATCACGCGCACCTACAGTGATTTACTTGCATATATATATATATATATATATATATATATATATATATATATATATATATATATATATATATATATATATATATGTATTATAACAACCTATCGTGGCTCGTGAACGTCAGACTTTCGAAGCGTCTCCTTACAAAAGACACCAACTCTTTATACATAAAATTTAAGATATATTTATCATTGTTAAAAATATGCACATCATCAAAAGAGTTGACATGTTTTTATTAAATATATTTATTTTGTCTCCATTCCTGTAATAAAACAGCTCCAGAAGTAAGGGAAAGTTCGTAGAATTATGTAGAAAGACTTTTACTTAAAAAAAAACACGAATATGAAACTCCTTGAGAGAAAGTGTCGACAAGAAAACACATACTTTACAGCTGATCTCTGGAGTCAGTTTTCACGTCAAGAAACACATGCTTGCCAGTGTCTCCCGCGACCATCACACTAGCATGTAACACAGTCCCATCGGCCTAAGCTCCTTCCCCCGGTTCAATAATGCGTCTTGTGTTCGTCAAACCGTTCCAAAGCCAATATACAATAAAGACCTTTTTTAAATTCATGCAGACAACCTGGAGATCTTAGGTACCTGTAACGTTTAATATATCTCAAAGCAACATTTAATAAGCAATCTGGAAGAAACAAATGATATAATATTGAAAAAAAATGTCAGTCGGTCTATCAAGTAATTTCGTGGACCGTCCGCTTTTAAGGCCGACGTAAACATACACTTGCTGGAGGCTGCGACTTGGTGAAGAGGCTCATTGGATAGTCCGGGTGGGGTAATTGCCGTATTGGGTCTGTTGATGTGGTAGTAAAACGAGGCTATAACGTTGCTACAACTCTCCAGGAAACAGAAGCTGAAGTTTATGGCACATCTTGTGGAGGTGAGGATTTATTTATATATTTCTTGTCGATCACTGGGACAACGTGAATATTAAACTACTTGAACGAAGAGACATAAACAAGTTTTCCCTTTGATGTTTGTGTCCCCTTCAGTGTCAACAGGTATAAAGCGACTTATTAAATTACATTCGTATTCAGAATATCGCTCGAAAGGTAACTGTCCCTGTATTTTTTTATTCGGCTGTCACTTTTTCCATTTCCTTCCTTCAATATAACCATTCTTCCTCTCTCGTCTTTCACTTAATACCACTTTTTTTCAAATATTTTTTCGTCACTCGTTCTCTCTCTCCCTCCTTCTCTCGCGATTTTTCCTATCTCTTCTTCCTTTCTCCCTGTTCCTTCCTCGATGTTTTCTCTTATCAGCCTCCTCACCTCGTTCTTACGCTCTATCATCCTCGCCTACTCCTTCCCTCACCCTAACTTCCTCTCGCTCTCCCTCCCTACTTCCTCTCTCTCCTTCTACCTCACTTACCTCATCATCCTCTTTCCCTCTCTCCATCCCTACCACCCAATTCCCTAATCCTTTCTTCCATTCAGCCTTCTCCTTCTTTCCCTCTCTCTCCCCAAACCTCTCCTTCTGTCCGATCTTCCTCTGCTACCACCTCCTACTCTCTCTGCCAACTCCTCTCCCGCTGACTCTCCTTTTTCTCTCAGCTCTGACTCGGCCTTCAGTGATACGCTCCAACCTACGCCAAGGGACACTACTGACTTTTAAAATTGAGGAACACTTGTTAAATGGAGCCTAAGGGGAGGTTTCTTTGAAATCAATTCCAACACTGGTCAGAGTTAGGCTCTGACCGAAGCCATAAATATTACCAACAGGGAAATGAACCACCCATGTGTGCTTATTTACCTATTTATTACTTTCACTTATTTCCTATGTGCTGTGGAAGTGGGTTGTCTGTTTGAAGAATGTGGAGAAGTAACCGCCTTATATGATAATAATTTTAATTAGTAATTATGATAATAATCATGACAATTTAATTTTAACAATATTGATAACAATAAGAAGAAAAAGAAAAAATAGTTCAGAATGTTATCTTCAATCTTGACGATAGTATCTGCACGCTCTGATGCTTCACCAATCTTATCTCCTCGTAAGGGTATTATCTCTCACAAAGACTAATGGGAGACTATCTCTTAGGTGTAATGATCAAGATATCTTTCACTAAAACTGCTGGGTCTTACTCCCATGCTTAAGCTGATGGTGCTCGAACATCTATATATTTTCCCTCCATATCTCTGTTATCTCTCACTGATGTTGTACCTGGAACAACTCTCCATCCCACTATTATCTCTCACTGATGCTGTACCTGGAACAATTCCTCATCTCTCTGTTATCTCTCACTGGTGTACCTGGAACAATTCTCCATTTCTCTGTTATCTCCCACTGATGCTGTACCTGGAACAACTCATCATCTCCCTGTTATCTCCCACTAATGCTGTACCTGGAACAACTCTTCGTCTCTCTGTTATCTCCCACTAATGCTGTACCTGGAACAACTCTTCGTCTCTCTGTTATCTTCCACTAATGCTGTACCTGGAACAACTCATCATCTCCCTGTTATCTCCCACTAATGCTGTACCTGGAACAACTCTTCGTCTCTCTGTTATCTTCCACTAATGCTGTACCTGGAACAACTCTTCGGCTCTCTGTTATCTCCCACTGATGCTGTACCTGGAACAACTCTTCGTCTCCTTGTTATCTTCCACTGATGTTGTACCTGGAACAACTTTTCATCTCCCTGTTATCTTCGACTGATGCTGTACCTGGAACAACTCTTCGTCTCCTTGTTATCTTCCACTGATGTTGTACCTGGAACAACTTTTCATCTCCCTGTTATCTTCCACTGATGCTGTACCTGGAACAATTCCTCATCTCTCTGTTATCTCTCACTGATGTACCTGGAACAATTCTCCATCTCTCTGTTATCTCCCACAGATGCTGTACCTGGAACAATTCTCCATCCCACTGTTATCTTCCACTGATGTTGTACCTGGAACTACTCTTCATCTCTCTGTTATCTCCCACTAATGCTGTACCTGGAACAACTCTTCGTCTCCTGTTATCTCTCACTGATGCTGTACCTGGAACAACTCTTCATCTCCCTGTTATCTCTCACTGATGCTGTACCTGGAACAACTCTTCGTCTCACTGTTATCTTCCACTGATGTTGCACCTCGACTGCCTCCTCATCAGGTTACTCACGGACGTGTTAATCTACCCATCTGGACGTCCGCAACAAAACACAATGCCGGAGAGGACGCCCGGGAGCCATAAAGTTAATTACCTTCTTGACTTAGCGAAACGAGGACGTCCAGAGCATACAAGCAGCTTCATTATCTGTAGGTCGGCAGCCAGGAGGAACGGCGATAATAGAGACAATAAGTCGTTTTTGTTTTGTTTTCACGCCAACGTGAACTTCTGATGATGTTAAAACTTGCGTCATGGACTAACCTGGCAGATCGGTAAATATAATCTACGTAATTGTATTTCTGTTATATAGCGGTGTTAATCTGTTGTAATAGGTGGGTTAAGAGAGAATGTGTTGATGCGTTCAGTATAATAAAAATTGATATTGTACCTTCACTATTACATGTGTGCTGAACTAATACCTGTAATTGTAATATTATATTAATTGTCTCCGTATTATTTAGTGTACCTGCCTTGTTGATTAGAAGAAAAAATTATTCAAAGCCGAATTTAAATTCTATTCATTCTGGTTCTCACACGACACATCATCTCTGGCGTAGTTAGGAAAGATATCGTTTGATCTTGTAATATTATTACTGCGTTTCAAAAAATAAGGTTTTTAATAACATAATAAGGTTAGTAATTACACTAGTCCGTGATCAATTAAAAATTAAGAGACAAGACTCTCTATGATGTCAAACACATTTACTGACTTGTAGAGTTTGTATGTGGGATTACAGTTAGCAAGTGTATTCCTCATCCCTCATAATAATTCTTACCTGAATGCCAGATTGTGTATATAAGAACAATCATTAATGAGTTAATTCGAACTAATAGACGAGAAGATCTATATTATCCCCGACAACAAGTTTTGGAAATTTTGAGTATGCTATGTCTCGCCCCTTTTTATTAATTCTCTCTTCATGAAAGCGAATAAATATGATTTTTTTTTTAAGGGAACTAAAGAACTAAATAAAAAATATTGAATTTACTTTGATGATGTGAAAACTCTTCCAGAAAGTCTGGCTGTTCAAAAAATCATATGTGTTTAACTTTTGCTCTCATTATTCTGTTAATTGGAAAAATCCAATATGATTATCTTTGTTTGAATGTCAGACAGAAACAAGGGGAATATTGCAAAAAAAAATTTTTCTTCAGATTCCAACTAAAACCTGATTATATCCTAATCTAAATCAACCAGCTTATTTGAAAGCACTTGCTTCAACTTAGAAAACCATACATATTCCCATCAAGACAAGATAATACAGCATCTTATATAAATAATGGTGTTAAGGTTTCAAGAAGCCCTGAAAAGCCTGGGCTTCGACTTCATGACTTTTTTAATGTCTGTCTTCGGCTTCGGCTTTATGACTTTTTATAATGTCTAGTTTCGACTTCGGCTTTATGACTTTTTATAATGTCTGTCTTCGGCTTCGAAGCTGGATGCTTGGCTTCGGCCTCATGCTTGCTAGTAAAATCTGAATAAATTATCAACTTTGGTTTCTGATTTTGGCAGAATTTTCTGGGTTGATCTCTCTGGTCTAACTACTTTAATTGATAATCTTGACCGCAATCCCCCCCCCCCCCCCCCGATGTTTCTGTGAATAGTTTCACCCGGTGTTGTTGTTTTAGATTTCCAGAATGATCTGACGCGAGTATGTACAATATTTGATGACTCCAGACACTAAGTCAAGAAGGAGAGCGGTGTTTACACCAACCAGCTATTACACACTCGTGATAAGCCTTTAGACCGGGTGATAAACATCTTGGTATATACTGTCGCAGCTGAGCACTAGTGGGTCGTGCGTAAGTTGAGCGATACTCTCACGGCCCTGAGACTTGGTGTTTGTAACTCAGTAAACTCCTTGTCAGGATAATCAGAGGATATTCTGTCCTGCCTCCCAGTTCAGTTCTCTTGATCGTCGGAATACTATACCAGCGAGTCTTCTGAAATCATCATCATCATCATCTTCATTATCATCATCAATACCTTGGTTAAAGCTAGTACTATCTCGATAAGCGTCAACGGTGTCATCTGTGTCATTACTGTCCATCTTTCTGTTTTCATCCCTCCCATCTCTGTTGCTTTTGTTATCTTTTACAACTTATCTTCCTTTTCTGCCACAAAAATTTTACTTCCCGCTTTCATCAGCCAACACTGCAGGATGCTCTCCTGCCCAGTATGAATGCCAGAAATAAAAATGTGGATGATCTTCTCATCGTAAGGATAAAAATGAGGATAAATTTACTATATCATGGTAATGTTTAACTCTTCACTAAGCTTCTAATTATCATTACTATTAATATATGCAGGGTGTGTACAATGCTCTGCAGAGTTACGCAGTGAGATGATTCCAGTGATACAAGTTATACAGAGGCGTTGTCAACATGAAATAGTTACCTCGAGGACATCTAAGAAAAATTCAGTTTTTCCAAGATGTTGTCCATGCGTGTTTGATCTGAGATTCAATCTGTCATCGTCGGCAGCAACCATCTAATAAACTTAAAACAAAATCAATGATTATATCATAAATTTACTCATCCTTTCATAAAATCAATCTATATTCACACTCATTTATGGTAGAAAGACATCTGTGTGAAACACTTAGTCCTGTGTAGGCCAACTTTTCTCCCGTTCTTTTCTCTCACTATCTTTCTCTTCACCCTGTCTCTGTGTCCGCCTTTCTGCAAGCATTTGAATGACATAGCAAATCATATTTAAAAAGAAAGCAAAAACAGAAAGAAAGTTGAGAATAATAAAGCGAATAAGTGAAGGGAAAGGTTATAATCGAATGAAGGGAGAAAAAAAAGTTTCCGTGATAAAAATAAAATGAATACAATAGAGCAGAAGAAAAAGAACACTTATTCAGGTATATTAGTTCAAAGAGCATGCGTATTGTTCTAGTAAACACACACAAGCACACACACACACACACACACAAGCACACACACGCACAAGCACACACACACACAAGCACACACACACACAAGCACACACACACACAAGCACATACACACAAAAGCACACACACAAGCACACACACACAAACACACACAAGCACACACACACACATGCACACACACAAAAACATGAAAGCTTGAAGAAAAAATTAATACAAATTATAAGATACAAAGATACACAGATATTTAATATGATACAATTGTGATTTAAGTCACACGAACCAAAGAGGAGTCCAACCAGCAGGCAGCGATGAGTGAGGAACATAAACTTGCAACTCCGCTGACTGACTATTTGCACAGAGGAGATACGAATTGCACCAGTGAGAGAGAAAAAAAGACAGAGATAGAGAGAGAGAGAGAGAGAGAGAGAGAGAGAGAGAGATGTGTATCAGAAGATGTTGAAGCAATGGAGAGGTGAGGGAGTGAGGTGGTGGAGAGCTGGAGAGATGAAGAAGTAGTAGGGAGGCGAGGAGGTAAACAGGTGATGTTTATGGGGAGAACTGATGAAGAGGGAGAGGTTAAGAGAGGTGAAATGGTGGGAGGTAAGAATATAGAAAAATAATGGGATAAAAGTGTGTGAGGCGTGAGATAGTAGAGAGCAGGAGAGGTTAGGACCAAAGTTGAGGAGAATGAGTGGTAGGAAGATAAGGAGAAAAGAAACAAAGAAGGTGATGGAGGAGAGGAAAGGGTGAGGAGATAAGGAGAAGAAAGTATGTGGAGTTAGAGGGTGAAGGTCGAGAAGAAACGGGAAAATACAGGAAGAGGAGGGAATAAAGAAGTAGGGAAGTGGAGAATTAAAAATAGCGCGGGAATGAGGAAGGTTGGAAGTGGTGCAGGAGGAGAGTGGAGGTGACAGGTCTGCCTCTGATCAGCTGGTGGGTCCCCCAGTTAGGCACAAGGGGTCGTCAGTCACAGGGTGGATGTATAGATGACAGGGAACGACACGCTGGCTGCGGGATAATTGGCTCAAAGGCTCTGAGGAAGTGCGCGGAGTGTAGAAGAGGCGAAACAGAACATGTGTGATATGGATTGACTCAGATAGGACAAGAGAGAATATAGTAAAGGAGTGAATTATTATTAACCAGTAGACACAAAGAAATGAGTGATATATACATATATATATTCTGAATAATATATTTATACGATATACTGTATACAGAAAACTATATGTGCACTAGAAGAGAGACGGATAGAGGAAGAGACAGAAAAAAGAGAGACAGATGAAGAGAGACGGAGGAAGTGGGACAGGAGAAAAAACACAGTAGGAGAAAGATAGAGGTAGAGAGATATAAAGGATAAGACAGATGAGTAGGTACAAGGGGAAGAAAGACAGAGAATGAAAGACAGATGGAGTGAGAGAGGGAAGAGAGACAGATGGAGTGAGAGAGGGAAGAGAGACAGATGGCGTGAGAGAGGGAAGAGAGACAGAGGAGGAGAGACACAGGAAGAGAGACAAAGGATGAGAGACAGAGGAAGAGAGACAGAGGATGAGAGACAGAGGATGGGAGACAGAGGATGAGAGACAGAGGATGAGAGACAGAGGATGAGAGACAGAGGAAGAGAGATAGAGGATGAGAGACAGAGGATGAGAGATAGATGATAGAAGACAGAGGATGAGAGACAGAGGATGAGAGACAGAGGAAGAGAGATAGAGGATGAGAGACAGAGGATGAGAGATAGATGATAGAAGACAGAGGATGAGAGACAGAGGATGAGAGACAGAGGATGGGAGACAGAGGATGAGAAACAGAAGATAAGAGACAGAGGATGAGAAACAGAGGAAGAGAGACAGAGGAGGAGAGATAGAGGATCAGAAACAGAGGAAGAGAGACAGAGGAGGAGAGATAGAGGATGAGAAACAGAGGAAGAGAGGCAGAGGAGAAGAGATAGAGGATGAGAAACAGAGGAAGAGAGACAGAGGAGGAGAGATAGAGGATGAGAAACAGAGGAAGAGAGACAGAGGAGGAGAGATAGAGGATGAGAAACAGAGGAAGAGAGGCAGTGGATGAGAGATAGAGGATGAGAAACAGAGGAAGAGAGACAAAGGAGGAGAGATAGAGGATGAGAAACAGAGGAAGAGAGACAGAGGAGGAGAGATAGAGGATGAGAAACAGAGGAAGAGAGACAGAGGAGGAGAGATAGAGGATCAGAAACAGAGGAAGAGAGACAGAGGAGGAGAGATAGAGGATGAGAAACAGAGGAAGAGAGGCAGAGGAGGAGAGATAGAGGATGAGAAACAGAGGAAGAGAGACAGAGGAGGAGAGATAGAGGATGAGAAACAGAGGAAGAGAGACAGAGGAGGAGAGATAGAGGATGAGAAACAGAGGAAGAGAGGCAGTGGATGAGAGATAGAGGATGAGAAACAGAGGCAGAGGATGAGAGATAGAGGATGAGAAACAGAGGATGAGAGATAGAGGATGAGAAACAGAGGAAGAGAGACAAAGGAGGAGAGATAGAGGATGAGAAACAGAGGAAGAGAGACAGAGGAGGAGAGATAGAGGATGAGAAACAGAGGAAGAGAGACAGAGGAGGAGAGATAGAGGATGAGAAACAGAGGAAGAGAGGCAGAGGAGGAGAGATAGAGGATGAGAGATAGAGGATGGGAGACAGTGGATGAGAGATAGAGGATGAGAAACAGAGGAAGAGAGACAGAGGAGGAGAGATAGAGGATGAGAAACAGAGGAAGAGAGGCAGACGATGAGAGACAGAGGATGAGAAACAGAGGAAGAGAGACAGAGGAGGAGAGACAGAGGATGAGAGATAGAGGATGGGAGACAGTGGATGAGAGATAGAGGATGAGAAACAGAGGAAGAGAGACAGAGGAGGAGAGATAGAGGATGAGAAACAGAGGAAGAGAGACAGAGGAGGAGAGATAGAGGATGAGAAACAGAGGAAGAGAGGCAGTGGATGAGAGATAGAGGATGGGAGACAGAGGATGGGAGGCAGAGGATGAGAGATAGAGGATGAGAAACAGAGGAAGAGAGGCAGACGATGAGAGACAGAGGATGAGAAACAGAGGAAGAGAGACAGAGGAGGAGAGACAGAGGATGAGAGATAGAGGATGGGAGACAGCGGATGAGAGATAGAGGATGAGAAACAGAGGAAGAGAGACAGAGGAGGAGAGATAGAGGATGAGAAACAGAGGAAGAGAGACAGAGGAGGAGAGATAGAGGATGAGAAACAGAGGAAGAGAGACAGAGGAGGAGAGATAGAGGATGAGAAACAGAGGAAGAGAGGCAGTGGATGAGAGATAGAGGATGGGAGACAGAGGATGGGAGGCAGAGGATGAGAGATAGAGGATGAGAAACAGAGGAAGAGAGGCAGACGATGAGAGACAGAGGATGAGAAACAGAGGAAGAGAGACAGAGGAGGAGAGATAGAGGATGAGAAACAGAGGAAGAGAGGCAGTGGATGAGAGATAGAGGATGAGAAACAGAGGAAGAGAGACAGAGGAGGAGAGATAGAGGATGAGAAACAGAGGAAGAGAGACAGAGGAGGAGAGATAGAGGATGAGAAACAGAGGAAGAGAGGCAGTGGATGAGAGATAGAGGATGAGAAACAGAGGAAGAGAGACAGAGGAGGAGAGATAGAGGATGAGAAACAGAGGAAGAGAGACAGAGGAGGAGAGATAGAGGATGAGAAACAGAGGAAGAGAGACAGAGGAGGAGAGATAGAGGATGAGAAACAGAGGAAGAGAGACAGAGGAGGAGAGATAGAGGATGAGAAACAGAGGAAGAGAGGCAGTGGATGAGAGATAGAGGATGAGAAACAGAGGAAGAGAGACAGAGGAGGAGAGATAGAGGATGAGAAACAGAGGAAGAGAGACAGAGGAGGAGAGATAGAGGATGAGAAACAGAGGAAGAGAGACAGAGGAGGAGAGACAGAGGATGAGAGATAGAGGATGGGAGACAGAGGATGGGAGGCAGAGGATGAGAGATAGAGGATGAGAAACAGAGGATGAGAAACAGAGGAAGAGAGGCAGAGGATGAGAGATAGAGGATGAGAGATAGAGGATGAGAAACAGAGGAAGAGAGGCAGAGGATGAGAGATAGAGGATGAGAAACAGAGGAAGAGAGACAGAGGATGAGAGATAGAGGATGAGAAACAGAGGAAGAGAGACAGAGGAGGAGAGATAGAGGATGAGAAACAGAGGAAGAGAGGCAGAGGATGAGAGATAGAGGATGAGAAACAGAGGAAGCGAGGCAGAGGATGAGAGATAGAGGATGAGAAACAGAGGAAGAGAGACAGAGGAGGAGAGACAGAGGATGAGAGATAGAGGATGGGAGACAGAGGATGGGAGACAGAGGATGGGAGACAGAGGATGGGAGACAGAGGATGAGAGATAGAGGAAGAGAGACAGAGGATGAGAGACAGAGGATGAGAAACAGAGGAAGAGAGACAGAGGAGGAGAGACGGAGGAAGAGAGACAGAGGAGAGACAGGGGAGAGAGACAGATGATGAAAGATGGAGGAAGAGAGACAGAGGATGAGAGACAGAGGATGAGAGACAGAGGATGAGAGATAGAGGATGAGAGATTGAGGAAGAGAGACAGAGGATGAGAGACAGAGGAACATAAGAACATAAGAATGGAGGAAACTGCAGCGGGCCTATTGGCCCATACTGGGCAGTCCCGTTTACACCCAACCCCTATTGCTCATATGAGCATCCAACCTATGTTTGAAGCAATTCAGCGTATTCGAGTTAATGATGATATTTGGTAACTTGTTCCATTCATCCACTACTCTGTTTCCAAACCAGTGTTTACCTATTTCACGCCTAAATCTAAATTTGTCTAATTTAAAACCATTGTTACGAGTTCGCTCCTGGTTGGATAGTTTGAGTACCTTTGTAATGTCCCCTTTGTTTAGCCCTGCCTTCCACTTATACACCTCTATCAGGTCGCCCCACGCTCTACGTCTCTCATGGGAGTGCAAATTAAGATGCTTTAACCTGTCTCTATACTCAAGGTTCCTAATGCCCGGGATTAGTCTTGTCATTCTCCTCTGAATTCTTTCCAAGGATTCTATATCCATTCTGTAATACGGTGACCAGAACTGAACTGCGTAATCCAGGTGTGGTCTCACAAGAGCAAGATACAGTTTTAGGATGACCTCGCTAGTCTTGTAACTAACACTCCTTTGTATGAACCCAAGTACTTTATTAGCCTTGTTACGAGCAAAAACACATTGTTTACTTGGCTTAAGGTTCCTACTTATCATTACTCCTAAATCTCTCTCGCAGTCGGATTTCGCTATGGCATCGTTGTTCATCTGGTATCTAGTTTCCCTGTTTACATCTCCTATACTGAGTACTATACATTTGCCGACGTTGAATTTCATCTGCCATTTTCCAGACCATTCGAAAAATTTGTTTAGATCTTCCTGTAGTTTTCCCGAGTCCTCGTCAGATTTGATAACACTTCCTATTTTAGTGTCATCAGCAAATTTACTTATGTTGCTGTCAATGCCGATATCTATGTCGTTTATGTATATAATAAATGATAATGGTCCAAGTACTGAGCCTTGGGGAACTCCACTTGTGACGTTGCTCCAATGGGACTTAGTGCCGTTAATGCTCACGCGCTGTTTCCTGTCCTGTAACCACGCCCTAATCCATTTAAGGATGTCACCTTTGATGCCATGAGCTATTACCTTTCTAATTAGTCTTTCGTGGGGGACTCTGTCGAAGGCTTTGCTAAAGTCGAGATATACCACATCATAATTGTGCCCCTCGTCCACCCATTCGAAAACTGATGAAAAAAATTTTAATAGATTAGTTAGGCAAGAACGTCCGCTTGTGAAGCCATGCTGGGAATCATTGATCAATCGATGCTTCTCCAGGTGATTTCAAATAGAGTTTGAAATGATTGCTTCCAGTAATTTGCCTACTATTGATGTTAGACTGATTGGGCGGTAGTTAGAGGATAGTGAGCTATCCCCTTTCTTGAAAATCGGTATTACATTCGCTATCCTCCAGGATTCTTGTACTACACCTGTTTTTAATGACATGTTAAATAACTTTGCTAAGGGCATACTAAGCTCTTCCTTACATTCCTTTAATACTCTGGCAAATATCTCATCGGGACCAGGTGACTTATTAGGCTTTAGTTTGTCTACTCGCTTACTAACATCGTTACTAGTCACTACTATCTCACTTAATTTGTTTTCTTCACTATCTCTGAATAGAGTCGGTGCCTCAGGTATCATGTTTGAATTTTCGGTGGTGAAAACTGTTGAAAAATATTTATTCAAATTATTGCTCATTTCTCCGTCGTTATCAGTGAGCTCGCCGGAGTCTGACCGTATTGGTCCAATCTTTTCTCGTGTTTTAGTTTGATACATTTGGTAGAATCCTTTGGGGTTTGTCTTCGCCTCCCTTGCTATCCTTACCTCATTATTCCTCTTTGCTTTCCTTATCTCGGTTTTAACCCTACTCGCCAATACCCTATAATAGTCCCGGAGGTGAATTTCGCCACGATTTATCCTTCTACCTATAGCCTTCATTTGGCCAATGATGTTCTTTAAATAATTATTTATCCATTTAGGGCCATTGTTGTCTGATCTGAGTTTTTTGTATGGTATGTTCTGCCTGTGTGCATTAAGTAACTCACTATTTAAATTGTCGTGGAACTCGGCAATCTCAGATCTCGTTATCAGGTCTGTGTCATCTGTCAGGTTCACAGCCAAGTGCGACACCCCCTCTCTCAGCTGCCTCTTTAAACTGTCAAAGTTTGCCCTTCTGAAATCTGGTACTTTAGTGGAATTTTCCTTACGTCTGCCCTGAAAATCGAACTGGAATGGAATTTCTTTGTGATCGCTGTTTGCAAGTTCGTTCACAAAGAAATTCGATTCCAGGATGAAAGATAGAGGAAGGGAGACAGAGGAGGAAAGTCAGTGGGAGAGAGAGACAGATAGAGACAGAATACCGTCTTTGATAGGTTTACTTTAGGAAATTTTCTCCTCAAAATGACTATGTGGATTTTTTCTGAACAATTGAGACACTTTTCACCGAACTGCATCTAGGTACTATACTGTCTTCCTATATGATGATTATTTTTATATGCAATCTATTACAATATTTTTTTAGTGCATAAGAAAACACAATCTTTCTCTCATTCATCTTTATAGTGACGTTTAGTTTACCTAAGATTTCAATGTTCAACAAAACATTCGTGTTAATACCTGAAGGTGCAGGATGAGTCGTAAACTGATACAAGCAGACAGGCGATACCTTCCTCCCGTGAGTCAACAATGGTGATGGAGAGAGACGAGACGTGGAGTCACTGTTGTGTTGATGGCCACCACGTCAGTTCGTGTCTAGAGCGCTGGTACAGCTGACACACATTCATGGTTGGAAAATACTCCTGAGATTCACACGCGTTATTTATATTTTGTCTCGGTTTTACTACACACACACACACACACATATATATATATATATATATATATATATATATATATATATATATATATATATATATATATATATATATATATATATATATATATATATATATATATATATATATATATATATTTCATGTAGATCCACAATGAAAACGTGGATAAGATAAATCTTGATAAAATCACACGGGAAAATATAAAATATGTATATATATATATATATATATATATATATATATATATATATATATATATATATATATATATATATATATATATATATATTGATAAAATCGCAGAGGAAAAAGGGGAAACAACGGAGCACCTTAGCTTTCGTCTTTATTCAAGACATCTTCAGAGGTAACTGGATTACATGGACAGAGAGAGGCTTAAATATACAGGGTGACCTTAAAAATATGAGGTCAAGTCATAATGATGTCATCCACTAATCCCCACACCAACACACACGAAGAGAAGCTTAAGAGAAGGGGGTGACGTGACTAATCAGGTCAGGTCAAAAATAAGGGACCGACTAAATAACTATCATACATCTAGATCAAAGGTTTTCAAAGCATTTTTAACCTTGGGCCACTGACAAATAAATTTATATAACATATTATCAGTTTTGAACTGACCATCACTAAGGTTTATTGATTTTAATTCCTTAATCAAACTAGCTTCAACCAGAAGTCTTTCTGTGACACAAGATGATTTGAACACTTCCAAGCTTTTTTCCCAAGCAACGGGATGATTATTACTCCTAACATGAACGAACAAGGCACTGCTTTCAGATGCTGTTCTGATATTGTACTTATGTTGTTTGATTCTGAGGTGCAGTGTTTTTTCTGTCTGTCCTACATAATTGCAATTACATTTGCTACAGGGAATACAATAAACACTTCCATTTACATTCAAACTCGGGCTATTTCTTATTAACATATTGGTAATGGTTGAGTCATACTTGAAAACAACATTAATATTTCGTAGCTTGAGAGACCGAACTAACGGGACAAATTCATTACGATAGGGCAGAGTCAAAATATTCTTAAGTGTAGGAATTTGCCTGGTTTGAGAAGAATGAAAGGATTTTTTAGCCCTTTTAAAACAACGATCAACAAACACAGAAGGGTACTCAAGCTTCTGTGCAATGGAACGAATGTGTTTCAATTCATCGTCAATAAATTCAGAGTCACAAATACGCAGACATCTTAAGAACATAGCAGAAAAAACTGACATTTTGGTAGACTCCAGGTGATTCGATACAAAGTGTATGAAACTGTCTACCTGTGTGGGCTTTCTGTATACCTTAAATTTGTAGTTTTGGCCATTTCTCATGATAAGCATATTAAGCCTCTCTCTGTCCATGTAATCCAGTTGCCTCTGAAGATGTCTTGAGTAAAGACGAAAGTTAAGGTGCTCCGTTGTTTCCCTTTTCCCGTGTGATTTTATCAAGATTTACCTTATCCACGTTTTCATTGTGGATCTACATGAAATATATATATATATATATATATATATATATATATATATATATATATATATATATATATATATATATATATATATATATATATATATATATATATATATATTAAATCTCTTGGATTCACTATATTCTTAAACGTAAATGACTTTGTTTGAATTTTACTTTATAAAAATGCTATGTTTCTCTCTTTGACATCTCCCTCAATGCTCCATTATTTCTTCAATTGTGAACACGTGCAGTATATTTATATTTTATTCATTTTGATGTCTTCTAATCTTCTAAATATGTTCCTCTTCTTTCTACCACTGTCTCACCTCACTAATAAGCACATCTTGTAGAGTATGTCAATATTATCAGAGACATCTTCTAGCTGGTTCTAGTGCACTTCGTCATCTTATACTCTTACTTTTAAAGACACTTATCCTGCGTTTGTATTGTTTCACCACACAAAAAAAAAATATTCACGATTGTCCCAAACTTTTCGTCTACTTCCATCTCTGCAATCACAAACCATTCCTTCATATTTACCCTATGTTTCATCCTTAACTCTTTGGGTACCCATAGTTGCCACACTCCTGGAATTATCGGGGCAACTCATAGCCTAAGTCCGTCATTGGCCAAAAGAGCACAGGGAACAAATAAGCACACCCAAATTTCAGCTCTCAATGTTAAAAACTATGGTCGGCCCCGCAGGGTGGACTTTCCTCCTCAATTTAGACATTCCTGGGTATTGTCTGGGTTATTTAGCTAATTATACATAGGTTCAGCTTTCTAGCTTAAAATCTGTGATCGTTATATATAAAGAAGTTCCAGTTTTTTGTACATCATTATTTTTCTGCCTTGCTGGCTCTCTCGTCATCCATCTACAGTAACTGGCGTATTTTTTCAAGTGTGCTTCACAAACGTTCCAACATCACCCTACACGACATATTTCATGGTATCTCTCACTTAATGTTACTGTTCCGATGTGGAAATGAAAATACCTGAGTACATACACCTTGTTCCTCGGTTCTGATTAAATGCCTTGAAAAATTTTATCCTAATTTGTTCATGGGAATTTAATTTATGCTTTCACTATTGAACTCCACGGGTATTTATCCGTCTTACTCTCCCCTACCCATTCCATTTATACCTACAGGTAAGTTACTATTAGTTATATATCACTTACATATAACCAGACCAGCAAAGCTTCACATTGGCTTTCTAGTCTGTCCAATGCCCATCAAAATCTCATCAAAAAGAGATCAATGTCCTCTCTCTATCTCTTTTACCTTCCCATCTGGCTACACTCTGTATATTTATGTAGATCTCTGTGTTGGAGGAACGCATTAGTAATACCTGCAACCGCTGGTGAACGCTTTGATTATAGCCATTAGTTTTTCTCCCGGTGTTCCCTCTCTAAGCCTCTTAACTTTGTCGTCATATTTTATATCAAATATCTACAGGGAATTTAATTTATAATGCTTCTACTTTCTCTTCATGTTCCAGTATTAACAATCTGTTTAATGGCACTAGACTTCCCTCAATCTCGGTCCTCCAATCACCAATTGTGTTTAGCTACCAGTCACCATCCATTCCTAATGTCATATTATGTTTTCTTTCGACGTACTGTACGTTTTCTCAGCTTTCTCTTCTCCACCTTGGCGTTAATACATACAAAACGATTACAATAATATTCATTCCATTATGTTTGTTATTTTTATTCCATATTCATTACGTGTCATTGTTTGTTGGCCTTTTTCTTCATTGGTGTGTTTTAACTTCTAGGATTATCATGCTAAGTTCACTAAGCTTCGTTTCTACAACAGTCAACTTTAAGATATATGCTTACCTCTTTTCATTTTACCAATATTAAAAAATTATATGAATAAGAAACAAATGGAATGGATTTTAATTCTGTAAATACCCTATGAAGAAATTACACCCCCCTGTGTTCCCAATTGTCCATCGTAGGACGTTCAGTGATGAAAAAGTTTCACGCGCTAATAAAACTTAATTTTTCAGATGATATTATACACCTAAATTTAACTTATTCTTTGTTAAGCTTACCCAAACACTTCATGGACAACAATGTTCATAAAAACGTATGAGGCCGCTTTATTAATGGTTTGCTGAAAGTACGCGATAAATTTGTTACAATCTCGCAAAGTAAATAAAAATCAGCTTAAATTCTTTGTATTTAAGTAGCGTCGCAAAACCCCAAAGATTATTTCTTAAACGATATCAGATCATTCGCTAAGTGAGGACAGTTGAAATTAAAGAGTGCACTGGTTTCTTTTAAAAATCATATTTACAGTACTTGCGGAAAAGCAACTCATTTCTAAGTCGATTTCATTATGCAGTGAACAATATATAATCTGACCGTGAAAGTCAATGTAAAAGAATTTATCATTTCCTCTGTTGCTTGTGAAAACTTCCTTGTTTGATTTAGTTTCCTGGCCGTCAAATGCTGCTGTTATTACGGCCGTAGACTTGTTAATTTGACCACTTCCTCTTGTTGTTGTTTTTTTTTGTTTTAATTCCACACTTCTTGACTTGTTCTACATGTTCTTCTGGTTCTTCGTTTTCTTCGTCTTCTTAGTTCTTTTTACTTGGTTCTTCGTTTCTTGGATCGCAGCTTAGCTACCCTGCATTCCTCCTTCCACTTAAGACACTCCCAGTAAGAGGAAGAGTGAGGGCCGGCAAAAGCTGCATATTTCTTCCGTGTTGCCGGATACGTGGTGTGCTGGTGCCCGGCTGTCCCTCACTTGGGGCAGACCTCCCGAGCCCGGCCAATTCTTAACAGGATGTCCATAGCGCTGACAATTGTAGCACCTGGTAGGTTTTGGTAAGTACGGCTTCACTGGAACGGTATCTCATCTCAGTGTAATCGTTTCGGGTAATTTGTGGAGGAATCCAACCACAGCTAAGGTGGATTCTCCGTCTGGTTTCTTTATCTTCCGGTCCACGTAGTTCTTGTATCTCGTTTTCTTTCATATGCTGTACCTCGGCGTGGGAGATAACTCCCCTCGCCGCGTTATCGACGAGATTGACATCCAACTGAACGGGGACTTCACTGAGGCACGTAACTCCCTTCATCTGTTCAGCCTGCCCCCAGTTTACCACTCGGTTGGCGGAAGACCTTCATAACCCCGTCTATACCGGAAGAAGCAAAATAACTTCTTCAGGACGAGGAGGTTTAGCTTCTTAAGAGGGATGGGAGATGGTGGATAGAGCCCCACAGACTCCACTTGCTCCCAAATAATACGAAAGTCTTTTCTTGCTGAGGTCTTGTCTCGGTTTGTTGTGAAAAGCTGTGGGAATATATTTTGTATGTCTGACTTGGGAACCTATCAATAAGTACGACAGGCTGGGTCAATCAATCAGAGTACCGTCCTCATATCTGAGGGTTGGCGACCACAGCCCTCCACTTTAAACATTCCCGGGCTGTTTTTACCAATCCTCTAAGGTCTTGTATGTCTCTGGGGACCAAGATTTTAATTCCATTCATCCACCCTAGTCTCCACCTTCCCCAGGCCCCCCTACCGTCAACTATGCCCATTTGTTTCTATTACTATCTCCCTATCCCTAATTATATGAATTATTTGACCAAAGTAACTCATTCTTCCTTTTCAATACATTTAAAATATTTGTCTTAAACTTTTTGCTAATATTAGTACTTCTTCATTTGTTTTCCTGTCAGTGTAGCTTAATCTTTGCATTCCTCTATAGCACCACTTTTCAAAGTCCTTAAACCTCTACCTGGTGTCTGCTAAAAGTGTCCATATAAGCATGTCAGCAGCCTTTTTCTCAAATTGAGGTTAATGTCCATTTTCATTAAATCTTTTATGTTATTAACTGCTGCTTTTGCTTCCCCTATTCTTGTTTAGATTTCTTCCGTACATCTACCAGCACAGATAATGTTACTTCCCAAATACACACAATTTTCCACTTGTTTATGTTCTCTGTTGCCGACCATAAGTTTTATTTTAAGAATAATTTCCAATTTGAAAACAACCTCTTTTTCCAATAATATGTTAACGAGTTTTGGTAATGCCTCTTCACTCTCTGTGATAAGAGCAGTGTCATCTGCTTATACGCTATGCAGATAATACTGCTCTTATAGCTTTATCAGCAACTTTTAGTCCTTCATTATCATTTATAAATTCTCTCATTAAGAATTCTGAATATGTATTATACAATGTCGGATATAGAACACAGCCTTGCCTTACTCTCTGTCTAACTGTGAACCAATTAGTAGGTTCATTATTTACTAACACTGTAGCCTCATGCCTGGAAAGAATCTTTAAAATTCGAATTTCTCTACAAGTTCAATGTGTTTTTTTACCTTATCGAGAGCCTTTTTTTCAAAATCATCAAAGAAGGTGTCAAAATTTCCTAAGACCTTTAAAGCCCTTTCACTCAATATTTTCAAACCATATATAACTTCTCTAGTTCCTGTTCCCTTTCTAAATCCATTTTGCTCCTCAGATAACTCATTTTCTATTCTAAATTCTATTTTACTTAAAATTATGTTTAATAAAACTTTGTAGGCATGACTTATTAAGCTTATTGTTCTAAGCTGAGTGCACTCTAAGGTTTTTAGGTAATAAAACAAACACTGATTTATTTTTAAGTCACTGGGAATGTCTCCTTTGAAGTGTATAGAATTACATATTTTAGTCAAATATCTGATCTCATTCTTGCCCATTTGTTTTATAAATTTTGTGGATCAGTGACCTGGGCACAGGTCACTGATCCACATCGGGGCCTTGGGGGCGAAATTGTAATAATAATAATAATAATAATAATAATAATAATAATAAGAATAATAAGAATAATAATAATAATAATAATAATAATAATAGTAACAATAACAATAACAATATCAATAACAATAATAATAATAATAATAATAATAATAATAATAATAACAATAACAGTAACAATAACAATAATAATAATAATAATAATAATAATAATAATAATAATAATAATAATAATAATAAAAAAAAGATCAAAATTGAGAAACAATATATGTATATTGTGTTGTCAATAGTAAGAGATACAAATGAGACCCTGCAATTATGTGTAAATGAGGCAGAAAGTCAGATCAGCAACCTGGGACTTCGTCACAATTTTCGTGAAGCCATATAGCAGCAGGGTCTACCATTAGACAATACATTATGCTTCCAATATCTTCCCAGGCGGTAGTACCTACCCTGTTTGGGACCTGCCTACTACCTTAATTTCTGTTTCCAGAATTGGAAACTTCTTCTTCCTCAAACAGTATCTTATTGTATATATGCTTTTAATAGTCCCACCCCATTTATTTTCTATTTTTTGGATTAATTTGTTTAATCATTTTCTGCAATTTCCTAGTTATGTTTTCTGTCATTATCTTCTATATCCTTGCATTTCCTTTTAACATCATCTGCCTTGGCCTGTCTACCTTCCTTTTTAATTTCGCTATTATATTTCTTTGTAAGTCTCACTTCTTCTTATCCTCTTTCTTTGTATATCTGTTTTCTTTATATTTTCCTTTGGCATCCACTTACTTTTAGCTTCGTTCCTCCTATGTCCTATAGTTTTTCCCCAGTCGCTAACATTGTTCCCTTGCAATTATTAAATTGTTAGCCTGAGTCTTGTTTATCAAAGTCACTCTGCCCTTGTTTTGAGCTTTCCCTAATCCCATTTGATTTATTCATAATTATTTTTTTTAATTTTTGAAATGTTAGCCATACTAAACTCATTACTGGGACGTGGTCTGACCCACACTGTGCCCTGGGTAGGTCTTTGTTAAGGTTATAAAATTTTTGAATCTTTTCTGAATTTAAATGTTATCTATATGATTCCTGACTAAGTTGTTTACATTATCCTGGGGTGAGACCCACGTATAGAGATTCCTTGGGTGTTGTTCAAACCATGTATTTGCAATTATCTTACTTTACGGTGTCGTTTGCTTTCTTTAAATTTTAATAATAATTTTCTAAGACTACACCTTCACTTTCATTTGTTGGTGTATAAAGCTACTTTATTACCAAGCATTAAACTTGACAAATAAAACTCAATCTGACATTGCTCAATATCCTTTTACCTCTCATGTTTTTCACCACCTGAATATATGAAGTGTGAATATTCACCGCTAATGATATTTGAACCTGTCCATCTTACTTCACTTAATCCCAGAATGTCCCACTGTAATGTTCTCATTTTTCTATAAAAAATTTGCATACATACCAGCTTCATATAATGTCTTCATATTCCATGTTCCAGTCTTTATTTTATGTTTGTTCATTTTTAAGCTTTCCATCCTGTTTAATGTCCAAGGCGTTTTTTTGTTCGGATAGTACCTGCTAGCTCTCGGTGGCACACTGCCAGCAAGCACGGAGGCAATGCAGTTGGAGCTTTTGGTGACGATGATCCAACAGGAACGCCCGGAAATAATTTATTTTGTGTTTCCAAGGTTTTTCAGGGGCAAGAGATGAAGTTAACGAGAGTGGATGCTCCAAGCCTTTTCTCACCAGAAGATTAATTAGAAAGAATAGAAAATGTTAGGAATGAACTATGGGGTGTAGAGGCCGCTCCTACCTCACTCTAGTAAAGAACCAGCCCACCATTGTATAATAGGCTGCGTAACCAATCACAAAGTCTGTGTATTATTAGGTCTAGGAGTCAACCAATCATAATGTCTGAGTATTCCTAGGACTGATGGGTAAACATTCACTAACTTGAGTTTTTCTAGACATCACGAATAGCCAATCACGAAGTCTAAACACTACCAGCTTTACGGTTAACCAATCATAAAGCTTGAGTACCCTGAGGCAGAGTAACCTGATGGGGACTTGGAAAGTGACAGAGGTTGTAGAATGTGAAGTGAAAATAAGAAAAGAAAAAGAAGAAAAAGAAAAAGATAGGAAAAAATGACGAAGAAGAAGAAATAAATAAGAAAAAAGTGAAAATTGAGGGTGTTTGAAAGAAAACATGAATAAAAAGAAGGGGAAATGACAAAATATCAGAATATCTATAGAGAGCAAGACGCAACAGAACGCTAATAACTGCCGAGAGGGGTGTAGAGGTTACAAAATTGTCAAAGTGCAAAAGAAGTCACCATAACACACACTCACACACCTGTAGGAGCTCTCGAGTACTTCCTATTTCTAACTGTTTTCACATTGCTCAGGAAGTGAATGATACCGTGATAATATTATATCGAACGTGTATCATTGTCCCCTAACCTACGCCTTACCTCTTAGAATCACTAGCGATTGTATTGTATTATTCCTGTCTTTTCTCATCAAATTGTGATGATGTTTTTGCTATTCTACGAATGGAGTGGAGGATTTCGTCGAAATTTGGCCACAGGACTCGGATCCTTAATCCAGTTTTGCAGATCAATGCAATAGAATCTAAACCCTTAAACAACTTTGCACTAGGGAATTCTAACCCCATAAACGGTTTTCCACGCCTTTATATTTATTCTATATAATCTTTCACAAACACATAGAAGAAGGACATTATTTTTGCCAAACTTCACAACCATCTATATTTTTCTTTACACATCATTCGCTCTACAAATTGAGTTACATCTCTTACGCGCAGTATCGTCATTTTTCCCATGTCATTATATATATATATATATATATATATATATATATATATATATATATATATATATATATATATATATATATATATATCCCTCTCTTTTTCTTTATTTCTTTCTCTCTTACACGCTTCCTTTCCCTCGTCCAAGATGAAAAATGGATACATTTTCCCCCTCCACCTACATCAATCATATCAGGTAAATATTCAAGACATTTTTCTCTTGGTGTGACTTGATGGATGACGTGGCTCCCTTCACAATATATCTTTTACTCTGTTTAACTAAAGTGTTTTACCTTAATTAACGAGACACAGGTTTACACGCGTCATTCTCTCATACATCTTTTATTAATTTTGTCGCATCTCATGTTTATATTTTTTTCCTATTTCCTGTTTTCTTCGTTTCATTAATTAAAGAGACACGAGTATATAAAAGTTATTCTCGCTTACATCTATTTTACCTGTATACCATATGTTAATTTTTGTTTTTATCTTGATTTACGTTTTAATTAAAAACAAATATTTTCTTTCTCTTCGTTCACTTATTTATTATGTAATGATATTCAGGTACAAATTCTCGTTTGCGTCTATGTACGTTTCATTACACTTTATATTTCATTTTATTTACATCTAGTTTTCTGAATCAGAGAACCACAGCTAAATAAATACACATCATTCTTACCCACATCTGTATTTATTCTCTTGTGCAGCTTTATAATGTTTATATTTTCTTTATCACTTTCACTCGTTCTCTGATTAGTTAAAATCTTTCTTTATTCCAAATTTCAACCGAATTTCACCTATTCCTTGTTCTTCCTATTCCTTACCTCTTGTCCTACCCTGTTCTTTGCTTTCTCTCCCACGTTTTTATTCGCTATAATATGTTGTCTTTCTCCTCAACGTCTTGTCCATCGTCTTCATTATCTTCTCATAATCTTTCATATTCCTACCCGTATTTATCCTGCCCTTAGGAAACATCAACATACCTTCTCTCCATTCCATCATTCCTATATTGGCCTTAAAATTCTTGTGTCTTAGTATAACTATGGAGTCAATTCTGATCTAAATTCATGACTATTCGGGTCTGTTCAATAGGTCTTGCTTGGATCCCTGTCAACACACTCTAGGAGTCTCTGGGTCACATTACCGAGCACTATATCAATACTGATGGCTCGCTGATCAAAGCCGAGAGCATTACACCTACTACTGCTTCTCAACAGATCCTGTAAGTGTTACCCAAGACTTCCAGTATGACTTGTGTTACGAGTTGGGATTTAGAATATAGTTAAAAGTCTACCCAGATCCCAACAGGCAACAACAATAAAAAAACAAAGACAATCGAACTATAAAAGGGTAGACAAAGGATGCGAGTTTTTGTTGTGTATAATACAGTACCATAAATTCCTTAACAAAATATTCAGCTTTCTATAATTTACCCTTAACCATACTTAACCTAAACATTAACAGTATATACATATTTATACAACATAAAATAATTTTCTAAAGCATGTGGAGGTGGGAAGGCAATACAAGATTATAAATACTTAAGTGCGGAGCTGAGATGGCTGACGAGCAAGGCTGAGTATTGTAGAAGACGGTAGGTAGTCACTGTGCCGTAGGTTTCCAGGATAGGTGATCCTGTGGTCACTTCCCAGAGTGAAATGAACTCTCATCGAACTGGAGCTGATGAGGAAGACTTGGAGGAGGTGATGCAAAAACCAGGATATGGAGCAGGGAAGCCCCGGAGTGGTAACTAAGACTAGTCATACTCGGGTTTCGTCCCTAGATGGCGTTGCTCGTGGTGCTGGGTAGGTAGATCATGACAATAGATGGCGTGGTTCGTAGTGCTGGGTAGGTAGATCATGACAATTGATGGCGTGGTTCGTAACACACCTCCCCTCCAAAGACCTCCGTAGCGCGGGCGCGAAGGAGGTGATCACCTGGTGCGTCTGGAGAGTAGTTGCTGCATTTCCACTTGAGCTCGGGATAAGGAGTCTGCAGTCAGGTTGTCCACCCCCTTTATGTGGCGGACTTGTAGATTATAGGGCTGGGTGAGGAGAGCCCAGCGGAGGACTCGCTGGTTGGAGGTCTTGTTGGTTTGGATGAACGTGAGTGGGTTATGGTCGGTGAAGACTAGGGTTGTTTGTGGGCAAGACTGGAGGTAACATTCAAACTTCTTTATTGCCAACACCAGAGCCAGGGCCTCCTTCTCTATGGTCGAGTAGTTGGTCTGATGTTTTTTCAACTTGGCGGAGTAGTATGCCACAGGGTGAAGGACATCAGTGGTTGGGTCGGGTTGTAGGAGCACAGCTCCCACTCCGACACAGCTAGCGTCGATTTGCAGATGGAAGGGCAAGGTGTAGTCAGGGGGTTGGACTACAGGCTTGGAGGCAAGGAAGGCTTTGAGGCGGTGGAAAGACTGGTTGCACCTCTGGTTCCAGATGTAAGGGACCGCAGAACTGGTAAGGTCTGTAAGGCGTCCGGCCACGCTGGAGAGGTTACTGCAGAACCGACGGTAGTAGCCGCATATCCCCAGGAAGCCCATGAGTTCCTTCCTCGTCCTTGGAGTGGGGAAGGACAAGATGGCTTTAACGTTTCCGTCCTTGGGTCTCACCATACCATGCCCAACGATATGTCCCAGGTAAGTCACTGAGGCCCGGCCAAAAGCAGATTTAGCCAGGTTTATGGTGAATCCAGTCTCTTGCAGTCGTGCGAACAGTATCTCCAAACGCACCAAATGTTCGTCCCAGCCATCCGACACCACCACCAGGTCATCCAGGTAAGCGAACGTCCCATCTAGGTCCTGAATCAGGGGATTGATTGCCCTCTGGAATGTGGCCGGAGCATTAGAAAAGCCAAACGCCATAACCAAATATTGAAAGACCAAATGGAGTTATAAATGTTGAGAATATTTTTGCCCTATCCGTGAGTCCCACTTGATAATATCCTTTCAACATGTCCACGGTAGATATAAATTTTGCACAGCCTATGCTGTCTATTATATCTTCAATCAAAGGTAAAGGGTAGGAGTCTGAGACAGTGACCTGGTTCACGTTACGATAATCGGTACAGAAACGAAAAGTGCTATTGGGTTTTGGAATGAGAATGCAAGGTGAAGCCCAGGGGGAGGTACTAGGCTCAGCTAAGTTATGTTTTAACAAAAAATCTACCTCCTTTTTCATAATCTCTCTTTTTTGTGGATTTAGTCGATATGCTGATTGCCTAATGGGTTGTACATCATCTGAGATTAGCTTAATATCATGTTTAAGTATATTGCAAAACCCTGGGAGGTCTGACGTGACATCAGGAAATGTCGATAATAACTGAGTGAGATCTTTTGCTTGAGATGGATTCAGAACAGAAAAATACTCATCCAAGTTGTTGAGTATGTGACTGTTAGCAGGGTTTTCTTTAGGTAGAGGGAAGTCTAAATTCTCCAATAGGTCCATGTCATCTGTCTCCGGCTCCGGCCCTGACAAAACCGTATGCAATACAGGTAGGCTTATAGCCTCTGGGATGTCTTCCTCTGACTGCCTGGAATGGTAAAGTTTCATGAGATTAATGTCAACAAGTTGTGAATCTTTTCTGCGATCAGGAGTATGGACTATATAGTTGAGGCGAGATAGTTGTGATTTGAAAGTTTGATGGAACCGTTCCAAGCATCCTTGGAATTGTGGGTGGTAAGCCGAAGATGTAAAATGGTCCACACTGAGGTCTCTCATCACCTGTTTGAACAAAGATGGATCAGATTGTTGGGCTTTAATGAGCTCATCCTTACTAATGGTCTTATTGTACAGATCTTCTGTGGGTAGGAAGATATTGGAGGTGGTTTTAGATGAAGAGGGCCCATTTCGCACACTCTGCGACCGGGTGACAGCACAAGATGGGAAAAGGTGAAGAATAGTTTCTTTAAGGTCAGTGGTGGAGTTGACAGGTAAGGGAGAGTCGACTGTCTTTATGTTGGGAACCACTAGATCTCCTACCAAGTCATTACCCAATAATAAATGAATGCTGCTCACAGGCATTGGATCTTTCCTAATGGCTATTTGCACTTCCCCAGTAATCAAGGGGCATTGTAGGTGCACTTTAGCTAAGGGATAGGAAGAATGGGAGGAGAGATCTGAAATTAGAACACTCTCATTAGTAAATGCGGTAGATATATCAGGAATGACGTTAAACAGGAGGATAAATTGTGCTGCGCCCGTATCACGTAGTATACGAATAGGGAAAGAACGAGACCCCTCTATGATTGAAATTTTTCCCTCATAGGTGAATGAAGAGAAGAGATCCTGATGGGTCCTTTCCACATTGGTGGTTGCTATTGGTTTGAATTTGGGATCCAGGGAACTACTTTTAGCAGTTCGACACTTTGGGTGTTTACAAGACTGGATCGTATGGCCTGGTTTTTTACAGTAAGAACAATAAAACTTGGTTGCATCAGGGGGTGTAGGTGTGGGACCTTTCGACTTACCACTCACGTCCCCAAGGTTATCATCAAAGGAGGACCTAACATGCCGGAAAGTACCACGTTCCCTACGGCACAGTGACCCCACCAGCAAGGAGTACGCATCAGCCAGCTCAGTCACACGCCCTAAATTAACCTCTCCACACTCCTCCACATGCTTCAAGATGTGAAATGGTATCTTGCTCTTCCACTCCTCCATGACTACCATGTTTAACAAATCCTGAAGTGGCCATTGTTGAGAAAACCTAGATAAATTAATTAATGGTCAAAAGGATAAGATAAGTGGATTACCCTAGAAAATATCACGGCAGTGGATAACCAGAAAGTCCCGGAAACTGCCCAAGTTATACCTAGGGAAATTGCACTTATGAATATTGTCCTTCTGAGAAGATCCTTAGATAAGGATGAGAGACTTGAAAGAGGAAGGGCGTATTACGGTATTAATATAAAGATCTGGATTAACAACCCTTAGATACATGAAACAGGAAGGGCGTATTACGGCATTAATATAAAGATCCGGATTAACAATACTTAGATACTTGAAATAGGAAGGGCGTATTACGGCATTAATATATAGATCCGGATTAACAACCCTTAGATACTTGAAAAAGGAAGGGCGTATTACGGCATTTATATAAAGATCCGGATTAACAACCTTAGATACTTGAAAAAGGAAGGGCGTATTACGGCATTAATATATAGATCCGGATTAACAACCCTTAGATACTTGAAAAAGGAAGGGCGTATTACGGCATTAATATAAAGATCCGGATTAACAACCCTTGAGTTACTTGATTATTGACCCCGAATAAGATAATGAGAAGAACAATAATTGAGGCTTTATAATTATGGGGTCCTGGTAGAGCGGGGCGTCCCAAGATATCACTTCACCCTAAACTAGTGACTATGGATCAGCCTACTCTGGAGCGAGGGTACGGCATTAAACAGATCCGGATTCTTCCCTACACTCGATAAGACTTACTACACGACTGCCATGTGTAATAACAGGTAAGCCTTATGACACTTGGAACCTAATATCCTACGTCTGTCACTCTTACTGTACGATAATACCAATATATGCACACATATATGAAGGAAACTTTAAACCACCGTAAAGCAATTGTGAACAGAAGTGACTGGGAGGAATAATTAACAAGGGGTAAAAACGGGGGAAGGAATATGGCACTTAATGTTCGGTCCTGTCACGGTCGCCATTTGTTAAAAGTCTACCCAGATCCCAACAGGCAACAACAATAAAAAAACAAAGACAATCGGACTATAAAAAGGTAGACAAAGGATGCGAGTTTTTGTTGTATATAATAAAGTACCATAAATTCCTTAACAAAATATTCAGCTTTCTATAATTTACCCTTAACCATACTTAACCTAAACATTAACAGTATATACATATGTATACAACATAAAACAATTTTCTAAAGCATGTGGAGGTGGGAAGGCAATACAAGATTACAAATACTTAAGTGCGGAGCTGAGATGGCTGACGAGCAAGGCTTAGTATTGTAGTAGACGGTAGGTAGTCACTGTGCAATAGATTTCCAGGATAGGTGATCCTGTGGTCACTTCCCAGAGTTAAGTGAACTCTCATCGAACTGGAGCTGATGAGGAAGACTTGGAGGAGGTGACGCAACAACCAGGATATGGAGAAGGGAAACCCCGGAGTGGTAACTAAGACTAGTCATACTCGGGTTTCGTCCCTAGATGGCGTTGCTCGTGGTGCTGGGTAGGTAGATCATGACAATAGATGGCGTGGTTCGTAGTGCTGGGTAGGTAGATCATGACAATTGATGGCGTGGTTCGTAACACTTGGAAGAACGACTTAACCCTCCAAACATTTCCAGGAAGAATGACATAACTTTTTCAACTTAGCTGCTCTTTGTGCAGTTCAAATCAGTGAAATAGAATCAAGACCCATCATACTTCTACCCTCTAAAATTTGCATAATTCTAACAGATATACAGGCCGAACTCACAAACGATGTGAAAATAGTAACCCAAACAGCTCCAAAGATTTTCAGCTGACAGCAAAGTCATTTGTGTAAATTATAACTCACAAATTTCCAGAATGTTCTTTAATGTGCTTCAAGTACACCTCACTAACACAACTTACATCAATCATTGGTCATCTCTTCTTATCTTATTTATCAGCTTGATGAAGGGAACTGAGGAGGAAGCAACCCCACTACAGTAAAAATAAATAATTTCTACCCATTGACATTGTTTGTGAGGGGTCTACGGTACAATTCAATATTTCGTGCAAATGTTGTTTGGTGTTGGGTTTATTTTTAAATTTTCATTTGAATCTTGTATTGTATTGTCTGTTAGCTCCAACTGAACCTGTCGATGCGCATGCGCTGATTGTATCTATTTGATGCACATGCGCTGATTGTATCCAGTTGCTGTGCATGCCCTGACTGTATTGCAAGCCACAGGAATGGTTAGGGTTGTATACTCCTAGACTCTGAGCGACATGATTAACCCACTTCCTGTGAGTATGTGGTGATTTATGTTGTAATTTTCTTGTTAATCTTTTGTGACTCATCAATGAAAACAAATATTGTCAAACTAGACCTAAAGGAATATGTTTTGTTATAGCTTATTATTCATGATATGAGGCACCGTCGACTGATAAAACTGATCAGCTGGTCTTACCCCGTGTTCCACCTCATCACTCTCTCCGTGGTGCCTTCGCAGATCGTTTGAGAGGAGGCATACTACGAGTGGAGGCGTCGACATGGTTGAGTGACTACTTATAGGTCGACTTACAGTGCCCGCTTATATTTACACACTGAGGTGCCTTCTCGTCTCACCAGAAAGGTTACACTCTGCAAAGTTGTGTCACTCATGATGAGCCTTACCGGTCTTCCTGTGCTTGTAACTCCACGATCCCCACCATCTGTAGTAGCCGTTTTACCCAGAAGGACATCCACGCTTTCACCACCCACCTGTTCTTCTCCTTGTGTCAGCTCTTCAGGCGTATAGCTACTGTATAGTCGGGGTCAAAAGTTCGCTCCCTCCCAAAATGAAGCAATGTCGACCCCAAGTGAGATAAAACAAAACCGCAGCCATGGTAAGTAAGTAAGTTTTACATTTGATTTGGGTGTGAATTAAATATCATTACAGTTACGGCCATTGTTTATAGTGGATACATTAAGTTATTGTTAATACAGTTTTTATGTATATATATATATATATATATGGTTTATATTTATATCCTTGGTGAATGTGAGGAGGTTCCATCCGACAATAATATTAATAAGAACATGAGGGTTAGAACGACAGGAACAGCCAAAGACAGACACAAAATAATTTTAAGATGGAACAAAATTCTGCATGTTTTGAGGCGTTACAGATACATCCTCCTTGATTTATGGTTATACGTCTTATATAGACAAATACACCCCACAGTAATCAACAAAATAGACAAGTTTAGCATTTAATATGAACTCCCCCAGTCCTTATTATACTTATAATATACACTCCCTTTGAAACATTTGCTCACCCCACTTATACACCTAACATAAGAACATAAGAACATAAGAAAATAAGGAGTCTGCAATAGGCCGGTTGGCCTGTGCATGGCAGCTCCTGTCGAGAGTTACTACCACTCTCTATCATCCATGAATCTATCTAGCCTCCTTTTGAAACTTTCCAGAGTTCCAGCACTTACTACAAAGTTGCTAAGCTTGTTCCACTCGTCCACCACCCTGTAAGTGAACCAGTTTCTTCCTATCTCCCTCCTAAACCTAAACTTATCGTAACGTAATGTAACGTAACCTATATATATATATATATATATATATATATATATATATATATATATATATATATATATATATATATATATATATATATATATATATATATATGCTGATAACCACAAGGAAAAAGAAAACACGAAGTTCTCAAGCGCATTCGTGTAATTCACATCTTCAGGGATGAGTACAGACTAAGGAGAAATACAAAACAAGGTGTATATATACAGAGGGTGAGATCAGGTCCACAATGGTCAGGTATTAGGTAATGACCCTACTAATCTTTAAAAAGCACCGCAACGGTCGGTAGTAAGGTCAGAGGGTCAGGTGACCCAACCTTCTCACCTGGTAACAAATCTTAATTACAAAATTGTCCAGTTTGTACATGCCATTACTCAAATTCATGTTGACTGCTTCGGTATGTTTAATGAGACTAGATTCTATAATGTTCATAATGTCAATTGAATTACAAGGTAATATTGAGGAGGCATTATCCCAGTCAATGCAATGCTTATTATCCCTCAAATGAACAAACAGACCATTGGATTCCTGGCCCATTCTAACACTATATTTATGTTGTTTAAGTCTAGTTACAAGATCTTTACCTGTCTGGCCTAAGTAAAACATATTACATTCCTTGCAAGGAACTTTATAAATGCAACCAATTGTGTTGTTGGGAGAGTTCTTGATTAACATTTGTTTAACAGTGCATGAGTTTTTAAATGCCACATTGACGTTCCAGGTTTTTAGTTGTAAAGGAATTTGAGAGAAATTGTTGTGAAATGGTAATACTAAGAGATTCTTATGGTCATGGGTGGGCTTGAGATCAGTTCTATAAAAAGATTTCTTAGTAATGTTCAGGCATTTGTCTATGAAAGATCTAGGGTATTTAAGGTTTGAGCCAATATTATAGATATATTAATATTCCTCAACAATGAATTCCGGGCTGCAAATTCTCAAAGCACGTAAAAACATTGTTGAAAATACTGACTGTTTGACTCTATTATGGTGGGCAGAATAATAATGAATGTATGAACACACATTAGTAGGTTTTCTATAAATACTGAACTTAAAGGTGTTGCATATTCTGTGTATCAGACAGTCTAGGAATGGCAATTTACAGTCATGCTCTAATTCCACAGTGAATTTGATCGAGGGGGTTAAGTTATTAAGTTGCGGCAGGAAAGCTTTTAGGTCCTCATTACTTGGCCAGAGACATAATACATCATCTACATATCTAAACCAGACTGCTGAAGGTGGTAAAATATTACTTAATAGTTTTTTTTCAAAGAATTCCATATATAGGTTGCTTAATACAGGTGAGAGTGGATTACCCATTGCCATACCAAATTTTTTAGCATAACATTCTCCATTGAATTCAAGTTTACAATCCTTAATACACAGTTTGATGAGTTCGATGAAGTCGTCTTTCGAGACGGGCAATGAAATATTATCCAGGGAATCTATGAGGAACTCCAGTAAATCATCAACTGGGGCCTTTGTAAAGAGTGATGTTACTTGAAAACTGACCAGTTTAAAATCATAATTAATGTGTAAGTTATTGAGTTTATCAAACAAATCCATATTATTCTTGATATTAGAGTTAGAAATGTTGCCAACTAGGGGATTTAGTAAAGAAACTAACCATTTAGATAATTTATAAGAGATTGACCCAACTGAGCTAATGATGGGTCTTGCTGGGTTATTAGGCTTGTGAGTCTTGATTAATCCGTACATGTACGGCAGTGGAGGGGACGTGGAAGTAGATGTTTAATGAGAGTACCTTTGCCTCTCAATAGAGACTTAAGTTTTTTGTTGATCTGGGTGTTAACTGTGTTGAGAGGAATATTTATGAGCTTAGAATATGTTGCAGCATCACATAAAATGGTTTGGATTGCTTTGGTGAATCTTTCTGGACAGTTTGGAATATAGGGCTAAGACATAGATGAATACACAATACCTTTACACATGTTCACTTCTTCACTTGTCAAATTACTGAATTTCTCCAAATTGCAAAATGCTCTGGCTATGTCAACACTGTCGACTCTCTTGTTAGAGCCATCAATAGGTAAAACAGGACCAGGGAAGGGTAGGTTTAAATGTATACTATACAAACAGTAGGAGCATTAGAAATAAAATAGACTTGCTGAGAGCGGTTGTATGTACCGAGAATGTAGACGTCATAGCAATCACCGAAACTTGGATGAATCTGGCGAACAAATTTTTTTTATCAGAGTACAACATAGAAGGGTACAACCTTTTTCACAAGGACAGGGAAGGTAGGAAGGGGGGAGGGGTCGCACTCTTCTTCAAGGATACATTAAAATGTTGTATTAATAATTCAATAAAGGGAGAAATAGGAACCGAGTCTGTATGGGTAGAAATCATGGAAGGAACAGAAAAACTAATTATGGGAGTGATTAACAGGCCCCCAAGTCTTGGGAAAGAAGCAGCTCAGCCCATATGGCAGGAAATGAGTAGGGCAGCAAAATAACAACCTGTGCATTATGGGGGATTTCAACTTCAGAAATATTGACTGGGACAACATTGTAGGTGACTATGAATCTGAAGACTTCCTAGACGTAGTACAGGACAATTTTTTGAAACAACTAATTACTGAACCTACTAGAGGTGACAATATATTAGACCTAGTATTAACAAATAAAGAAAATATTATCAGAGATATCACAGTAGGGGAAGAACTAGGTAACACTGATCACAGAGAAATCAGGTTCATCCTAGATTGGGAAACGAAAAACAATGACAATATGGTCAGAGTCCCAAACTTTCGGTTGGCGGATTATCAAGGGCTAAGAAGGTACCTAGGTGAGGTCACCTGGGAACAGTCACGTCAGTCCCTGTATGTATATTATGTATGCTGGATTATATATCATGTATGTATATTATGTATGTGCTCCATTTATGTATTATTTATTCAGCCTAGCTAGCAGCGTGTGGCAATGTTATTACCATATCCCACACGCTTAATTAATGTGCCTGGCGACGTATGGAAGCTGCTAATGTATCACTTGCCATACGTCGCCTATAGCAGTTGACCGGGAGCCTAGTCAAGAGAGAGTGCTGCTCTCCTTTGTGTACATACTCTTATCCAGTAAACCGAACCTACAAAACTATACAGGTGTTTGTGTTCTCTCCTGTATATAGAACTTATTATTCAGAACCTAACATGGCGCAGTGCGTAGTCTTACTGGATAATTACGAGTGATAGTGCAAAGTTTGTAGAAAGCCGGCTAGGGTCCCCTCCCGTCTTGGGTCAGGCCTTGGGTCAACTCCCGCGCCATCTCTCCTCGAAGAATTTCAGCAACTTTGAGCAGTGTCAGTGACAGTGATTTTCTGTGAAGTGTTTAGTGCATTGTGTGTTCGTGCCATTCATGTGTGACCTTGTTCTAAAGGATTCCCAAGGTATACGGCACGTTCTGGGCATTTGTAAGGAGTAAAGTTCAGTGCACCCGTCTCTGACCGCGTCCTGAGGGTAACTAGACTGACTGGGAGTCGCCGCGCCTCTCCCTCCACCCCCCCTCACAGCGCCGCCTCCACCCCCCCTCACAGCTGGGGCGAGACGCTTTGCCGGCCCGGGACACACACTCACACGTACTAACACTCGCTGACCGCGCGGCTTCCTTATATATATTTTATATATATAACCTACTTATCTGTGTATTTAATTAATTTTTTGTCTGAAATCTTGTTGATACGACGGGCTGACCGGTCAACACTGATTTAAGACATAGTACACAGAGGAAGTAGTTATGTCTCACGCCTTACGTAGCCGTGGACCCAGCGTCTGGATGACTCAGGCGGGTGATAGCCCCGCAGAGATGGATGACCAGACCGGCCACGACGCTTCAGCCCCCACATCGCGCAGTCCCTCACCTCAATATTCAGCGTTGTCTCCAGAGATAATTGCTTTACTGAAGTTTATGAGAGATGAGAAACGCGAGGATGAAGCCCACAGACGTTTGGCGGATGAGCACAGAAGGCAAGCAGAGGCAGAACGAGACAACCAACGGAGATTGGAAGACAGTGAACGGTTTGAAGCCTTGATATCTCGCCTCACTGTTAACCAAGCCCCTGGCTCTAACACTGCCTCGGTACTGACTGGTTCAGATACCTCATCCATGCTTCCTTCACACCCCCCAGCCCCACCTAAAGCAGCAGCTCAAACGCCGCCCATCTTGAAGCCTGATGAGACTTTCCAGACTTTTCGTGAATGGCGGCGATGGTGGACTGATTACTCTACAATGGTGGATCTCCAGAGTTTGTCACAGCCTAAACAACTCATCCAGCTGCGCATGTGCCTGTCCTTGGAAATTCAGCGTGTCTTGGAACATACGTTGCAGGTACCCCCAACCTCTTTGCTGTCTGTAGAGGAGGTACTGGACGTTCTACAACGGCACATCAAAGGACAGCAGAATGAAGCTCTGCGCAGGAGGGAATTGTTTAGCTGCAGACAGATGGAGGGTGAGTCTTTTGATGCCTTTTACGTGCGTCTTAAGAGAGCCTCGGAAGAGGTAGATATATGTCCAGGCCACCACCAGCAGTGCGAGGAGACCCAGTTGAGGCAGGTGATCCTGATGGGTGTTAAGGACGAGGAACTTGTCCAACGCCTCACCTCCCTCGACTCTTCCTCTTCTCTTAAGGATGTGTTGACGATATGTCGCTCCTATGAGGCTGCCAGGTATGCCACCTCTGCCATCCGTGCTCCCCCTACAGCTGTACGCGCTGTGTCCCGGTACAAGAAGGACAAGAAGTCCGTTCCTACGCCTTCGCCCACCACGTCCACGCCCGGTTTATTTTGCAACAACTGTGGTAAGCAGCACGGAACACAGGTGTGTCCAGCTGCTCAGTCTACCTGCAACAGTTGTGACCGTAAGGGCCACTGGTCACTCACAGTACGGTGCCCAGCCAAACGCGTCCAGTGCAATGTGTGTGGTCGTCTGGGCCACTATGACAAGTGTTGCCCTTCCAACATACCCAAGGGACCGCGTCGGCGGAAGCTTCAGCCCCCCTCCACCAGAGAGGGCCGCCCACAGTCTTCCAATCAGAGGTACGACGACTCCTGACAACGCTCGAGCCACATTAGGAATGTGTGCTCCCCCCAGCGTCCCAGGACCAAAGTCCCCCAGTACATCAGCGTCATCGTGACCTACGGCGGTGTGTCATCCCGTCTTCAGATGTTGCCCGACACCGGCGCTGATGCTACAGTCATCGGTCCCCAGCACTTGCAATGCTTGGGGCTCTCTCCAAGTGATCTAGGACCGCCCCCCAAGGATCTCCGCTTTATGGCAGATGGTTCACAGATGACCCCGGCCCTGGGTTCACTCCAAGCACAAGTCACCTTTGGCAACAGGTCGTGTCAAGCCTGGATTGATGTGCATAACGGTGTCCAGACTCCTTTGCTGTCCTACAGACATTGTCAGGAGTTGGCCATCATCTCCCAGGACTTCCCCAAACCTATTCTTGAGGTAAAACACGCCAACAGGGTGCAAAAAGGGAGCAGCAACGACCCTGCTGCCGCCCTACCCCTGCCTCTTGCCAGTGACACCTCTCCTTCGGATGCTCGGAAGTACTTCCTGAAGGAATTCAGCGACGTTCTGGTGACCAAGTCCGCTCTGGAATCCAAGCCTCTCAAGAAGATGGCAGGCCCCCCCATGAGGATCCACCTGAGGGACGACGCGAAGCCATTCGCTATTTACACCCCTCGACTGGTTCCCCTGGCCTTCCGCGAGGCGGTCAAAAACGAGCTGGACTCCATGGTCGCCCAAGAAATTATTGTACCAACCGGCGATGACCCGTCTCCATGGTGTCACCCGATGGTTGTCGTCGCAAAACCTAAAGGTGGTGTTCGGATCACCACTGACCTTTCCAAGCTCAACAACCAGGTGTCTCGTCCTGCGCACCCTTCTCCCACGCCCTTTGCAGCCATACGCAGCGTGAACCCGAAGGCGCGCTTCTTCACGACGATGGACGCCCTGTGTGGATACTGGCAGATAGAGCTTGCCGAAGAAGACCGACCACTCACAACGTTCATCACCCCGCATGGACGTTACAGTTATTGCCGTGGCCCCATGGGATTCGCCGCTACAGGAGACGCTTTCTGTCTTCGAGGTGATATGGCTCTTCAAGGTCTGGCAAACTGCGTGAAAGTGGTCGACGACATACTCGTGTACGACGAGGATTATATGGATCACCTCTGCCGTATCTACGAGGTACTCAACAGGTGCCGGAAGCACGGCATTACCCTAAATGCCGACAAGTTTGTTCTGGCCAGCTCTTCAGTTGACTTTTGTGGGTACACCCTCTCAGGGAATGGTATCGCAGCTGACCCGGAAAAGGTCCGCGCCATTACGGATTTTCCCACCCCTGCTAACCTGACCGACTTGAGGTCCTTCATCGGTCTCGTCAACCAGTTAGCAGAGTTTTCGTCGGACATCTCCGCAGCTGCTCAACCACTTCGCCCCCTGATGAGCCCCAAGAGGACATTCCTGTGGACCCCCGACCACGACAAGGCCTTCCAGCAAGTGAAACAGGCCCTGTCTCGTCCACCTGTCCTCGCCACGTTTGACCCAGCCTTGCCGACAGTTCTGCAGACAGATGCCTCACGCTTGTATGGCGTGGGATACGCCCTACTGCAGGATCATGGTGGAGGGCAGTTCCGGCTCGTCCAGTGTGGCTCGCGTTTCCTCTCTGACACTGAGACGCGCTATGCCACTATTGAGTTGGAGCTGTTGGCTGCGGTTTGGGCGATGTCCAAGTGCAGGTTTTACCTCATAGGCCTGCAATACTTTCACCTAGTGACCGACCATCGCCCGCTTGTCCCGATCCTCAACCACTACACGCTAGACGCCGTTGAGAACCCTCGCCTCCAGCGTCTGAAAGAGAAACTCTCGGCGTACATCTTCACTGCAGTGTGGCGTGCTGGTAAGGAGCTCTGCATCCCTGATGCCTTATCCCGCTCCCCTGTCAGCCGCCCTACTCCAGAAGACCATGTACTCGACGCCGACCTCGCTCTTTCCGTCAGGACTGTGGTCACTCTCCATGCCGTCCAATCCCTTCGTTCGGACCTGTCACCAGATGACGACAAGGCAATGGAGGACCTTCGAACAGCGGCCCGAGATGACCCTTCCTATTTCCGACTCGTCGAGTGTGTGAGGAATGGATTTCCTAGCAACCGCTACGATCTTCACAACACCCTGCTCCCGTATTGGAAACTCCGCGATGAACTCTACTGCGACGGAGACCTTGTTCTGTACGGAACACGTGTAGTTGTCCCTGCTGCATCACGTCCCCACGCCTTGGCCCGCCTTCACGACAGTCACCGTGGAGCTGAGGCCACCAAACGACGTGCACGACAGACTGTGTTCTGGCCCGGCATCAACTCCGACATCTCCAATGTTGTCCGTGCGTGTGAGCCCTGCCAAGTATTACAACCCAGCCAGCAGCAGGAACCCTTTATGAGTGACGACAACCCCACCCGCCCCTTTGAGTCTGTGTCGGCCGACTTTTTCTGTGTGTCAGGAAAGTCCTTCCTCGTTATCGTCGACCGTCTCTCTGGTTGGCCGGTTGTCATCAAGTGCGGTAATGACACGACGTCTGCCGCCACCATCAGCAAGTTCCGCCACTACTTCCGTGACGTGGGCGTTCCTGTACGCCTGCGAACCGACGGAGGGCCTCAGTTCACAAGCCGGGACTTTGCTGCGTTCCTTGACCGATGGGGAGTCCGGCATGTGTTGTCATCGCCCCATTACCCGCAGTCCAACGGCCACGCTGAGGCTGCTGTCAAATCCCTGAAGCACCTCATCCTTAAGGTGGCCCCTTCTGGGAACATTGACTGCGAGGCCTTCGACAGGGGTCTTCTTGAACTCCGCAACACACCTAACTACACCGGACGCTCCCCTGCCCAGGTTTTGTATGGACGCCCCCTTCGTTCTTGTGTCCCTGCTCACCCTCAATCCTTCTCCAAGGAGTGGCAGGCCAAGACAGAGGATTGTGATCGCCGAGCCGCCGAACGTGTTCAGGACGTCGTCGCCCGCTACAATGACCACGCCCGTTCTCTCCCCAGGTTGAGTGTCGGCACCCAAGTCCGTGTTCAGGACCCGACCTCCCTACGTTGGGACAAAGTAGGCGTAGTCATGGGTCTCGGCAGGTCACGGGACTACCAGGTGCGGTTACCCAGTGGTCGTGTGTGGTGGAGGAACCGCCGTTTTCTCCGACCCGTAACAATGCCTTCTGCTGGCCCCGCCACCAGTGTTGAGTCCCATACCCTTCCCAGTGATGAAGTCCCTCGACGCTCAGAACGGATCTAAAAGAAAAGGTCCGCTCAAGACTTTGCTATGAGCGTATAGGGGGGAGGGAGGTGTATGTATATTATGTATGCTGGATTATATATCATGTATGTATATTATGTATGTGCTCCATTTATGTATTATTTATTCAGCCTAGCTAGCAGCGTGTGGCAATGTTATTACCATATCCCACACGCTTAATTAATGTGCCTGGCGACGTATGGAAGCTGCTAATGTATCACTTGCCATACGTCGCCTATAGCAGTTGACCGGGAGCCTAGTCAAGAGAGAGTGCTGCTCTCCTTTGTAAACCGAACCTACAAAACTATACAGGTGTTTGTGTTCTCTCCTGTATATAGAACTTATTATTCAGAACCTAACAGTCCCCAGTAGGAAGGGGTGAGGTCATAGATGACACAACAATTGATCATGGCTCTAATATATTCACCAGTATACTACATAAAGCACAAGAACAAAATATACCATACAGAAAAATTAGGTCAAATAAAAATGAGCCAAGGTGGATGACCAGAAAACTTAAATATGACATAGAAATATAGAAAGGAATATATAAGAAATTAAAGGGAGGAGGAGCTCAGAAATAGGTATAATGAACTATCTAGGAATGTTAAGAAAAATGTAAGGAAAGCAAAGAGAGACTATGAAATCAAAATAGCAAGAGAATCCAAGGCGAATCCCAAGGGATTTTTGCAGGTATATAGAACAAAGGTCAAGGACAAAGTTGGGCCTTTAAAATCAGGGAGGGGAGAAGTGATAAATGGCAGTGTAGAAATAAGCAAAGCATTGAACAGCTACTTCTTATCAGTATTCACAGAGGAAATTCGCAATGAAATTCCAGAGGTGGAACTGATATTTAAGGGAAAGGAAGAAGAGAAATTAAAGAATATCACTATCAGAAAAGAGGATGTTCTTAAGAAGATAAATAAACTAAAGAAAACAAAATCCCCAGGGCCGGATGAAATTTTCCCTCGGGTCTGGAAAGAGCGTAGGGAACAGATTAGCGGACCCCTCGTAAACTTCTTTACAAAATCACCGGAGTTGTACCAGAGTTGTGGAAACAGGCAAATGTAGTACCCATATTCAAAAAGGGACACAGAGCATCAGCGTCAAATTACCGGCTGATCAGTTTGACGTCAGTAGTTGGGAAATTTCTTGAATCAATTATAGCAGATAACATTCGATCGCATTTAGAGAAAAGCAAATTAATCTACGACTCTCAACATGGGTTTACATAGGGAAAATATTGTTTAACAAATCTGCTGACATTTTTTAGGAAAGTCTTTGAGATAGTAGATAATGACGAAAATTACGATGTTATTTACTTTGACTTTAGCAAAGCATTTGACAGAGTACCGCATCAGAGGCTTCTGAGAAAAATTAAGGCCCATGGTATCGAGGGGAAAGTTTTAAATTGGATAAAATCATGCCTCACCGATAGAACGCAGAGGGTCAGCGTAGATAGTGTTAAATCTGAGTGGGGTCGTGTAACCAGTGGGGTTCCCCAGGGGTCAGTACTAGGCCCACTCTTGTTCATAATCTACATAAACGATCTAGATACTGGGATCAGCAGTGACATAAGCAAGTTTGCAGATGACACCAAAATAGGGCGGGAAATTAATTCAGGGTAGGATGCAAATGCATTACAGGAGGATCTAAATAAACTGCAAGGGTGGTCTGAAAAATGGCAAATGAAATTCAACACCAGCAAGTGCAGCGTACTTAATATTGGAAGAACAAATACTGTCAATGTATACAGCCTTAACAGCATCAACCTAGAGAAGTCGACTTGTGAAAGGGACCTAGAGGTACGTGTAAGCCCGTTAATGTTCGAAATAAAGCAAACAGAGTATTGGGTTTTATATCTAGAAGTGTAAGTAATAAGAGTGCAGAGGTCTTATTGCAACTATATCTTGCGCTAGTCAGGCCGCACCTCGATTATGCGGTTCAGTTTTGGTGCCCTTATTATAGAATGGATATCAATCACTAGAGTCGGTGCAGCGAAGAATGACGAAAATGATTCCGGGACTTAAACCTTCCATATCAAGATAGGTTAAAGAAATTTAACTTGCATTCCCTAGAAAGACGAAGAGTGCGGGGAGATATGATAGAAGTATTCAAGTGGGTGAAAGGAATCAATAAAGGTGATATAGATAAAGTTCTTATAATATCCGAGCAGGATAGGACTCGGAACAACGGATTTAAGTTGGATAAGTTTAGGTTTAGGAGGGAGATAGGAAGGAACTGGTTTACAAATAGGGTGGTGAACGAGTGGAACAAGCTTAGCAACTTTGTAGTAAGTGCGGGAATGCTGGAGAGTTTCTAAAGGAGGTTGGATATATTCATGGATGATAGAGAGTGGTAGTAACGCTCGACAGGAGCTGCCATGCACAGGCCAACTGGCCTATTGCAGACTCCTTATTTTCTTATGTTCTTATGTTCTTATCAAACTTAAACCATAGCCGAGGGCACACAAGGTATCATTGTCTAGTTGTTTAGAGGAGAGATTCACTACACAGTTGTGATTGGCATCCTTAGTTCAATCACTATTTCTAATAAGGAGTGCCAATTTGTGGTCTATCTTAGCTTGAAGATCAGAACGCTCGCGTCTCAGGTTATCAAAACAGTAATCCAACATGAACTTTTTCCAATCACTCGGTATGGTCATATTAAAAACACGCTTTATTTGTCTTACAATACGGAAAGCTTCATCCACTTCAATTTTCTTTATTTCAAAATGTTTCTTTAAGATGATTTTTGGAAATCATCAAAAGAGCGGTCATATATCTGCAGGACACGCTGTGGGAGGATTGAACTAGGCATAACTTTTTCACTAAGGCATGTCTGGAGAAATTTCAAGCGTATTTTCAATTTGTGGGCCTTGATCATCGAAGAGGAGTATTCAGTAATGAATATTAGTAGGGTCACTGCCTAGTGACCGGACCATTGTGGACACTCACTGTCCCCTAGGGACTTGATCTCACTCTCCTCTACTGTATATATATGCCTTGTCATATATTTCTCCTTAGTCTGTACTCACCCCTGAAGATGTGAATTACACGAAAGCGCTTGGGAATTTCGTGTTTCCTTGTGGTTATCAGCATATATATATATATATATATATATATATATATATATATATATATATGTATATATATATATATATATATATATATATACAATCAACGACCTCACCAGCAAGGAATCGAACCCTCGACCTACTGGGTGTGACTAGGGAACGCTTACCGGATAGGCCACAAGGACACTAAAAGCAGTTCTAGACTCTGTTATATTTCACACAAAGCCTGTTCATCGAGCTGATGGCGCCGTGAACCTCATTGGGAAACTGCCCGTGCCTCTTATGTGGTGTCAGTAGCATTTTACCGAATCCAGCTGGTATGAAACGCGAGGTACATATATATACTTCATTTTTAGTCCATTTTTAGTCCTTGTGGCCTAGCCGGTAAGCGTTCCCTAGTCACACTCAGTAGGTCGAGGGTTCGATTCCTTGCTGGTGAGGTTGTTGATTATATGTTCAAAGTCCGCGTGTTATATGGACTAAAAATGAAGTATATATATGTACCTCGCGTTTCATACCAGCTGGATTCGGTAAAATGCTACTGACACCACATAAGAGGCACGGGCAGTTTCCCAATGAGGTTCACGGCGCCATCAGCTCGATGAACAGGCTTTGTGTGAAATATAACAGAGTCTAGAACTGCTTTTAGTGTCCTTGTGGCCTAGCCGGTAAGCGTTCCCTAGTCACACCCAGTAGGTCGAGGGTTCGATTCCTTGTTGGTGAGGTTGTTGATTATATGTTCAAAGTCCGCGCGTTATATGGACTAAAAATGAAGTATATATATATATATATAATCCTGACTCTTTGGCCAAAAAAAGTAAATGAAATTTTTTAATCTTTTTATCAGATACAAAACTAGATAACAATAAATGTTTCTAACTGGGTCATATACAAAGCTACAGTAAAAGTTATTTTCTCGACTCGCATAACTGGGGAGAGGAAATCCAGGGGACTGCATATTGAGAGGGAATGTATATTACACGTATAATATGGACTGGGGGGGGAGGGAGTGGACATTATAAGTTATAAGCCTGACTGGCGAGTGCTTAGTATACCAATATTTATGATTCCCCGATAGTGGAAATCCAGGGAAGAGCAAAATATATGCGACACTCTTTGGGTGATATATTTATTCGAGAACCCTAAGGTAATTTCCCTACGCTAAAAACTATACCACTTAGGAGCCTAATAATTTGCGTAAATGTAGCCTAATGTTACAGAAAGATGTGACATGATACACTTAATTGATTACCTTAAATGGAGCGGTAAACATGTCCACCACCATGTGTCGGGCACGAATTTATTCTTTGCAGCATGATCTCCGACAGAGAGCGCTTCGGAGATAAAATGGTTTTCCTTTTATGGATTTTGGGGCGCAGGAAAGAAATATAACCATAAAACCAATTGATTGGCTACAGTTTCCAAGAAAATTGTATTTTCACATTTTGTATATATGTACACAATATATTAATAACATATAATGCTCACTTACTTATCTTGATTAAACCTAGCGCTTTTTTGCTTGTCTCTTGTATTCAAGTTCTGGGGCATGATGAAGAATGGGGCGAAATCCTTTTGACGGTCTCAAGACTTACACACTAACATTGTCAGCAAGGAGATTCCACTACTGCATTCTGGAGCCCAATAGCTCTGCCTTACTCTTTGGTAATTTCAGATCTCTGACACGGTTGTTTAGTTCATTCTGTTATCTTGTGCGTTTCAGATGATGTCAAGTTATGCACAAAATCAGGGTCTTATGAAGTTGAAGGCTCACAGGTTCAGTCATCCTCTTCGTCCTCTAACTCCAGGGAGAACGAGTCTGCGGGCTCAGGAATGGGTAGTCCTTCGGCGTTATTTTTGTTTTCTAGGTTAAGGTGGGGAAAGGATGGAAGGCATGCTCGGGCTCAAGGCACAGCCAGAGATGAGGGGTAGAGAATTCACGACAGATAGTCGTGGGGGGAAAGGTTGGAAAATAAGTTTAATGAATTAAACAGAGGAGGACGACACCCCATATTTACATATTACAGAGTGTTGGCTAACTAAGCTGACCTAGGATTTAGGATGTGGTTACACAATGGTTACTTTGGTTGGCAATGACTAGTTTGATTTTACAATTACATGTTTATTAAAATCTTATACTGTATTACGTTATGGACTCACTAGATTGCGACTTGTTAGATGTGATATTGTATCATCTAAGTTTTAATCTAAGGTGGATCGTTGTGGCAGACATTGATGGGTCCCGAGCAGATTCCAGAACCACCAGGCGTGGGGTAGCCCTCCGTTGATGTCTTCCCGCGTAGGTGGTCTGGGCTGTGAGGGTCGAACAGGAGCTTGTCCCAAACCCTCTTCAATAGGCGATGGAACCTGACGTTGAAGGCCTCTGTTTTATTTCTCAGGTAGATGGTTTTCACTGTCTCCTGGTAGGGCGGCGCTTGGGCACTGATTGACCTCAGACACTTGTTTTGGAAGCTCTGTAGTTGTTGTAGTCTGGTCTTCCCGAGTGTGACGAGTGATACGTATGGGTACTCCAACACAGGCCTCACCAGCGCCTTGTACAGGTGGACTTGTACCTTCTCAGGCATCAGTTTAAAACGTTTTAATTTGGCGGCGACGACTTTGGCTTTCTTTAGTCTGTCCTTCACATAGTTAATGATGCCCGTCCGAGAGATGATAAGGCCTAGAAACCTGCCTTGTTTAGAGTACTCAATCTCGTCGTCGTCGATCATCAATGGCGCCGGCTTGAATTTGGCTTTGGGTAAGACCTCGAATTTCATTTTGTTTGTTTTTATTTTTCATTTATTTCCATATTCCGAGATATTCTTTATTACCCGAGCAGTGAGTCGCGCCATCCTTGTCGTGGACCTTCCTGGGCTGGTGACGATCTGTGTTACGTTGTGGGCATACAAGGCGTACTCGCTCCCGACTATTGTGGGTGGCAGGTCAGCTGTGTAGAGCGTGTAAAGGGTTGGTGAGAGACAAGAGCCCTGAGGCACGCCGCTCGAGAGTGAGAATTCTTATACACAATGTTCTTGCATCTTAATTGTGGCTCTGCGGTCCGTAATGAAGTTGCACATCAGGCACGTCAGGTTTTCGGGTAGCTCCAGTTGTATAATCTTATATTGCAGCCCCGCGTGGCAAACTTTGTTACACGCCTTGCCTGACGTCCCTCAGCACTACATTGCACTGTAGGCGGCCAGTCATGGCGTTGGCGATCTGCTAGTAGGCCTGGGCTATGACGGTGGATGTGCCTCGATACTGGCGGAAGCCGAACTGGCGGGGATTATGTCCGTTTTCGTCCTCTAGATACATCCGCAACCGTTTGTTTATTATTTTTTTCGAGGATTTTGGCAGGTACCTCAAGTAGCGATATTGGTCGAAAGTTTTCGACTTTGTTTGGAGGCTTCCCTGCTTTTATTATGAGGCGGATAACTGCGATTTTGAACATCTTAGGGAAGTATCCAAAGGCAAGGCAGGCATTGTATATATGACCAAGCCTCTCTATCATGTTGTCGGGGAGTTGGCCAGGATCTTCTTGTTAATGTGGCTTTGTCCTGGTGATTTGTTTTTAAACCCTTTTATGACGGCTGACACATCTGCAGGAACTATGCGCTCCATCAGGTAGCTTTCGTCCACCAGTCTAGTGAAGTCAGTCCGTGCTAGAGGCTGGAGCAGGTGCCGATGGTCCTGCAAACTAGCCTAAAATGTCCTCCTCAAGCTACCTGTCGAAGCCCTCGTTCCCCTGTTCACTAATGGTAAAGATCTTCCGTAAATATCGTATCGCCGATGTAATTATTCCTGGTTTCCCCCTCGAATATTTTCACGTTGTTTTGGTTGAGCAGGTAAGGGACCGTGCTAGAGGTGGAACCCATCAGTCGCTTGAACCCTTCCCAGAAGACAGCAGAATCGCGGTAATTGTTGGCTGCCTCCCACACCAAGGCGGCCCACTTTTGTTCATGTAGACATTTGCTTTCGTGCTGGATGTCCGTCTGTAGCTCTCGATACCAGTCTCTCAGCTCTTGCGTCCACCCCCGGATACTGGCTGGCTGTCTTACATGATCGTACTGCAGCGCTTCTCAAACTATCTGATGTGGCGGACGGGCATGGTTTTCTTTCAATGTGCCACGGACCGGCGAGCGAAGGGAGCCAATCCCGGGGCCTATAGGCTCCCCCCCCCCCCCCCAGGAAAATCTTTTGAGATATGTCCTATTTCAGGGGCATTTTGAGACTATCTGTACTAAACATGAAGACATGATGTCTTATTCATTCTAAGGCCAATCATCATTGACGTAACAAGTATGCCAGGGACCAGTTCCATATTTGTGCCATACAATTAATTGTTTACGATCAGAGAAAATATTATTTGAACATTCGTAGTAATATTATTTTATACAGGAAAAATATAATGAATATAAAAGTGGGTTGGGATGGGGTCCCAAATGACAAACACGCAGATACCCGTATGATGCTCTCTGTTCCACTTCTTGATGGTAACTAACCACTGACCTGTGACCTGACATCAAAAACTGCTGATCCACACGGGTGGAATAGCAGGGTTGCCAGCTGTGTGACACCCTTCACGGCTGGCACGCATAGTAAAAAATCGGCCATTTCTTTAAATGGGATGCATACATTTATTTTATCCGAAATTAAATAACTACCATACTTAAAAAAAAAAGATTTATGTTTTGGGTGGATATGGCGTAACTGGTGGCCGAGAAACGTGGCAATTCTGGCAACACAAGGTGATGCGCCCTATTGATATCCCCAGTGTGGTTCCCACAGAGTCAAACGCCACATCATCATGAAGGTGTTGTTATACGTATTTCAGTTCGCTGTTTTGCTGTTCATTATATCGCATTCGTTAGTTGCATAGCAATGACTTTTAACATGAGTGAGTAAATGAAAAATATAGCCATAATAAATATAAAAACTACAATGAAAATGTAAAAAAAAAAAGACCGAGTCAGATGTCCCGGCAGTGTCACGTGGTGTGGAACGTGACTATCGTTTCTTTCTTTTCTGAAAACTCTCCGCGTACCGGCAGACGATGGCTCACGGACCGGCACCGGTCCGCGTACCACACTTTGAGTAGCACTGTCGTACTGGACACTGAGCTGCCTCAGCTGGTGACTAGTGTGAGGATGGGGAATGATCCTGTGGGTGGTGGTCGGGATGTTGTAGTCCATCTCCGTCTTCACATCATTGTACCATTGTTCGACCGTGTCGTCGATGTCATTGGGGCTGGCCTTTTCCAGATTCCTCCCCTGCTTGAGATTGAGAGACTCCTTGAAGGAGTCCCAGTCTACCCGTTTGAGGTTTGACCTGATGTTGGCAGGGATCATAATGGGATTGGATGAAAACGTCACGACAACTGGCAGATGGTCGCTGGTACTGATGGGTCCGGCAGTAACGTGCCTGTTCAGAATGGCCTCGTTGTTAGTGAGGATTATGTCTGGTGTTGTGGCACTGGCACGTCTGATCAGTGTTAGGAAAGCTGGCCCGAGGTGTTGCAGTTTTCCCCTTCTGATGTTGTCATACAGCGCCACACCGAAGTTGTTCTCATTACCGTGTCCGAGTAAGGCGTGGCGCGCATTTGAGTCCCTTATGGTGTATGTTGATTTTCTGTGGTGCAGCAGCTGGTTGAGGTATTTTTCGGGTAAATAAGGAATCTGGGAGGTAGATACATTGTGCATATGATAACAGGTCTCCTGGTGGTCTCCACCTGCACTCCTAGTGTAAGGGCGGCGAATTCTACCACTGAACCACCGAGGCCACCATTAACGGCTGGCATTTTCTTCCTCCCTTTTATTCTTACTTCATACTTCTCTCTCTGTCTTAGTTCCTTCAATTGTTCTGTCTAAATAGTTCATTTCATAGTTCCTTCAACACCTCAGACCCTTGGTAGCATGGCGAGGGTTAGGCACATGGGTACTACAATTCTGGTATCAAGGCGCTTGGATAAAATAACGGTGGATATGGAGGGAAAAGAATACCCCTAATGCACTCTAAGAAATGGTTTATTAATAGGGAATTAAAGTAGGGAAAAAGATGTCATTAACATACAACTATAAGGTTCTACTCCTGGGCTTTACTCAACTGCAATTCACTTAGATACTGTACTCTTACTTCTCACAACCTTACTGGTGTTACATTACATTACATACAGCTACAAGGATCAACTCCTTGGCTTCTCTTAACTGCCATTCCAAGTGGATACTTTTACTTCTTACAACATTACTGGTGGTACATGACATTACATACAGTTATAAGACAAACTTACATATGATACCTTCACAGAGCTGTTGTTAGTACATATGGAAGATGCACTAACAGCACAACACGTTATTACTGATACCAACAAATTACATGGGTTCACTACCCAACATGGGATAATTATATTCAAGATAATTATCCCCAATCATAAACAACAACCACTGTGGACCATATAGCTGTACAGCGTGTCCCAGGGTAGGGCACTGGCGTCTCAACAACTGACTACCGCTGTTATGACCTGTGGTAGTCTAACACGTGGCGAGAGCCTGGGGTCTACTTCCCAGAATGCAGCCTGGAGCAATTTGAATCCTGCCGAATCGGCAACATCGTCCACTACAGCTAACTGTTAGGTATCCACCAATTCCGGGCACTCGGCGGGGTGTTCAAATATCTGAGAACAAAATGCAGAGCATCAAAGGGAGGGCATGATGATGACTCAATCACAAACAATCTTTCGTCTCACAACGTCAGACGACATTTACGTTAGTAATTCTTACACTGAGTAAATTATAATTTCACTGTTACAACATGAACACTGATACTCACAAAATTGACTAAGTCAAGCTGAATGGTTATATTGCAAGGAACACTTGCTTACATACCTGAGAACAATTTGCAGAGCGTCATAGGGAGGCTGATCCTCCTTCACGCTCTGGTTTATATACCTGTGAGTTGCCAGAGGTGGCTACTCACCCAATGACAGAAATTACATACAAACCAACTACTACACATTCAAAGATGACCCTCAGTTGACACGGGTCTGGCGAATTTCTAAAGTTGATTTACATAAACTAATTCAAGATTGAGTTTGCCAGTAAAAGTGGAATATACGTAATGATAACTGTGTTCTCCAAATGGGCAGGACTTAGACAAGGAGCCTTGGTGTAAAACGTTGAGAGGGAAAAACGCATTTCTTCCTAGGGATAACTAACCAGTTATCCACATGTTTTGCGGGCGTGTAGTATAATAAGAATCATCAGTTTTAAAACAGACCAGCCATCACTGTGACCATGACACAGCTCCCCCTTTCCCCAAGATTCTTATTATGCAGTAGCGTTCGCTAATCATGTACAGTAGTTGCACAGATTCTGCAAATAACTGTTACCATTTGCCATGGTTTCACACTAAATACACTCATAGCAACTCATCAAGACTATTACAGGCATCTGGCACAAAAAGGCATACAAAACAAGGGTACATGTACATGGGTTAGCCTCCCTTAATGGTGGCAGCGGTGGGATAGTGGGAGAATCCGCCGCCCTTACACTAGAACTGTATCCTTGAAGTCTAGCAACACTCTGTGACTCAGCCGTGATATGAATGCCACATCAACACCATCGTTCAACTCACCTGTCATGTTCCTCTGGTATACAGGTACAGTGTAGCCAAAAAATTTCAGCTTACTTTCGTCTTTTATGCCAGTAATGTTTAACAGAATAATGTCTGGGTCTAATTGATAGCATAAGTTAGACATTTCGTTACATCTATTAAGGGACCAGTGTAGGACATTATGTTGGACAATTTTCATCCTGCTAATGACTGCCATTTCGGAGACTGTAGCTTGGGGCGTCGCTTGAAGTGTTTGTTCGGCTTCTGCCATTTCTAGAGGCCGGAACTTCTTAGCAGAACCTTTGAACATCTGCTTTTCTGTTAAAGGTAGGCCCTCGAACTGCCCGTCACAGTAGACTTTACAATAACCGAATATACTGTACCATCTGCTATTCGCCGTGAGGTACCGGGCATATAGAAGATGGTATAGTCGGATATTGCAAGGTCCACTTTTTATTCTAGCAAATAGCTTTCCTAACTGGAGGCACCATGCAGTAGCAACAATTGCTTAGGTGATCTGTTGGCTCCCTCCACACCATTGGCACTAAAAGCATAGCTTTCCTTTTCCGATTCAACCACTGGCGAAGGTTCATTGCACATGTATTGCAGCGTGTGTGGGAGGCCCAGCTCTTGTACTGATATCCAATCTTACAGCCAAAATAAAGATGATAGGCTTTTCTTATCAAGGCAGTTAAAGCACGCTTTTGTGATGCAAAGTCAACTCTCCACAAACATAACAAAAGTTATCTGCACTGTTCACGCAATTGACAATTTTAAGCATCATTTTTGTACGCAGTGTCCTGAAATTAGTAAAGATTGACTACTGTCATTTCCGAATCATTTTAGTAAATTAGAAGCAATAATAAATTTATTACTGCTTTTAATTTACCAAGAGCAAGTTACATGTTACATCTTCATATAGCATTAAGCTACCTTTACACAAAACATTAGGTACTAACTGATATAGTTTATAGCATAGGCCTATAAGAATTATTTAGGGTTTCGAATAAAAAACACCCGTACAACGAAACAGGCCGAGCAACAGCCAAACGCAACCGAGCTAAAATGCAAAACATTAACATTTCAACGAATATCAAAATAATACCTTCATCCTCTTCTAAGGAAAAAAGAGATGGAGACTTCGGTATAGGATGAGGTAGACATGATTGTATAAAGACAAAATATATCGCTAATCCCTATGTAAAGATAAGATATACAGGCTTACCCATACCAAGAAACACACATTAAAGGCAAGTAATTAATTTCCACCCGTTCAGAAATACAGGAAACAAATTAACAGGCCTCTCCCACTACAGGCTGAAGAGATAGAGCCATTTCTGTTTTTATATAAAGTGAAAAAATTCTCTTATTGGTAACTTACAAAAGTATACTCCTATCTAAAGTCAAAACAGACCAATTCAATCTTTTAGCAGACGTAAAACTCTTAGATCCATTTTTTGCTCACAAAGAAAGAAAGGAAAAGAGTAAACCCATCTCTGGTGGAATCCAAACACAGAATCAACAGTTTCACCCGAGTACAAAAAAATATTAAAACATAGTCTCCGCCGCTGAAAAAAAAAAAAAACTAAAACCTTAACTTCCCACCACTTTCGCGACCCGTACTCAAAGCTCTGACGCTATTTAATGTCATACACTACCTAGAAGCACTTCGCCTGTCCACTAGCAAGAAACAGTAAGTCAGACAAATAGACAGTCAATCCTCTCACACAGTCAGGGCAAGATACAAAACACTCCCATCTCACACACTTGTACCCTACTCCCTTATAAATCTTGATCACGCGTTTTCTCACGTTAAAACATTTTCACCACTTCTCTTAAAAAGATTTACGCAGGCTCATGTTTTTTTTTTGTGCGTTTGTGTGATCATCCAGGGAGAGAGAGAGAGAGAGAGAGAGAGAGAGAGAGAGAGAGACGGTTGGGGCAAAAGAAAATCTGCCCAAAGTTTTGAGTTATCTTGTAGGCGGTCATCAGTGGTCGGTTTCGAAATGCTTCGCTCGCTTGTTGGGGCAGGATTTATGAAGAAGGTTCTCAGCGATGGTTCTCAACTTCACCGTCGGTGTAAAAACGACGGAAGGTGATGGGACGTGTAAGTTTGTACAAATCTTGATATTCTCAGGAAACGTCGAAAGTTCCTAACTCCTTTTACTGTCAGAATTTTTGTATTTGATTTCCTAACGTTCCCCCCTCCACCGTGAATATATATATATATATATATATATATATATATATATATATATATATATATATATATATATATATATATATATATATATAGGATGATTTAAAAAGGTCTACATTTAAGTGCAGGACAATTCTAAGCACAATATATACGAATATATAACTAAATTTCAGAATCTAAATAATTTGCTAGTTACAACACATGAAAAATGTTGAGGCAATGATAGTGAAATTTGGAGTTATACAGTCGTAGATTTTTGTGTAAATTTATTTATGTAGTTCTACACAATGTGATACAGTTGCGATATTACAGTAAATGTGGAAAATTCTCACCCTCTGCCTGTGTATCGTGCTGTATATAGTTGAGTGCATAAAATGTAGATGCTAATATGTTGGTAATTCATATAGTGAACTCCATTAAATGTTTTATATAATATAAATTCTAATCTTCAGTTTTCTTTACAACAGTGTTATGTAAATTACTGTAGTATCATCAAATGCCTTGTAGACAATTTTTAAATTAGTGGGGTGGAGAGTAGAGGTGACAGGAGGGTAGTGGTGGGTGAAGGGTGGAGAATAGTGGCTGGTGGAGAATAGTAGCGAGTGGAGGGTGGTGAGTAGAGTGCGGTAGTGGGTGAAAAGTAGTGGTGGGTGGACGGTGGTGGGTGGAGGGTGGTGGTATGGGAGAGTAGTAGTAGTGGTTAAGGGGTAGTGGAGGGTGGTGGATAGAGGGCAGTGGTATGGGAGAGTAGTAGTGGTGGTTAAGGGGTAGTGGTGGGTGGAGGGTGGTGGGTGGATGGCAGTGGTATGGGAGAGTAGTAGTGGTGGTTAAGGGGTAGTGGTGGGTGGAGGGTGGTGGGTGGAGGGTGGTGGTATGGGAGAGTAGTAGTAGTGGTTATGGGGTAGATGGTGGGTGGAGGGTGGTGGTATGGGAGAGTAGTAGTGGTGGTTAAGGGGTAGTAGTGGGTGGAGGGTGATGGGTGGAGGACAGTGGTATGGGAGAGTAGTAGTGGTGGTTAAAGGGTAGTGGTGGGTGGAGGGAGGTGGGTGGAGGGTGGTGCGTGGAAGGTGGTGGATGGAGGGCAGTGGTATGGGAGAGTAGAAGTGGTGGTTAAGGGGTAGTTGTGGGTGGAGGGTGGTGGGTGGAGGGTGGTGGGTGGAGGGCAGTGGTATGGGAGAGTAGTAGTAGTGGTTAAGGGGTAGTGGTGGGTGGAGGGTGGAGGGTGGTGGGTGGAGGGCAGTGGTATGGGAGAGTAGCAGTAGTGATTAAAGGGTAGTGGTGGGTGGAGGGTGGTGGGTGGAGGGCAGTGGTATGGGAGAGTAGTAGTAGTGGTAAAGGGGTAGTGGAGGGAGGAGGGTGGTGGGTGCAGGGTGGTGAGTGGAGGGCAGTGGTATGGGAGAGTAGTAGTAATGGTTAAGGGGTAGTGGTGGGTGGAGGGTGGTGGGTGGAGGGCAGTGGTATGGGAGAGTAGTAGTAATGGTTAAGGGGTAGTGGTGGGTGGAGGGTGGTGGGTGGAGGGCAGTGGTATGGGAGAGTAGTAGTAGTGGTAAAGGGGTAGTGGAGGGAGGAGGGTGGTGGGTGGAGGGCAGTGGTATGGGAGAGTAGTAGTTGTGGTTAAAGGGTATTGGTGGGTGGAGGGTGGTGGGTGGAGGGCAGTGGTATGGGAGAGTAGGGTGTGTCATAGGAGGGAAGATCAGCTAAAACTAATGGCCCATCACTTTTTTGGTAGATTTTAGTGTATATAAACAGAAAATAATTTCAGTTTCAATATATTGCAACCTTTTGCTTGGTAAATTTTAGCGTGAAATTTATCGAAAATCTAACGTACAGATGCAATAGTGCATTACAATTAAATAGTGAACATTGCTTTCTGACTTCATTCTTTAACAACCCAACTAACAATATTGTTTTCTGTTTCAGATTCTGATGCATTTATAAGTTGATAATATTTGCGATGGCTGCTTGTGTCAGGACGAGGAACAAAAAATCCAGCCATCTCAGTCACTATCTTGGGTCTGGGAGAGAGCTCCTGAAGTCGGAGTTGCCTACATTGAGAGATGCTTTGAGATACGGTGTTTTAATCAGGCAAATCAGTGAAAAGAACCAAAGAACTTACACAAACAAAGACATTGCCAGTGATATGACCAAAGCTGTCTTGGCACAGTACACTCTGGCTAACGCTCAGTTCAAGCCTCCAGTCATAACAAGTCAGAAGAAGATTAGTGAGAGACTGCTAGCCAGTTGGGAAAAGGCAAGAGATATCTCTCTTGGGACAGGAAAACTTGCAGTTAAGGACAGCTTTGCCAAGCAACTGGACCAGTTATTTGACATAATTACTTGCAAGTGCCCAATTGTTCTCTGTCCTGAGTTTGGATGTGATCGTGACTGTAAATCCGAGGCCCACATCTCCTGTATTTGCAAGCGTGAACTGAAGATTTCTGCGATCGAACTGGCATTTGTCAAGGCACAGAGAGAGAAGATGGCAGTATAGGGGCTCTCATGATTTCTAGCCAAGATATTCCGGAGTCCAAGAGACAGGAGGCTGCCACAGAGAGACAGAAGAGGAGAAGAGTTGCCGAGGAAAAGAGACTTGAGCAGGCCCAGGGTGAGGTAAAAAAGGCCGATGATTGGAGTCAAGCTGATTCAGAGTTTAATGATTTCCCCATGGCTGATCCGAGTGCTGACCAGGAGAATGGTGACTTTGTCCCTAACCCAGAAAATAATGATCCCAAACCTTCCAGGCATAACATTCGAAATAGGAAAGATATCCCGAGCATAGCTCTGGCCAGCATGCGACACCACACTGGTCTCAGAGAAACTGCAGAGATAGCAACAGCTGCCTGGATTGACGGTGGTTTGATAACACCTGATGATGTTCACCTGGTGATAGATCATAACAAAGTAAGGAGAGCTCAGGAGAAACTTGTCAGTAACCTAGAAGAGGAGTTTGATAAGGGGATTAGAGAAAATGGAATCAATTGTTTGTTCTTTGATGGGAGAAGGGATGACACTAAAGTGTTCATGAAAGTTGGAGATTCTGACAAGTTGTTCCCTGTCATGGTGAAGGAGGAACACTACTCCTGCTGCAGTGAACCAGGAGGGAAGTAGTTGTGGCATTTCACTCCAGAGAAAGATGACATCAGGAAACCAGCTGAGAGAGTGGCAGATAACATTGTGAACTGGCTCAGAGAGAGGAACGTAGACCAGACCCTGCAGGACATTGGAGGGGACAGCACCAACACGAACACAGGGTGGCAAGGGGGGGTCATACAGTGGAAGATTGGGAGGAAGCTGGTCTGGATTGTTTGTGACCTCCACACCAACGAGTTGCCACTCAGACATCTGATCCAGGAACTGGATGGCAAGACTCTTTCAAACAACAGATGGTCTGGTCCTCTTGGCAAGATGCTGGACTCTGCCACTGAGTTAAAAATAAATCCGAGCTTTGAAAAAATCACAGTTGGCCCTCCACTCGTTGAGCTTGCACATACTGTCATTGACGACCTGAGTACTGACCAGTAATATGGTTACATGATTTGCAGTGCCATCAAAACTGGGGTCATGCCTGATAGACTTGCTTACCTGCAGATAGGTCCAGTCTCACATTCTTGGTGGCTCACAACGGCTCTCAGGTTCTTCAGAATTTGGGTCGCTCATCATAAACTGAAAGGGAACCAGCTTCACAACCTGAGACTTATTGTCCAATTCATCGTGAGTGTCTACTTGCCAAATTGGTTCAACACCAAGGTCAAGTCATCGTTCTCCGAAGGTCCGAGGCATGTTCTCTTCCAGCTTGAACTCCTGAGGAGTCAGCCAAGGAAGGTTGTTCAGATTGTGGAGCAGACTGTGAGGAGATCTTCCTGGTATGCTCATCCCGAGGCAGTTCTGCAGACAATGCTCTGCAGTAAGGATGAGGAGGAGAGAAGAGTGGCAGTCAAAAAGATCTTGGATATGAGACTTATGAGAGGATCTGGGCATGACGAATCAGTTGGTGACGATTCCTTCAGGGTCAGGAAGACTCCTGAAGTCAATCTAGGTGCCAAGACCCTCACTGATCTCATAGATCTGGATAACATCCAGGCTGGCAGTGAGCCCCCTCTTACCTGCAGCCTCACCAATGTTCAAGTCAGAGCTTTCCTGAACAACCCCATGCATGTCCCTTCCTGGCCCTCGCACACCCAGTGCATAGAGCGTTGTGTACAGCAAGTGAGCGAGGCCAGCAGTCACGTGTACAGCCAGAAGAGGAGGGAAGGCTACATCCGAGCTCAGGTGGTCAGCAGGGAGGTGATGAGTAGAAACAGAAGCAAGAAAGACATGTTCTCTATGGTGTGCAGCAACACCGGGTCGTAGTAGTAAAACCGGTTTTTGTATTTGATGATTTTGTTTTCTAAAGGAATATTAAATTTAATAAATGTGTCAAGATCATTCGTTTCACTATTCGGGATCATTTTCATCCTAATAAATTAACCTGATACATTTACTTTACTTTAAATAAGCTATTTAGTGGTGTTGGTAAAAGGGTGGGAATACTGAATTTTCATAAGATTTCAAATTAAAATTTACCTAGCAAAAAATGAAAACTTTTCAAATCTGAAGATATCACATGTTTCTGCACATAGACTACATCATTAATATCATGGGCCGATTTTTCAAACTCAAAAAAAACAATTCGCCTCCGTATGACACACCCTAATGGGAGAGTAGTAGTAGTGGTTAAGGGGTAGTGGAGGGTGGAGGGTGGTGGGTGGAGGGCAGTGGTATGGGAGAGTAGTAGTTCTGGTTAAGGGGTAGTGGAGGGTGGATGGTGGTGGGTGGAGGGCAGTGGTATGGGAGAGTAGTAGTAGTGGTTAAGGGGTAGTGGTGGGTGGAGGGTGGTGGGTGGAGGGCAGTGGTATGGGAGAGTAGTAGTAGTGGTAAAGGGGTAGTGGTGGGTGGAGGGTGGTGGGTGGAGGGCAGTGGTATGGGAGAGTAGCAGTAGTGGTTAAGGGGTAGTGGAGGGTGGAGGGTGGTGGGTGGAGGGCAGTGGTATGGGAGAGTAGTAGTTGTGGTTAAAGGGTATTGGTGGGTGGAGGGTGGTGGGTGGAGGACAGTGGTATGGGAGAGTAGTAGTGGTGATTAAAGGGTAGTGGTGGGTGGAGGGTGGTGGGTGGAGGGCAGTTGTGGGTGGAGGGTTGTGGGTGAAGGGTGGAGGGTGGTGGAGGGTGGAGGGTGGTGGTGGCTAGAGGGTGGTGGAGGGTGGTGTGTGTGTAGGGTGGTGGTGGGTGGAGGGTGGTGTGTGTGTAGGGTGGTGGTGGGTGGAGGGTGGTGTGTGTGTGTAGGGTGGTGGTGGGTGGAGGGTGGTGTGTGTGTAGGGTGGTGGTGGGTGGAGGGTTGTGTGCGTTGAGTGGTGGTGTGTGTAGGGTGGTGGTGGGTGGAGGGTGGTGGTGGGAAGAGGGTGGTGGCGGATGGGCGGTGGTGTTGTGTGTAGGGTGGTGGTGTGTGTAGGGTGGTTGTGGGTGGAGGGTGGTGGTGGGTGGAAGGTGGTGGCGGGTGGAGGGTGGTGGTAGGAAGAGGGTGGTGGCGGATGGGCGGTGGTGTTGTGTGTAGGGTGGTGGTGTGTGGAGGGTGGTTGTGTGTGGAGGGTGGTGGTGGGTGGAGGGTGGTGGTGGGTGGAGGGTGGTGGTGTGTGTAGGGTGGTGGTGTGTGGAGGGTGGTGGTGTGTGTAGGGTGGTGGTGTGTGGAGGGTGGTGGTGTGTGGAGGGTGGTGGTGTGTGTTAGGTGGTGGTGTGTGGAGGGTGGTGGTGGCGGGTGGAGGGTGGTGGTGTGTGTAGGGTGGTAGTGTGTGGAGGGTGGTGGTGGGTGGAGGGTGGTGGTGGGTGGAGGATGGTGGTGTGTGTAGGGTGGTGGTGTGTGTTAGGTGGTGGTGTGTGGAGGGTGGTGGTGTGTGGAGGGTGGTGGCGGGTCGAAGGTGGTGGCGGGTGGAGGGTGGTGGCGGGTGGCGGGTGGTTGTGGCTAGAGGGTGGTAGTGGGTGGAGGGTGGTGTGTGTGGAGGGTGGTGGTGTGGAGGGTGGTGGTGTGTGGAGGGTGGTGGAGGGTGGAGGGTTGTGGCGGGTGGAGGGTGGTGGTGGGTGGAGAGTGGTGGTGTGTGGAGGGTGGTGGTGGGTGGAGGGTGGTGGTGTGTGTACTGCGCTGGTGTGTGTAGGGTGGTGGTGGGTGGAGGGTGGTGGTGGGTGCAGGGTGGTGGTGTGTGTAGGGTGGTGGTGGGTGGAGGGCGGTTGTATGTTTAGGGTGGTGGTGGGTGGAGGGTGGTGGCGGGTAGAGGGTGGTAGTGGGTGGAGGGTGGTGGTGTGTGGAGGGTGGTGGTGGGTGGAGGGTGGTGGTGTGTTTAGGGTGGTGGTGGGTTAAGGGTGGTTGTGGTGGGTGGAGGTTGGTGGTGGGTGGAGAGTGGTGGTGGGTGGAGGGTGGTGGTGGGTGGAGAGTGGTGGTGTTTGGAGGGTAGTGGTGGGTGGAGGGAGGTGGTGTGTGTAGGGTGGTGGTGTGTGAAGGGTGGTGGAGGGTGGAGGGTGGTGGTGGGTGGAGAGTGGTGGTGTGTGGAGGGTGGTGGTGTGTGTAGGGTGGTGGTGGATGGAGGGTGGTGTGTGTGTGTGTGTGTGTAGGGTGGTAGTGGGTGGAGGGTGGTGGTGTGTTTAGGGTGGTGGTGGGTGGAGGGTGGTGGTGTGTTTAGGGTGGTGGTGGGTGGAGGGTGGTGGTGTGTGGAGGGCGGTGGCGGGTGGAGGGTGGTGGTGGGTCGAGGGTGGTGGTGTGTGGAGCGTGGTGGTGGGTAGAGGGTGATGGTGTGTGGAGGGTGGTGGCGGGTGTAAGGTGGTGGTGGGTGGAAGGTGGTGGTGGGTAGAGGGTGGTGGTGGGTGGAGGGTGGTGTATGTGTGTGTTGGGTGGTGGTGTGTGGAGGGTGGTGGTGGGTGGAGGGTGGTAGTGGGTAGAGGGTGGTGGTGGGTGGAGGGTGGTGTGTTTGTGTAGGGTGGTGGTGGTGGGTAGAGGGTGGTGGTGGTGTGTGGAGGGTGGTGGCGGGTGGAGGGTGGTGGTGTGTGTAGGGTGGTGGTGGGTTGAGGGTGGTGGTGTGTGGAGGGTGGTGGCGGGTGGAGGGTGGTGGTGGGTGGAAGGTGGTGGTGGATGGAGGGTGGTGGAGGGTGGTGTGTGTGTAGGGTGGTGGAGGGTAGAGGGTGGTGGTGGGTGGAGGGTGGTGGAGGGTGGTGGTGGGTGGAGGGTTGTGGTGTGTGGAGGGTGGTGGTGGGTGGAGGATGGTGGTGGGTGGAGGGTGGTGGCGGGTGGATGGTGGTGGTGGGTAGAGGGTGGTGGTGGGTGGAGGGTGGTGTGTGTGTAGGGTGGTGGTGTGGTGGAGGGTGGTGGCGGGTGGAGGGTAGCGATGAATGAAGGGTAATGGTTAGGTCAAGTGTAGGGTAGTGGTGGGTAGGTTGTTCTGGTATGTTAAGCCTTAAGGGAAGTGATGTATGGTAGTTAATGGTCGTGATAGGCAGTATAGGGTAGTGTAAGATAGAGAGGGTAATGGTGACTGGAGGATAGAGGGCAGTGTAACATTTATCAAGGTATGTGATAACAATAAATGTTGGATACAGAATGAACCGGAAAATACAGTGCCTGTAAAATACGAAATTGTCCACATACAAGTATATGTACAGTACAATATCGAATGAGGAAATATATGATAATATTATGCAGTATCAATGGATTTTTGAGAGACACGTGGAAAAATATGTCTCCGCATAAGTAGCCTATTGCTTGAGCGTTGGCAGTGAAAGTCAGTCTCTGGCTGGACAATAGAAACGGGTTGAAGGAACTCTTAGACCATTAAATTTCTTTCAGATTGTCCGCAAACTCGACGGTCGCCCCTGAAATCCCTCGCAAGTTTCACGCCGCCTGCACAAAATGATTAAATTCCTCCCAGCCTCTCTCCTCCCACCAAAATGCGCGCCGTGTTTCGCCTACAAAACTCAGAGATGGTAATGTGGGAAATTGAATCTGGTGATACGGTGTACATTAAGGACCCGCCGGGAATAAGAGTGGGCATTGACGATTCCAACTGAATTCCAAATCCGAGCTTTCTCTTTGATGCTTTTCTTTTCTAAGGCTCCTTTTTTGGGGGGTAATTGTGTTACTGCAGTTCCTGTGTGTTCGTGTTTGGTGTGTTACCATTATTGTTCCTCTTGCTGTGATGTTATACTTCTTATTGCTACCATTATTGGTGGCATTATTAGTACCGGATGGTATATATATATATAAATATATATATATATATATATATATATATATATATATATATATATATATATATATATATATATATATATATATATATATATATATAAAAGAGTCTGAATTATAAAACTATATCTCCTTTAAGTCTCAAAGAAGACTTCACCTAGAAAGTGTACAATTAGTGAAACATTGTAGGTATTCTCATTGGCATATAACGCCATCTCAGATGGGAAGATAAAAATATATCTGATCGTGGATTTAAATAATCGGGATCATTCAAAATAGAGGCAGGTGAACTGTCAGGGGTGTCTAGGGAAATGCTGGTCCAGTTTGTACAGCGAGGGGCGACACTGAGCTATGGACGTGTTAGGATCTCTTGAGGGCTTGCCAGAATTTAGGGAGCAAGGAAGGGGCTGGGTGCTGACATGATCCGTGTTCTGTATTCAGGAACGTAAAACCACAGCTTGTGAGATTGATTTCCCTTTCTCCCATCCTAACCACAACGTTTTATTGGCACGGGCTCTTCTTCCACATTTATCCACATTTTCCATACATTCTTTCCCGTACCATTTCCCAACCTCCCTACACCTTACATATTCACCCTATGCATTTCTACATAAGCAATTTCATTCCACACACACACACACACACACAACGTGAGATATTTGTTACACGCCTGGGAACACCAAGGAGTCGATACATGATTTCTAAGTTTCAGCCAGAAGACATTTGGAGTTAAGCGACTGTCACCCTTTATTCTGTGGCAGCCAGGCTTGGTGCACCTTTACGGTCGGGCCTTGTAATTCCTTTTTTTTTTTTATTATTACGTTTCAGGAGGAGATTTTGTGGGATCAATAACCGCCTCAGACATTGTCTGGGGAAGGGAATGGGGGAGAGATAGTTTGGGTTGGTTGAGATGGGAGGGTATAGGGTGTTAGAGAAGGAGGGTAAGGGAGATGGTGGTAGTGAGGGATTCCGTCGTGTGCATACCAAGTGTGGTGGAGACCTGCCAAAAACTGCAGGAGGGAGAGGACCGGCACAGGACAAAGAAACAGTTGTTGCTGTTATATAAACCTTCTTTTACTGTTTAATGAGTAAAATTAGCTATTGCTGTTTCTAGTCACTGCTGTGTTTATTGTTATGGCGTTCTTTGATGGTGAGGTTATTGCTGTCTAAAACATAATCCGATAAAGATACTACAGGATTTATGATCTTTTGCGTAACTTTGCTTCTCTTTGATCATTGTCGAAAACTTTGACGTGTTCTCCTAACTCCTTTATTTCTTGTTGTAAATTGTTTTCGTTGCCGACTGTCCACTCACCATCTAACCATCGGCTTCAAGGGGAAAGAAAAGCACACGGAAATCGACCATATTTACCTGGAGTGAGTTTATAAAGGATATTGATTTAAGGAATTTCGTTGGAAGGTCAAAGTGTTTACCTGACTGGCCAATCTACACTCGGGCATCGACCTCTAGTAGTGAAAGCCCGAAGTGGTTTAAAAAAAAATGAAACTTCCTGAGGCGTGGAAGACTTAGGAAAATTTATTTGAAGAAAAACGTGGTAGTCTGACTAGTTGGCCTTCATCCTGGTATCAGTTTCAGAAAGAAAAACTTTCTTCTTCGGGGGTGACTTTTAAATATTCTGAGGTTTTTACGGCTCGCAGAACATTGTGTAGGATATTTCTTTTTAACTTGGTAATATTCGCCTGGGTGCTAACTCAAAGCCTTGTCTTATGTTACAGAAAAGGAAACCATTGAAGATTATACCTAATCGACAGAGCAACTAGCCACGTCCGACTTCAATAATATGTCTTTAGTTTTACCTTATAAATTATTTTAAAAATCTTTTTATTTAGTTATTCATTTAATAGGTGCCACGGGTGATTTCAAGATAAACGAATGACCATATTAAATCAGTTTTCAAAAATTTTACAAGAGACTTGCATATAGAGGGATTATGGGGGTAAATTCCTGAAACTACAATATATTATACAGTAATTACGAATTTGCATATGGAAGTCAATTTATTATGTTCATGTACTGTACTGTACGTCTCTCATTTTCTTGTCCTTATATTATATTCTGGTGTTGTAATGGACGTGCTAGGATCTCTCGGTGTACGGATGGGTTTTATCTTGCTTTTGTTTTATGTCCAAGGATCAAATAATTGCTCACAGGCGAGAGAGAGCGATATGTACAAGACCATCTTAACAAATAAAAGGAAATATGATCAAGGAATTATTAAAGAACAAACTAAGAGAAAGATAAAAATCTGAATTATCTGCCGATGAGCAATTACGAGACTTCCATCAGTTGGTTTATTTACTTACGTGTTCATTTACATAGTCTACCTGTCACATTATTCACATACTTTTCCTGACGAATTATTCTTAAAAATGGTTCCCAGTCTCTCTTAGTGATTATATTCAGTTTAAAACATTAATTTAACACACACACACACACACACAATCTCATAACAATATCCTCCTCGGCTCCACCAATAGAGAGTTGAAGCTTAACCCATCAAGCAGAATAAGTACAGGGTAGCAGAGAGAGCGTGAGAGAGTAGTCCGGAGGAATCGTTAAGCAGCCTGAGGGAGAGAGAAATCTCCCCCCCCCCCCCACACCACACACTCCTCACCTGACTGTTCCCACACACAACTTCTTATGCCTCACCTACTGTACGTCCGCTCCTACCCCGAGACCCACCCTCCTCTTTCTTCTTCCCCCACTTGTTTTTTGTTCTCCTCTCTCTCTCTCTCTCTCTCTCTCTCTCTCTCTCTCTCTCTCTCTCTCTGTCATCACAACTATTGACGTTTTTCTTGTTTTCTTGTTTCGTCTCCTCCTTTACCTGTCTGCTAACCCGGCTACCAACGTTTTCTTTCCATCTTGTTTGGTTTCTTCTTATTCCTGTCCATCATCGTTGCACCAGCACACATTCTACCGTCTTCCTCATCTTGTTTTGTCTCCTCCACCTCCCGCCTGTCCATCTGAGCACAATAACTCGCAAATTGTCGTCAAATTACTTATAAATCTGATTTGGCCTTTCATATACTGTAAATGACCGTCCTGGCTGCTACTGTTGGTGCACGGCAGAAGGTCATCTATACACAAAGAGGTAGCATGGCTGGTTTTGCACTCGATCACCTTCAGTTCCCCAACTGTATGGTTCTGTAGCCATTTACAGCTGAGTGGACCGAGTGTATAACAGAATTAAACCAGAGATTCTTAGGTTAGGACGCGAGTCTGACTATATATGTTAATTAGTTGTACATTTTACATTTACTTTAATGTTACAGAATTCGAGCCTTCTTACCTGATCATGCCAGTCGAGGGTGATAACCACTGGCAATTGAAATTTACTCTTCGCTAGTGGATACCATATCATCTGTATACGTAAGTTTCATTGTGCCTACACTGTCTATAAAATCGTAAATCATTATTCTTTGAATGTCGTGAAAGTTATTAATTAAATATATTTATAGATTTGACTAAATTTTGCACACAGATGCATTCAAACAGAAGTACAAATGACGTACTTGTATAAATTTAACCACGAATATAAATGAACATGTTAATTACACTGGTGTATGACCAATGGTCGCACCGTAATTTCTTGCACCATATACCGAAATATCTCCCAATATAAAATCCACTGGATATATATATTAGCAGCTTAAAAAAATAATCATTTTTTAATACCTTATTTGAGTTACTGTATGATCAAGCACGTTTTCGCTGTTACACTGCAAATATTCCTCGTGCGCATATTATCTCAAATCCTGTTTGGCCATTTCTGCTAAAATATGTTTCGTTTTAACTTTATGATGAATTTGAATGGAATCTCCTGCGATTTAAAACCTAATTCATTTAGGATTCTTAAACGCAGGCTCACTCATTTTACTGCAGGTAGATTATTGTGAAATGAAATGTCATTTTATAACTTATACTGAATGGCTCATTGTAATATATTTAAACTTATAACTATTGCATATGATTAAGCGAACAAACACGTAATATTTTCCCAAAGACACATCCTTCCCATCCTGTTCCCCCAGCTCTCCCTCGTCCCGTTTTCTGTCCCGTCCCGCCTCCTTTTGTTCCGTCCTGTCCCATTCCGTCCTGCCCGCCCCTTTCCGTTCCGTCGCATTCCGTCCCGTCTAGTTCCGTCCCATTCCGTCCTGTCTCGTTCCTTCTCATCCCGTTCCGTCCTGTCCTGTCCCGTTCTGTCATATTCTGTCCCGTCCCGCTCCGTCCCATTCCGCCCCGTTCCATCCCGTCCGTACGGTTCCATCCAAAGTATTCAGATTAACCTTAACAGAACATTAAAAGGTAGCCTCAGTGTGTACATATACAGGAATATGTAGATTTAGAATGCATTTCTGGCAACACACAAAAACTCGTTCAGTGAATTATTTCTTTTCCTCAAATTCGTCAAAATACAATCGTTTTGAAAATTTGTGTTTAGGTACTAAATAGGGTATGGTTATTATTGTTCTTCCAGCAACACACAGCAGCTACAAGTTATCATTTGTACAGGTTATCTCGAGGGTTGCACTTCTTTGGGAAGTTAATTTTTGTTCTTCTCTTTCGGTTGAAGGAATCATTATAAATAAAAGGAGATTGGGCGGCGAGGTCCCTTGATTTCTTCCACTGGGGTCACCTAAAATCTGTCATCTACTAATGTAATGTAACTGATTTAGTTTTAATTGATGCAATACCAAAATTGATTTTATGTTCAAAAGTGTTCTTTCTGAAATAGAAATATATGACAAACTAATTGAGTTACCCCGTTGTAACTAGAAATTCGAGCGTATGGGAAGTATATGCTAGGTCAGCATTTGTTTGTAAGGATATCCATATTTTTTTAATATAGGAGTTATTTTAAAATGTTAACTGACCTGAAGTATTGTGCGAACACGTAGAATGATTAATAATCTCTGTGAAATATTATTAAAGTTTTAAATCACTGTACTGTAACTATTGCAAACATGCGTAAAGAAAGGAAATACGATATCCCATAACATTAAGATTTTGTAATTTTTCATTTATTTTTTGCGAAATGTGTATTTATCTTAATTTAGTTATTGATTATTTATGTGTTTGGGTACGATAATTCCAAAAATGACGTTACTTTTAAGAGCGTTATTAGTTTTTCTTTATAATTTAGCAATCTTTGATACTTATGGTTTAAAAAAAAAATTAAGTGCATTGTTGATGTAAACTTATAATAGTATTTAATTTGCTAATGAAAGGATTATTTAACTAACAAAGTCTAATCTGTAAAATTATAGTATGATTAGCACAGTCACCCCAGAGGGTATCTTTACGGAGGGGTCCTATGAATTTCAAAATGAACTGCTCCTGTTGTCTCTGTAGGGTTGTCAAAACCCTTCGTCGGTTGTGTCATATTGCCTCACAAAATCGTAGAGATACCTCTTGGAGTGACTGTATATTGTATATCACAAAACAACAATTCCTTTTCAACAATTACTACAAAGGAAAATCAACTACAACACTTATGTAAAAATGGACATTTGATCGATATTTTTCTCTCGTGATCCTTGATGTCATCTTGAATAAAACTACACATGTAGTCACCCATCATTGCTTCTTCCCATCGCCCCTGTTATCTCTTCCTCATAGTTTGGATAACCCGATAAAAGCATTCACTTGCTTTTCACTAACTTCACCCAAATTTCCTTTAAAGATTTTCTAGTGTGAATGCAAAAAAAAAAAGAAATATTTGTGGACATTCTGCACACACGTTATCTGTACCGTAAAATCATATTTTCGATTTATTCTTTGTAGTTTTGGGCCAGAAATGTATGTATTATTTGCTGAAATGCTTTTGAGGCATTCTTTTTAACAGTAGAGATTTTTGTCCCCAAGCTCTTTTGATGTCAACATCTGCTTAATTTGTGGGCCAAAAATATGCCATCTTTGACACTGGCTTCAGACAAATCACTTTCAGCAACCGATGCTTTGATGAACTGTTTAACAAGTCTAAACTTTATGTGAAGTGGTGGCAATAAAATCTAGTCAGTTTAGACAAGAGTATTGTTACGAACATTGTGTTCACCAGGGATTAATGCTGTTCTAACAGCCCTTTCTCTTCTCACATAGTGTTGACCATCTGCTCTACTATCCCATAGATAAACGAAGTAACAATACTTGGTGTATCCATCTTCTAGTCAAAGCAAGAGTGCTAGCATCTTAAAGTCTCCACACTTATCCCGATTGTGCCTTATATAGTTGATCATATCCCTAGTCCTCCTTCACGTGAGCTCATTGACCTACTGGAATTGGCGGAAGTATATTCCCATTGTGAAGTAAAACAGCCTAAAAACTTTTTGTTGAGCTATCATTAATCAGACGCTAACCGAAAGGGTTGTACTCCTATCCTATTTCGCTGTAAAGGGAATCCACATCATAACTGTAACACAAGGAATTGGGGCCAAAAACTTTGAAGAAAGCGGCAAAATTCAGATGCTTTTTCTTGTATGTAGAAGTCTTGCAACTAAGATCTAGTAAATTTCACTCCTTAGTCTTGGTGTGACCAAAGTCCCTGACTAAATCATCTATTTCGTGTTGATGAGGGAAATGTAGATATTTGCTTAAGCCTGCTTCATTACAGTCACCAGCGTCTCTTTCTTCAGAAGATGATCATTCCACATTTAAAGTCGGTTCTATAGAAGGTGGACTAGGAATTGGTAAATATTCACTGTGTAACAAGGGCGTAATAGAAGATAATATGCTCGGATACACAATATTTCTTCGATCTTTTCCCTACTTGTACTTAAATAAATCCACCAAACAAAAGTAACAGTCATCATGAAGGTTAGTTGCTCTTTCCATAGAAGAGGAATGGCAAACGGCATACACTTCCGAGTACCACTTAGCCATCTTTCTGATGTTGACCGGCAGCTTCCACAGCTGAAGTGAGGTGACCATGATTTGTCTTGGTCACCCATAGCCACGATGAAATGAGCATGATAACCAATGTGGAACTTAGTGCCAGGTACAGTCTTGTGTTTGACGTGATTAGGACCGATATAATATCCACAAACAGAGCAGAACGAGTCTGTGGATGGGTGACAAGCTCCACTGGTAGCCATGACGCAATTGTCTCGGTAAGCAGCGCTGATCAATGACTGAACTTGTGCGCCGCCGAAAGTCCAAATATTCCCCACCCAGCATTTTTGACGTATCCTGAAGTTTTTCATTAGAAGACTAATACATTATGCTTCTGAAATTTATAGAAAATGGTTCTTTAGCAATGAGAGCATGGTGATTACTAACCTGGCAATGGGTTTGTCATATTCGCATTGGGTTTTGAGAAATTGGTGATATTGTATTTTTTCAAATTTTCATGATTTTTACATAAATGTAGTAGTTATACTTATTTAGATCTATAACTCATTTTGTGGATCCTGATCTTCAAAATAAACTATAAATACATAGTTGTAATATATATATATATATATATATATATATATATATATATATATATATATATATATATATATAAAACAAAGAAGTATGCCTGTGTGTTTGTTTGTTTATGTGTGTGTCCGCTCGAGAATCTCGGAAACTACTTTACCAATCTGTAGTGATGATGGATGGTGTTATATGTAGTGATGATGGATGGTGTTATATGTAATGATGATAAATGATGATATATGTAGTGATGATGGGTGGTGTTATATGTAGTGATGATGGGTGATGTTATATGTAGTGATGATAACTGATGTATATGTAGTGATAATGGATGGTGTTATATGTAGTGATGATGGGTGGTGTTATATTTAGTGATGATGGATGGTGTTATATGTAGTGATGATGGGTGGTGTTATATGTAGTGATGATAAATAATGTTATATGTAGTGATGATGGATGGTGTTATATTTAGTGATGATGGATGGTGTTATATGTAGTGATGATAAATGATGCTATATGTAGTGATGATGGGTGGTGTTATATGTAGTGATGATGGGTGGTGTTATATGTAGTGATGATAAATGACGTTATATGTCGTGATGATGGATGATGTTATATGTAGTAATGATGGGTGGTGTTATATGTAGTGATGATAAATGACGTTATATGTAGTGATGATGGATGATGCTATATGTAGTAATGATGGGTGGTGTTATATGTAGTGATGATGGGTGGTGTTATATGTAGTGATGATAGATGATATTATGTATCGTGATGATGGATGTTGTTATAAGTAGTAATGATGGGTGGTGTTATATGTAGTCATGATGGATGGTTTTATATGTAGTGATGAGGGTGGTGTCATATGTAGTGATGATTAAACAATAAAATAATAACAGTATAATGCTAAAAAAATATACTTTGCTGTACCGTTGTAGTGAAAAACATGGTGGAACTTACATACACCGTTAATGAACTATTGGTGGAAGAATAAGTTTTGGGGACTGAAAAGTGAGACAATGTGGAGCCTCCCGGAGGGTGGCGTCCTACCGTGGCCTAGCGAATGAGCCGCCCGGAGGGCGGCGTTTGTGCAGACATGACATGCCGGTTAAAGTGAGCTTTGTCATGACCATCTACAAAAGCCAGGGACAGTCCCTAAAGATGGTTAGCCTAAACCTGGTGATACCTTGCTTCTCTCATGGATAGTTCTATGTTGGATGCTCCAGAGTGGGAACTGGCAAAAATCTGTACATACTTGCTCCTAATGACAAAACCAAAAATGTGGTCTACCCTAATGCACTACAGTGAGACAATGTGGAGCCTCCCGGAGGGTGGCGTCCTACCGTGGCCTAGCCGCCCGGAGGAAGATGAGTTTGCTCAAATACGCCTGTATGTTGACGTACCTAAGTTCTACATATGGTAGGCTTCAATGAAAAAGTTCCAGAGAAGAGCTCAAGGACCCGATGTTGAAGTCAGGCAATGCTTTGGGACGTGTCTACACGGCTCACCCCAACAATTTTGAATGCTATTGTTTGAGACTACTTTTGCACCACATCCGTGGCCCAACATCATATGCAGCACTCAAGACAGTGAATGGACAAGTCTACAGAACCTATCAGGAAGCGTGCAATCTCCTTGGCCTACTGGAAGATGATGGTCACTGGAGTGACACATTAGAAGAGGCAGCAGCTACTCAATCGCCAATGAGAATGAGGAATTTGTTTGCCATCATGATTGCTACATGTGGACCTCCCAACCCAAGCCAGCTCTGGAAAACCACCAAGAAAGTCTTTTAGAGGATCTGCTTCATCAAGCAAGAAGAGAACATCCTGGTCAAGAGATTGAGTTCATGGATGACATGTTCAACAGGGCTCTGATCATGCTGGAAGACAAAGTGATGGAGCTATAAGGAAAAAAACTGACTGAGTTTGGATTGCCTTCCCCAAACCGAGAAGAACCAGTAGTTGCAAACAGGGAGTTGCTCAGAGAGACAGACTACTCAGCTGAAGTTCTGGTGAATTTTCTTGAAGGAAATGAGCCTCACCTGGTGCCTCATCAAGCAAATGCTTATGAACAGATCTTGCAAGCGATACAAGTAGAGCAGGGAGGTATGATCTTTCTCGATGCACCTGTGGCATCCTCAAGCATTGCTGCAACACTACTAGAAGGAGAACGTACTGCACACTCAACTTTTAAACTGCCTCTCAACCTCGCTCACAAGGCGAATCCTGTGTGCAACATCAAAAAAGGATCGACAAAGGCAAAACTCTTAGAAAAATGCAGCCTCATAGTCTGGGATGAATGCACTATGTCTCACAAGTTAGCGTTTGAAGCATTGGACAGGACCTTACAAGACATACGAGAAAATGACCAGCTCATGGGTGGCATTACAATGGTCATTGCTGGAGACTTTCGCCAGACCCTACCTGTCATTCCTCGAAGCACTCCAGCTGATTAGCTGAATGCGTGCCTCAACGCATCATACCTTTGGAGAAGTGTTCAGACACTCACCCTATCCACAAACATGAGAGTACATCTACAAGGAGATCAGGATGCTGGACGGTTTGCAAACCTTCTACTACAGATTGGGAATGGAACTTTCCCTGTTGATTCAGAAGGCCAAATAATCATTCCTCAAGGATGTGCAAATGTTATAAAGTCCTCATCTGAGCTCACTACCATGGTCTACCCAAACATTATCCACCACTACAAGGATCACAAGTGGCTGCGTGAACGCGCAATTCTGGCACCAAAGAATGAAACAGTGGCTGAAATCAACATGACTCTACTCAGACAGCTTCCAGGCAGTGAGACCTCATTCAAATCTGTTGATACAGTAATCGACCAGGACCAAGCAGTCCAGTACCCTGCAGAATTCCTTAATTCTTTGGAGCCCGCTGGAATGCCTCCTCACCACCTCATTCTCAAGATTGGAACTCCTATAATGCTCTTAAGAAATCTTGAACCACCAATCCTCTGCAATGGCACAAGACTGGTGATGAAGAACATGATATATATATATATATATATATATATATAATCAACGACCTCACCAGCAAGGAATCGAACCCTCGACCTACTGGGTGGCCCTAGGGAACGCTTACCGGCTAGCCCACAAGGACACTAAAAGCAGTTCTAGACTCTGTTATATTTCACACAAAGCCTGTTCATCGAGCTGATGGCGCCGTGAACCTCATTGGGAAACTGCCCGTGCCTCGTATGTGGTGTCAGTAGCATTTTACCGAATCCAGCTGGTATGAAATGCGAGGTACATATATATACTTCATTTTTAGTCCATTTAACACGCGGACTTTGAACATATAATCAACGACCTCACCAGCAAGGAATCGAACCCTCGACCTACTGGGTGGCCCTAGGGAACGCTTACCGGCTAGCCCACAAGGACACTAAAAGCAGTTCTAGACTCTGTTATATTTCACACAAAGCCTGTTCATCGAGCTGATGGCGCCGTGAACCTCATTGGGAAACTGCCCGTGCCTCGTATGTGGTGTCAGTAGCATTTTACCGAATCCAGCTGGTATGAAATGCGAGGTACATATATATACTTCATTTTTAGTCCATTTAACACGCGGACTTTGAACATATAATCAACGACCTCACCAGCAAGGAATCGAACCCTCGACCTACTGGGTGGCCCTAGGGAACGCTTACCGGCTAGCCCACAAGGACACTAAAAGCAGTTCTAGACTCTGTTATATTTCACACAAAGCCTGTTCATCGAGCTGATGGCGCCGTGAACCTCATTGGGAAACTGCCCGTGCCTCGTATGTGGTGTCAGTAGCATTTTACCGAATCCAGCTGGTATGAAATGCGAGGTACATATATATACTTCATTTTTAGTCCATTTAACACGCGGACTTTGAACATATAATCAACGACCTCACCAGCAAGGAATCGAACCCTCGACCTACTGGGTGGCCCTAGGGAACGCTTACCGGCTAGCCCACAAGGACACTAAAAGCAGTTCTAGACTCTGTTATATTTCACACAAAGCCTGTTCATCGAGCTGATGGCGCCGTGAACCTCATTGGGAAACTGCCCGTGCCTCGTATGTGGTGTCAGTAGCATTTTACCGAATCCAGCTGGTATGAAATGCGAGGTACATATATATACTTCATTTTTAGTCCATTTAACACGCGGACTTTGAACATATAATCAACGACCTCACCAGCAAGGAATCGAACCCTCGACCTACTGGGTGGCCCTAGGGAACGCTTACCGGCTAGCCCACAAGGACACTAAAAGCAGTTCTAGACTCTGTTATATTTCACACAAAGCCTGTTCATCGAGCTGATGGCGCCGTGAACCTCATTGGGAAACTGCCCGTGCCTCGTATGTGGTGTCAGTAGCATTTTACCGAATCCAGCTGGTATGAAATGCGAGGTACATATATATACTTCATTTTTAGTCTATTTAACACGCGGACTTTGAACATATAATCAACGACCTCACCAGCAAGGAATCGAACCCTCGACCTACTGGGTGGCCCTAGGGAATGCTTACCGGCTAGCCCACAAGGACACTAAAAGCAGTTCTAGACTCTGTTATATTTCACACAAAGCCTGTTCATCGAGCTGATGGCGCCGTGAACCTCATTGAGAAACTGCCACCCAGTAGGTCGAGGGTTCGATTCCTTGCTGGTGAGGTCGTTGATTATATGTTCAAAGTCCGCGTGCTAAATGGACTAAAAATGAAGTATATATATGTACCTCGCATTTCATACCAGCTGGATTCGGTAAAATGCTACTGACACCACATACGAGGCACGGGCAGTTTCCCAATGAGGTTCACGGCGCCATCAGCTCGATGAACAGGCTTTGTGTGAAATATAACAGAGTCTAGAACTGCTTTTAGTGTCCTTGTGGGCTAGCCGGTAAGCGTTCCCTAGGGCCACCCAGTAGGTCGAGGGTTCGATTCCTTGCTGGTGAGGTCGTTGATTATATGTTCAAAGTCCGCGTGTTAAATGGACTAAAAATGAAGTATATATATATATATATATATATATATATTAATTATGCATTTGGAGGGTTGCAATCAGAGGTGCTTCCGGCCTCTGCGTTAACTAATGATGTGGGTTCATAAATTAGCGTCTGTGATGCACTCCATGGCACACTGCTTGCTTGTGGTTATCAGCATATACCTGGATCACGCGCACCTACAGTGATTTACTTACATTTATATATATATATATATATATATATATATATATATATATATATATATATATATATATATATATATATATAGATAAAATCACACAGGGAAAAGGGAAACATTGGAAAACCTTAGCTTTGGTCTTTATTCAAGACATCTTCAGAGGTAACTGTGTGGATAGATTTATCTTATCCACATTCCACATTTCCATTGTGGATCAACATGAAATATATATATATATATATATATATATATATATATATATATATATATATATATATATATATATATATATATATATATATTTATATATATATCACCATACTCTTATTTCATTCGTTTCACGTCGTTCTTGAAACTGTATACATGTAATCTTTAAACACACAAGCTGGAGATGGTAATCACATTAAGACATAGTTTGTGTCAAAGTTGAGTAAGAAGTACAGTGAAGGCGTCGTCACTTAGTTGGGTATACACACAGGCGAGTCTCCGTCATGGCCCTGTGTGTTAACATTTCTCTGTCATCTCCTGGATTCGCGTTGCCCTAAGTTTGGGAGAAGGGATTAATATTATCATTATTATTACGGGTTAAAATATATGATTAACTAATTAAAATTTTGAAACACCGAAATACCAAAGACTTAACTCATTTAAAAAATTAAAATAAGCAACAATGTTAACCTTAAATTCCACCCGTGAACAAATAAAGTTGTGACCCAGATAAATTTGTGAAATAGAGGAATGTAATACAATTACTAGCCTCAGATCAAATCACTTACGGAGGGGGGGGGGGGGGTGGTTAGTCAAGCTTATAGTTACTTGTCTTAAACAATGCCTAATAATAATACTTAAAATCAAAAAACAAAACAATAAGAAGTACACATAAAGTTTACAAAATGACTGTACAAGAGAGAAAATGAATAAGAACACTGTGATGACTGTGGGAAACTCAGATGATGCTTCCAATCAGGGGTGAAGGAAACACACTGGTGTCAAGTTCGTAAGTTCTATTTCTGGGACAAACACACAAAAGGAGTTAAGACAGGGTGAACAGCGTCCTGTCTCGGAATCTCTCTCTGGGTATCTCTGTCTGCGCATGCGCGTACAGCGCGCATGTGCTCAAAGTCTGAACTACACTCAGTGACAAAAGAGGGTATGATTATAACATATAATACAGAGACCTGAATCAATAATGGTAAATAGTACAGTTACATATTACAGCATATTCGTCTCATATATCTACACCTCCCTCCCCCTCACGCTCGTAGTGCAATCTCGAGCGGACTCTTTTTCCAGGAGCCTTTGAGAGCGACGTGGGAAAACTGGGGGGTCACTGAATGAGGACTTACTTTTCTCGTCCAAGCAAGGGTTCACAGGGATGTGGGGGAGGGGTTCACCACTAGGGGACGGGACTGAACGAAGGAAGCGGCGATTCCGCCACCATACCCGACCACTAGGGAGACGGACCTCGTAATCCCTGGTCTTGCCGCAGCCCATGACAACCCCGACCTTGTCCCAGCGGTGAGACGTCGGGTCTTGAATCCGAACTGTTTGCCCGATACTCAATCTGGGAAGGGGTCGGGCGTGCTGATCGTACTGTGCCTTTACCTGGTCAGCACGGGCGGCTGCACGACGATCGCAGTCCTCGGTCTTGGCCTGCCACTCCCTCGAGAAGGACTCAGGATGGGCAGGGACACATGACCGTAGTGGGTGGCCGTATAACATCTGTGCTGGGGAGCGACCTGTGAAGTTGGGGGTATTCCGCAATTTCAATAAACCCCGGTCAAACTTCTCACAGTCAATGTTGCCTGAGGGTGCCGTCTTGAGGATCAGATGCTTGACGGACTTTACGGCAGCCTCGGCATGTCCATTGGACTGGGGATAATGTGGCGACGACGCCACATGATGAACTCCCCATCGCTCCATGCAGTCCCGGAAGTCGTTGCTGGTGAACTGGGGCCCGCCGTCAGTCCTCAGGCGGAGAGGGACACCAACTTCCCGGAAGTAGCGGCAGAACATATGTACTGTATGAGAGGCAGTAGTGTTGCCTCCGCAGGGAACGACAACAGGCCACCCTGAGAGCCGGTCGGCGATGACGAGAAAGGACTTTCCCGCCACAACGAAGAAATCCGCAGAGACGGACTCAAAGGGCCTTGTAGGGTTGTTGTTGTTCATGAGGGGTTCCTGCTGCTGACTGCTGAGTGGAGCCGTCTTGAGGTCCTCCTTGGGAACCAGCACGTCCTTGGATTGCAGTAGGAAGAACTCCCTGGCTGCAGAAGGTGACGTATTGGTTGGGAGGGGCAGCTCCTTGCACCTGTTGACATGTTTAATTTCCGGAATTGGTTTGGGGAAGTCTGGAGATATTATGGCCAACTCTTGACAGTGGCCATAAGACAGTAGTGGCATCTGAACACCTTTGTGGACCTGAATCCTGGCAGAACATGACTGCTTACCTAGGGTGAGGGTAGCCTGAAATGTACCCAGAGCAGGTGCCATTGTAGAACCGTCTGCAGTGAGCGTTGTAGAAGTTGACGGTGGTTGCAAGCTGCTCCTAGGGATCCCCAGAATGTCGAGGTGTCTTGTGCCGATGACTGTGACGTCCGCACCTGTGTCAGGAAGCATCTGGATACGGGAAGTAATGTCGCCGTATGACAGGTGAACACAGATGGGCTGAGGTGTCTTGCTGACAGGAGAAGAGGATCCCACGCGACAACAGATCTTGTTCTTCGCCGCCTGAGACTTGCAAGTAGTATCCTTTTTCTTCCGTGACTGACAGCATTTGTCGAAATGTCCAATGCGGCTACAGGAGCGGCACTGAACGTTGTTGGCAGGGCACTTCAGTGTCCTAGCCCAATGGCCACGACGGCCACAGTTATTGCAGGTGCTGTCAGCGGCAGGGCATTCAGAACCATGCCGACGAGCACAATACTGGCAGGGGTGGCCTGGCGTCGAAGTCTGAAGTGATGCTGAAGATGAAGTCGGATGTGAGGCTGAAGTCCCGTCACGTCCTTTGTTCTTCTTATATGCGGAGATGGCACACAGCTGGTTAGATGGAGCACGAATAGCAGAAGTCGCACTTCTGGTGGCTTCGTAAGAGCGGCAGGTGGTGACAACATCCTGTAGAGAGGAGGCAGTGTTGAGGGAGATAAGCTTCTGAATAAGCTCTTCGTCCCGCACACCCATGAGGATAATCATCTTCAGCTGTGTTTCCTCACAAGTCGACGAGTTCCCCGGACAAACGTCAACCTCCTCAGCGATGCGTCTGAGTCGTACGTAAAAATCTGCAAATGACTCACCCTCCAGCTGCTTACAACTGAGAAGCTCTCTCCTACGCAGAGCTTCGTTGCGGAGACCCTTGATATGCGTCTGTAAAGCATCCAAGACGTCCTTCACAGTCTTGTCTGTGTTGTGGGGGATTTGCAGGGTGTGCTCCAGGATACGTTGCGTCTCTAGGGTGAGACACATCCTCATCTGGATCAGCTGTTTCTCCCTAGGCAACCTCGATAAGTCGACCATCATCGAATAATCGTCCCATCTCCGACGCCATTCACGGAATACCTGGAACTAGGCATCAGCTTGGAGTGGCGGTGGACTCTGAGCGAGTGCTTTCTGTGGGGGGGGCAAAGAAGTTGGAGAGGACCCTTCGGGCGCGCCTGTGGACGAAGGGGCAGGTGTGGCAGCTGCTCGAAGGTTCACAGGTGTCAACAACTCGATCATGGCACTGAATCTGTCATTTTCTTGTTGACGCCTGTGATCCTCTTCCTGTTGCCTCCTGATGTCGTCTTGTCGTCGGTTTTCTTCCAAAAACTGAATTAAACGAAGGAAGTCGCCGCCTGTGGCAGGTTGCGGACGTGTGTAGTGGGGGCTAAGGGTGGGTGGGGCCGCTTGATCCACTTCCCGCTCCACTTGGAGTCCACTTACTGCACCGACATCAGTCTGACGTTGGGCTTGTTGGGTATCTGGAGAAAACCCAATAAATTCTTGATCTTCCATAAGGCCTGGTTTATTTCTCTCACAATTACTGTAATAAATAAGTGAGCAGAAAAGCAATTGTCTTTAAATGGAAGATATCTGCGAGCGTCTGTGAGTGAGTGAGTGAGTGAGTGTGTGTGTGTGTGTGCGTTCGTTCGTGCGTGTACTCGGAGCAGGCTGGCCAGAGAGCGGGTGGCTGGCGGTATAGCTCGCTCCCTCACGCCAGTTCCAGCCGAGTCATGAGCGGGGAAGGATGTCAAAACTTGAGCTCTCCCCTAGGTCTTAAATGGGCTTCCCTCTTTTGTAAAAAGTGCAGGAACACGGGGAAACACTTTAAAGACACTAAAGGGCACACACAACACTGAAAAAGCACTTCACAACACTGCACTGTAAATCCAGGAATATCTTGAGAGGTACGCGCCGATATTCACTGGGCAGGAGGAGTTGACAAGATGGCGGCTCCGAGAGAGATTCTGCGTCCACTCCAATTCTGAATAATGTGATGTCCCAGCTAATCACTGCGCCATGTGGGAGACTCAGATGATGCTTCCAATCAGGGGTGAAGGAAACACACTGGTGTCAAGTTCGTAAGTTCTATTTCTGGGACAAACACACAAAAGGAGTTAAGACAGGGTGAACAGCGTCCTGTCTCGGAATCTCTCTCTGGGTATCTCTGTCTGCGCATGCGCGTACAGCGCGCATGTGCTCAAAGTCTGAACTACACTCAGTGACAAAAGAGGGTATGATTATAACATATAATACAGAGACCTGAATCAATAATGGTAAATAGTACAGTTACATATTACAGCATATTCGTCTCATATATCTACAATGACTTCAATTGAAATAACGCACCTCACATGTAGTAAGAAAACTGGCCAGGAAGATTGTCGTCTCCTTGTATAAATATGCCTGTATCAGAGGCTGACACGTCCCTAGACCTAAAATAACAAGTACACATAAGAAGATTTAGTGAATGTTAACTGGCCATGATGAAACTAGAGTCTGGGTCGGAGACAGGAACCACCACATTTCGACACGTTGGAGAGAGAGAAGAATAACCATTGAAAACTGCAAAATTCTGAGCTCCCAAACAGTGCAACGGTTTTTATAACTTCGTTTCAGGTTCGGAGCTTATGGAGGCAGGGCTTACGATACTAAATGGTGATTGGCTTCCATGGTAGTGTCAGCTGAGGTTTCTGGAAAGAAGTCGAAGCTAGGAGAAGACGGTGGGAGTAACTGGCTGTCGCTTATGTTGTACCAGTGACTTCTAGAGATTTTTATACTGGCTGACAGTGAGCAAGTAGTTGAGTTATATTCACCCCCTTTAAAATCTCGGAGATATCACTCAGAATAAGTGGAGCCACAGAGGAGACCATCCTGGTCCCGTTACTCTGCCTGTCCTCACGACAAAGTGTCTGCCAAAAAGTTGTCTTGTCCACAGATGTGCGAAACTTGTAGATTATATTCCTGTAGTGATGGAGCCCACCTCATTTATCGATGATCAGAATTCTTCATTTGGAGTAGGAACAAAATTGGATAGTTGTCAGTTTTTACTTCAACAGGATGAGGAGAGACATGCAGGAAGAACTTGAATTTTTCCAAGGCAACAGAACAGCGTCGAGAAGTAGTTGAAGTAGTTGCGTTACTGGATTAGCTTGTAGGAGGACGGCTGCTGTTCCAATGTCGCAGGCGTCCACATTTAGAATGAATGGTTGATTGAGGTTCGCAGTCTACAACACTGGAGCAGTTGCAAGAAGGGATTTTATTCTGTTAAATGCCTCTTGACTAGTAGGCGACCATTTGAATGGTTTTTGGAGAGATGAGATCAGTAAGGGGTTTAATTACCGATGCAAAGTTCTTACAGAAGTGTCGGTAGAAACCAGCTCATCCTAAGAACCTTGTGAGACTTTGTCGATCTTGTGGAGTGGAGAATTTTAGAATACAGTCAAATTTTGCTATGCGGGGAACCGTCTTCCCTTGCCCAATGCTGTGCCTCAGGTAAGTAACGGTAGCTTGGGCAAAGTTACATTTATCGAGACTGATAACTCGCCCTGCCGACTACAACTAATAGAAGATCTGCTGCAGACATTGTAAGTGCTCCTCCCAGGTATCAGCCACTACGATGATGTCATCCAAGTAGGCCTGGGTTCCTTCTTGGCCTTGGATAATTTCGTTCATCATAAGCTAGAAGGTGGCTAAAGCGTTTTTGAGTCGAACGGGCATTCTGTAAACAGGTAGTGTCACAAGCCATCTAGGGTGACAAATGCCGAGATGCTTCGAGCGTTGTGCGTGAATGGTACTTGGTAGTTACCACGCAAACGGTCGAATTTGCTGACATATTTTGCTTTTCCAATGATGTCGATGATGTCATCCGGGCAAGGTAGTGGGAAGGAGTCATCAACCGTGAAGCGATTTACGGTTCGGTAGTCCGTACAGAGGCGGTCAATCCGGTCAGCCTTTACGACCAGCAACTAGGGGAGGCCTATGGATTGTCACTCGGCTCGATAAGGTTGTTGTCCACCAGGTACTCAATGGCCTTCCTCATACTGACTCTGTAAGGGATTATTTTAGAGGTTGAACCCTTTCAAGTAATTTGATGTTGTGAGTCACCAGGCCTTACACATCAGGTATAGCTGTACAGTTACAAGATATTGGCGGCCTTTTCTGGTTTTAGGCAAAGGACCTATACAATCTATTATAATTTTCTCAAAAGACTTATCAACTATTTCAGCTTGGGTAGCTACTTTTGTATTAGGGTATTTAATGTTAAGGTAAGAAAATGGAGCGAAGGTGTGGCTACAAGAGGAGGTTGGAGGCCACGTTTAAATACAGGCCCCCATTAGCTCTACAAATACGGGAAATAATGCCTCATCTATTCTGGCAGAGGACACACGCAAGGTCTAAGTGCAAAGAAAATGTGGCAGCAATGAATAGAACACTAACAATGTGGCAGAAAGGGGCTCTTGATGACCTCCTACTCGAGGCAAGAGCACTGCAGGAAAGACTAAAATTCATAGGATGTGGAAAGCAAAACACTAAGGATGGTGCCAAAAAGTTTGATAACAAGATGCAGGTGGGAAAAGTGTCCTTGGCGGTTAGGTCTCTCACAGAGGAATCTTCCGGTGGTGCTTTGCCAATAAACAGAGAGACATTACAACAACTGAAGGAAAAATATCCCCCTGCAAGTGCAGAGGAAGGCATTAGGTTCATGGGTGCAAATGCTGTCATGTTCGAGAAAATAACAGGAGGGATGATGTGGAAAAAAGCACTGAAGACACAGGGAGGGGCCGGCCCTTCAGACGGTTGGAGAGTCATCTTCAGCACTAACACGTTTGGTGCTGCAGCAATTGATCTCTGCAATGCCACCGCCACCCTTGCAAGAAAGTTAGCAACTTCGTGCTGCCACCACCTCCATGCTCTGACGGCCTGCCGCCTCATTCCCCTGGATAAAAATCCAGGATGTAGGCCTATAGGGGTGGGGGAAGTGCTGAGGCGGATCATTGAAAATGCATAATGGAGGTGGTAAATGATGATGTCAGGGCAGCTGCAGGGAACCTGCAAGTATGTACTGGCCACCAGGCTGGAGGTGAAGCTGCCATTCACGCCATGAGAAATATATCTGAGCAGCGTGATTGTGAGGCAGTACTTCTGATCGACGCTTCCAACGCATTCAACATAATCAACCACAAGGCTACACTGCACAACATCTAGCTCAGGTGGCCAGGCTTTGCAATGTGTTTTGAAAGCATCTATAGGAACCCATCAGACCTCTATATAACAAGCTTCAAGGCCCTAAGAGGAGATACCACCATACTGGTACAGTCAGCTGAGGGAAAAACGCAGGGGGACCTTGTCGCAATGCAATGTGCGCACTAAGCCTAACCGTGCTCCAGGAGCAGGAAAAGAAGAGGACATAAAAAAGTGGTGGGACCTGGTTACTTCACGAGGTCCACAAATAGGGTACCACCCAAATGCCAGCAAGTCCTTCCTCATTGTGAAGCCAGAGCACTGTGAATGGGCAATGGAGGTATTCAGCGGAAATGAGGTCAAAATATCAAAGGACGGGCAAACACATCTACGTGAAGTAATCGGAACGAATGACTTCAAGACCGAGTACGTAACGGGAAAGGTAAATGAGAGGGTGAAGGAAATCCAAGCTCTGTCTGATATTGCTAAAACAGAGCCACATGCGGCTTTTGATGCGCACTATCCCTGATATCGGACCCCTCCTCCACCCTCTGAAAGACGCCATAAAGGCCGCTTTTATCCCAACACTAGTGAAAAACCCTTATTTAACCCCAGCAGAAAGGTTACTCCTTGCACTACCACCGAGACTGGAGGAATGGGAATAACTAATCCAGTGGAGCTTGCCGCCACAGAACATCAGAACTCTGTCAAACTCACAGCAGCCCTCACTAAGCGCATAATTGCTCAGAATGCAACAAGTCAGGAGGATACCAACGAATTAACCAAGATTCGACGGTCCATTACGATAGAATGGTAACATACCCAAAATGGTAAACTGCAACAACTGATGCTGCAAATGCCAGATAACTTGACACCAACCACGCATTGGTGTGCAAGAAGAGTAACTTAGTACACATGAGGCATGACTAAGTAAGGGATCTCACAGCGAATATGTTGAAGGAAATCTGTCACCTCCTTCCATTTAACGGTGAGAATCTCTATCACAGGACTTCCAACACATCTAACGAAGCCCGAGTGGACGTCAGTGCTCGAGGATTCTGAATGCGGGGATAGTGAGCCTTCTTTGATAACAGGATACTCGACCTCATGGCCGTATGTCACTGTGACCTGTCTGTCGAGGCTGCACACAGGAGGCACGAGAACGTGGTATTCACAATATCTTCTGGGATGAGACTAAGTGCTAAATTCTTCAATGCAAGACTGACCAAGGTGTTATCTGAACCGAGGCAGCAGCCCAGAAACTACGTTGCAACCAGGCTGAGATGTTGCTTGCCCTTTACTCTACTTAGGTCTGCATTGCTATGCTTCAGGGGAACGAAATCATCGGCACCGAAACCAACAACAGTTGCATACATTGATTATAAGGAAACAGTCACCGAGTGTTATATAGATCTGCGGCTTAACTAACACAGCTAAGGTAGTTACTTTTGTATGAGGATAGTTAGGTAATAAAATGGTGGTGAAGGTAGGGCTATAAGGGGAGGTTGAAGTCATATTCGAATAAAAGTAGAAGTAGTATTAATAGTTGGATCATTATTGTTACTGTAATTAGATATATAAGTGTTTGTTGTAGTCATTGTCTTAATATTAATTTGTTCTGTATAAATACAGTATTTCTCTCCAGTCACTCATTCAATGTGATGCGTTGTACAGGTGTAGTGCTCAATGGTCTTATTAGAGAGGTGTAGAGTACAGTAATGCCGTGTCTTGATTACACTGTAAGCTCCTTGTGTTGAAATATTTTCGTTTATCTCTTGAACTTCTGCACTAGTAAGTTGACGTATGATTTATTTTGTTTAATATGTGACATGGTGAAGCAGGCATACTGTACTCTATACATCAAAATGAGATTGAAAGAGAAAAGAGAGAGATTAAAGGAAAGAGAGAGAGAGAGAGAGAGAGTAATGATAGAAAAAGAGAGAGAGAGAGAAAGACAGAGAAAAAGAGAGTTAGAGAGAAAGACATACTGTATACAGAAAGACATACAGAGAGAGTGAGAGAACAATTAGATAAGTTGAAATATATTTTATTTGTGGCAGAGGGAAATTCCACAAATATCACTTTATCTTGATAAAAGCGTTGTGGTATAAACACACTATATATAAAGTAGATACAGTTGTCTTGAGGCACTAAAGAAAGCAATAACACCCTTATTAGATTTTGTGTAATACAGCCAACAGACTTTATAACGCTGTAGATATTTCTGAAAATTTACCTTCATTACCCTGAGTTTTGCGTCTTTTTTTAATCAAAATTATGCCACTTAGATCAAATTTCCCTTAAAACAACGAGATATTTTCACATAAGATTCATTGTTTAATTAGTGATTTACTGTAAGTTTGTGTTAGACTCATTATAGTGGGACGTCTTCATACTATGTTTTGAAACTTAGATCTACATTATTAAAAAGTCTTTTTCCTTCATCAGAATTTTTCCCTTTTTCCTTCATCGCCTCGAGGTGTTGATGAACCCACATTTATCGCTGTAACTTGGTCTCGTGTTATCAGATGGTAGTATTTAATTTCCCTCAGGTTATTCGGGTATGAAATTGCAAAATATTTATGTAGCTTTGTTAAATATATTTTTTAATGTTCTCTCTCTCTCTCTCTCTCTCTCTCTCTCTCTCTCTCTCTCTCTCTCTCTCATCGCCCACAGCTGCGGCGATATTAGTATTATAATTCCACTGAGACCAAGGCAACATGTATTTGACATTTCATCGTGTAGATAAAGTCGTCTGCATCACTCATATTTTACCGATGTGTTTCATCTTTTAATATAACTGTAACTGTCTGTACCAATTATCACCTCATGTAATTTTCGCGTAGTGTATTTTGTCTCTTTTCCAGTATAGGTGTAGTAGTGTGTACCTCTTCCAGTATAGGTGTAGTAGTGTGTACCTCTACCAGTATAGGTGTAGTAGTGTGTACCTCTTCCAGTATAGGTGTAGTAGTATGTACCTCTACCAGCATAGGTGTAGTAGTGTGTACCTCTTCCAGTATGGGTGTAGTAGTGTGTACCTCTTCCAGTATGGGTGTAGTTGTGTGCACCTCTTCCAGTATAGGTGCAGTACTGTGTACCTCTACCAGTATAGGTGTAGTAGTGTGTACCTCTACCAGTATAGGTGTAGTAGTGTGTACCTCTACCAGTATAGGTGTAGTAGTGTGTACCTCTTTCAGTATAGGTGTAGTAGTGTGTACCTCTACCAGTATAGGTGTAGTAGTGTGTACCTCTACCAGTATAGGTGTAGTAGTGTGTACCTCTACCAGTATGGGTGTAGTAGTGTGTACCTCTACCAGTATGGGTGTAGTAGTGTGTACCTCTACCAGTATAGGTGTAGTAGTGTGTACCTCTTCCAGTATGGGTGTAGTAGTGTGTACCTCTTCCAGTATAGGTGTAGTAGTGTGTACCTCTACCAGTATAGGTGTAGTAGTGTGTACCTCTTCTAGTATAGGTGTAGTAGTGTGTACCTCTTTCAGTATAGGTGTAGTAGTGTGTACCTCTTCCAGTATAGGTGTAGTAGTGTGTACCTCCTTCAGTATAGGTGTAGTAGTGTGTACCTCTTCTAGTATAGGTGTAGTAGTGTGTACCTCTTTCAGTATAGGTGTAGTAGTGTGTACCTCTACCAGTATAGGTGTAGTAGTGTGTACCTCTTCCAGTATAGGTGTAGTAGTGTGTACCTCTACCAGTATAGGTGTAGTAGTGTGTACCTCTTCTAGTATGGGTGTAGTAGTGTGTACCTCTTCCAGTATAGGTGTAGTAGTGTGTACCTCTTCTAGTATAGGTGTAGTAGTGTGTACCTCTTCCAGTATAGGTGTAGTAGTGTGTACCTCTACCAGTATAGGTGTAGTAGTGTGTACCTCTTCCAGTATAGGTGTAGTAGTGTGTACCTCTTCTAGTATGGGTGTAGTAGTGTGTACCTCTACCAGTATAGGTGCAGTAGTGTGTACCTCTTCCAGTATAGGTGTAGTAGTGTGTACCTCTTCTAGTATAGGTGTAGTAGTGTGTACCTCTTCTAGTATAGGTGTAATAGTATGTACCTCTACCAGTATAGGTGTAGTAGTGTGTACCTCTTCCAGTATAGGTGTAGTAGTGTGTACCTCTTCCAGTATAGGTGTAGTAGTGTGTACCTCTACCAGTATAGGTGTAGTAGTGTGTACCTCTACCAGTATAGGTGTAGTAGTGTGTACCTCTTCTAGTATAGGTGTAGTAGTGTGTACCTCTTCTAGTATAGGTGTAGTAGTGTGTACCTCTACCAGTACAGGTGTAGTAGTGTGTACCTCTACCAGTATGGGTGTAGTAGTGTGTACCTCTATCAGTACAGGTGTAGTAGTGTGTACCTCTACCAGTATGGGTGTAGTAGTGTGTACCTCTACCAGTATAGGTGTAGTAGTGTGTACCTCTACCAGCATATGTGTAGTAGTGTGTACCTCTACCAGTATGGGTGTAGTAGTGTGTACCTCTTCCAGTATGGGTGTAGTAGTGTGTACCTCTTCCAGTATGGGTGTAGTAGTGTGTACCTCTTTCAGTATAGGTGTAGTAGTGTGTACCTCTTCCAGTATGGGTGTAGTAGTGTGTACCTCTACCAGTACAGGTGTAGTAGTGTGTACCTCTACCAGCATAGGTGTAGTAGTGTGTACCTCTACCAGTATAGGTGTAGTAGTGTGTACCTCTACCAGTATGGGTGTAGTAGTGTGTACCTCTATCAGTACAGGTGTAGTAGTGTGTACCTCTTCCAGTATGGGTGTAGTAGTGTGTACCTCTACCAGTATAGGTGTAGTAGTGTGTACCTCTACCAGTATGGGTGTAGTAGTGTGTACCTCTACCAGTACAGGTGAAGTAGTGTGTACCTCTTCCAGTATGGGTGTAGTAGTGTGTACCTCTACCAGTATAGGCGTAGTAGTGCATACCTCTTTCAGTATAGGTGTAGTAGTGTGTACCTCTACCAGTACAGGTGTAGTAGTGTGTACCTCTACCAGCATGGGTGTAGTAGTGTGTACCTCTACCAGTGTAGGTGTAGTAGTGTGTACCTCTACCAGTATGGGTGTAGTAGTGTGTACCTCTTCCAGTATGGGTGTAGTAGTGTGTACCTCTTCCAGTATGGGTGTAGTAGTGTGTACCATCTTCCAGTATGGGTGTAGTAGTGTGTACCTCTTCCAGTATAGGTGTAGTTGTGTGTACCTCTTCCAGTATAGGTGTAGTAGTATGTACCTCTACCAGCATAGGTGTAGTAGTGTGTACCTCTTCCAGTATGGGTGTAGTAGTGTGTACCTCTTCCAGTATGGGTGTAGTTGTGTGCACCTCTTCCAGTATAGGTGCAGTACTGTGTACCTCTACCAGTATAGGTGTAGTAGTGTGTACCTCTACCAGTATAGGTGTAGTAGTGTGTACCTCTTCCAGCATAGGTGTAGTAGTGTGTACCTCTTCCAGTATGGGTGCAGTAGTGTGTACCTCTACCAGTATAGGTGTAGTAGTGTGTACCTCTACCAGTATAGGTGTAGTAGTGTGTACCTCTTCCAGTATGGGTGTAGTAGTGTGTACCTCTTCCAGTATGGGTGTAGTTGTGTGCACCTCTTCCAGTATAGGTGTAGTAGTGTGTACCTCTACCAGTACAGGTGTAGTAGTGTGTACCTCTACCAGTATGGGTGTAGTAGTGTGTACCTCTTCCAGTATGGGTGTAGTAGTGTGCACCTCTACCAGTATAGGTGTAGTAGTGTGTACCTCTACCAGTATAGGTGTAGTAGTGTGTACCTCTTCCAGTATAGGTGTAGTAGTGTGTACCTCTACCAGTATGGGTGTAGTAGTGTGTACCTCTTCCAGTATGGGTGTAGTAGTGTGTACCTCTTCCAGTATGGGTGTAGTAGTGTGTACCTCTACCAGTATAGGCGTAGTAGTGTGTACCTCTTTCAGTATAGGTGTAGTAGTGTGTACCTCTACCAGTACAGGTGTAGTAGTGTGTACCTCTACCAGTATGGGTGTAGTAGTGTGTACCTCTACCAGTATAGGTGTAGTAGTGTGTACCTCTACCAGTATGGGTGTAGTAGTGTGTACCTCTTCCAGTATGGGTGTAGTAGTGTGTACCTCTTCCAGTATGGGTGTAGTAGTGTGTACCTCTTCCAGTATGGGTGTAGTTGTGTGTACCTCTTCCAGTATGGGTGTAGTAGTGTGTACCTCTTCCAGTATGGGTGTAGTTGTGTGCACCTCTTCCAGTATAGGTGTAGTAGTGTGTACCTCTACCAGAATAGGTGTAGTAGTGTGTACCTCTTCCAGTATAGGTGTAGTAGTGTGTACCTCTTTCAGTATAGGTGTAGTAGTGTGTACCTCTTTCAGTATAGGTGCAATAGTGTGTACCTCTTTCAGTATAGGTGTAGTAGTGTGTACCTCTACCAGTATGGGTGTAGTAGTGTGTACCTCTTTCAGTATAGGTGTAGTAGTGTGTACCTCTACCAGTATGGGTGTAGTAGTGTGTACCTCTACCAGTTTAGGTGTAGTAGTGTGTACCTCTTCCAGAATGGGTGTAGTAGTGTGTACCTCTTCCAGTATGGGTGTAGTAGTGTGTACCTCTTCCAGTATAGGTGTAGTAGTGTGTACCTCTTCCAGTATGGGTGTGGTAGTGTGTACCTCTTCCAGTATGGGTGTAGTAGTGTGTACCTCTACCAGTATAGGTGTAGTAGTGTGTACCTCTTCTAATATAGGTGTAGTAGTATGTACCTCTACCAGTATGGGTGTAGTAGTGTGTACCTCTTCCAGTATAGGTGTAGTAGTGTGTACCTCTTCCAGTATAGGTGTAGTAGTGTGTACCTCTTCCAGTATGGGTGTAGTAGTGTGTACCTCTTTCAGTATAGGTGTAGTAGTGTGTACCTCTTCCAGTATAGGTGTAGTAGTGTGTACCTCTTTCAGTATAGGTGTAGTAGTGTGTACCTCTACCAGTATAGGTGTAGTAGTGTGTACCTCTTCCAGTATGGGTGTAGTAGTGTGTACCTCTTCCAGTATGGGTGTAGTAGTGTGTACCTCTTCCAGTATGGGTGTAGTAGTGTGTACCTCTTTCAGTATAGGTGTAGTTGTGTGTACCTCTTCCAGTATGGGTGTAGTAGTGTGTACCTCTTCCAGTATAGGTGTAGTAGTGTGAACCTCTACCAGTATAGGTGTAGTAGTGTGTACTTCTTCTAGTATAGGTGTAGTAGTGTGTACCTCTTTCAGTATAGGTGTAGTAGTGTGTACCTCTTCCAGCATAGGTGTAGTAGTGTGTACCTCTTCTAGTATAGGTGTATTAGTGTGTACCTCTACCAGAATAGGTGTAGTTGTGTGTACCTCTACCAGTATAGGTGTAGTAGTGTGTACCTCTACCAGTATAGGTGTAGTAGTGTGTACCTCTTCCAGTATAGGTGTAGTAGTGTGTACCTCTTCCAGTATAGGTGTAGTAGTGTGTACCTCTACCAGTATAGGTGTAGTAGTGTGTACCTCTTCCAGTATAGGTGTAGTAGTGTGTACATCTTCCAGTATAGGTGTAGTAGTGTGTACCTCTTTCAGTATAGGTGTAGTAGTGTGTACCTCTTCTAGTATAGGTGTAGTAGTGTGTACCTCTTTCAGTATAGGTGTAGTAGTGTGTACTTCTTCTAGTATAGGTGTAGTAGTGTGTACCTCTTTCAGTATAGGTGTAGTAGTCTGTACCTCTTTCAGTATAGGTGTAGTAGTGTGTACCTCTACCAGTATGGGTGTAGTAGTGTGTACCTCTACCAGTACAGGTGTAGTAGTGTGTACCTCTTCCAGTATGGGTGTAGTAGTGTGAACCTCTACCAGTATAGGTGTAGTAGTGTGTACCTCTTCCAGTATGGGTGTAGTAGTGTGCACCTCTTCCAGTATGGGTGTAGTAGTGTGTACCTCTTCCAGTATGGGTGTAGTAGTGTGTACCTCTTTCAGTATAGGTGTAGTTGTGTGTACCTCTTCCAGTATGGGTGTAGTAGTGTGTACCTCTACCAGTATAGGTGTAGTAGTGTGTACCTCTTCCAGTATAGGTGTAGTAGTGTGTACCTCTACCAGTATGGGTGTAGTAGTGTGTACCTCTTCCAGTATGGGTGTAGTAGTGTGTACCTCTTCCAGTATGGGTGTAGTAGTGTGTACCTCTTTCAGTATAGGTGTAGTAGTGTGAACCTCTTCCAGTATGGGTGTAGTAGTGTGTACCTCTACCAGAATAGGTGTAGTAGTGTGTACCTCTTCCAGTATAGGTGTAGTAGTGTGTACCTCTTTCAGTATAGGTGTAGTAGTGTGTACCTCTACCAGTACAGGTGTAGTAGTGTGTACCTCTACCAGGATGGGTGTAGTAGTGTGTACCTCTACCAGTATAGGTGTAGTAGTGTGTACCTCTACCAGTATGGGTGTAGTAGTGTGTACCTCTACCAGTACAGGTGTAGTAGTGTGTACCTCTTCCAGTATGGGTGTAGTAGTGTGTACCTCTACCAGTATAGGTGTAGTAGTGTGTACCTCTTTCAGCATAGGTGTAGTAGTGTGTACCTCTACCAGTACAGGTGTAGTAGTGTGTACCTCTACCAGTATGGGTGTAGTAGTGTGTACCTCTACCAGTATAGGTGTAGTAGTGTGTACCTCTACCAGTATGGGTGTAGTAGTGTGTACCTCTTCCAGTATGGGTGTAGTAGTGTGTACCTATTCCAGTATGGGTGTAGTAGTGTGTACCTCTTTCAGCATAGGTGTAGTAGTGTGTACCTCTACCAGTACAGGTGTAGTAGTGTGTACTTCTTCCAGTATGGGTGTAGTAGTGTGTACCTCTTCCAGTATAGGTGTAGTAGTGTGTACCTCTTCCAGCATAGGTGTAGTAGTGTGTACCTCTACCAGTATAGGTGTAGTAGTGTGTACCTCTTCCAGTATGGGTGGAGTAGTATGTACCTCTACCAGTATAGGTGTAATAGTGTGTACCTCTTCCAGTATAGGTGTAGTAGTGTGTACCTCTTCCAGTATAGGTGTAGTAGTGTGTACCTCTTCCAGTATAGGTGTAGTAGTGTGTACCTCCTTCAGTATAGGTGTAGTAGTGTGTACCTCTTCTAGTATAGGTGTAGTAGTGTGTACCTCTTCCAGTATAGGTGTAGTAGTGTGTACCTCTTCTAGTATAGGTGTAGTAGTGTGTACCTCTTTCAGTATAGGTGTAGTAGTGTGTACCTCTTCCAGTATGGGTGGAGTAGTATGTACCTCTACCAGTATAGGTGTAATAGTGTGTACCTCTTCCAGTATCGGTGTAGTAGTGTGTACCTCTTCCAGTATAGGTGTAGTAGTGTGTACCTCTTCCAGTATAGGTGTAGTAGTGTGTACCTCCTTCAGTATAGGTGTAGTAGTGTGTACCTCTTCTAGTATAGGTGTAGTAGTGTGTACCTCTTCTAGTATAGGTGTAGTAGTGTGTACCTCTTTCAGTATAGGTGTAGTAGTGTGTACCTCTTCCAGTATGGGTGTAGTAGTGTGTACCTCTTTCAGTATAGGTGTAGTAGTGTGTACCTCTTCCAGTATGGGTGTAGTAGTGTGTACCTCTTCCAGTATAGGTGTAGTAGTGTGTACCTCTTCCAGTATGGGTGTAGTAGTGTGTACCTCTTCCAGTATAGGTGTAGTAGTGTGTACCTCTTCCAGTATGGGTGTAGTAGTGTGTACCTCTTCCAGTATAGGTGTAGTAGTGTGTACCTCTTCCAGTATGGGTGTAGTAGTGTGTACCTCTACCAGTACAGGTGTAGTAGTGTGCACCTCTTCCAGTATGGGTGTAGTAGTGCGTACCTCTTCCAGTATGGGTGTAGTAGTGTGTACCTCTTTCAGTATAGGTGTAGTAGTGTGTACCTCTTCCAGTATGGGTGTAGTAGTGTGTACCTCTACCAGTATGGGTGTAGTAGTGTGTACCTCTTCCAGTATGGGTGTAGTAGTGTGTACCTCTTCCAGTATGGGTGTAGTAGTGTGTACCTCTTTCAGTATAGGTGTAGTAGTGTGTACCTCTTCCAGTATGGGTGTAGTAGTGTGTACCTCTACCAGTATGGGTGTAGTAGTGTGTACCTCTGCCAGTACAGGTGTAGTAGTGTGTACCTCTACCAGTATGGGTGTAGTAGTGTGTACCTCTACCAGTATAGGTGTAGTAGTGTGTACCTCTACCAGTATGGGTGTAGTAGTGTGTACCTCTACCAGTACAGGTGTAGTAGTGTGTACCTCTTCCAGTATGGGTGTAGTAGTGTGTACCTCTACCAGTATAGGTGTAGTAGTGTGTACCTCTACCAGTATAGGTGTAGTAGTGTGTACCTCTTCCAGTATGGGTGTAGTAGTGTGTACCTCTACCAGTATGGGTGTAGTAGTGTGTACCTCTTCCAGTATGGGTGTAGTAGTGTGTACCTCTTCCAGTATAGGTGTAGTTGTGTGTACCTCTTCCAGTATAGGTGTAGTAGTATGTACCTCTACCAGCATAGGTGTAGTAGTGTGTACCTCTTCCAGTATGGGTGTAGTAGTGTGTACCTCTTCCAGTATGGGTGTAGTTGTGTGCACCTCTTCCAGTATAGGTGCAGTACTGTGTACCTCTACCAGTATAGGTGTAGTAGTGTGTACCTCTACCAGTATAGGTGTAGTAGTGTGTACCTCTTCCAGTATAGGTGTAGTAGTGTGTACCTCTTCCAGTATGGGTGCAGTAGTGTGTACCTCTACCAGTATAGGTGTAGTAGTGTGTACCTCTACCAGTATAGGTGTAGTAGTGTGTACCTCTTCCAGTATGGGTGTAGTAGTGTGTACCTCTTCCAGTATGGGTGTAGTTGTGTGCACCTCTTCCAGTATAAGTGTAGTAGTGTGTACCTCTACCAGTACAGGTGTAGTAGTGTGTACCTCTACCAGTATGGGTGTAGTAGTGTGTACCTCTTCCAGTATGGGTGTAGTAGTGTGTACCTCTACCAGTATAGGTGTAGTAGTGTGTACCTCTACCAGTATAGGTGTAGTAGTGTGTACCTCTTCCAGTATAGGTGTAGTAGTGTGTACCTCTACCAGTATGGGTGTAGTTGTGTGTACCTCTTCCAGTTTGGGTGTAGTAGTGTGTACCTCTTCCAGTATGGGTGTAGTAGTGTGTACCTCTACCAGTATAGGTGTAGTAGTGTGTACCTCTTTCAGTATAGGTGTAGTAGTGTGTACCTCTACCAGTACAGGTGTAGTAGTGTGTACCTCTACCAGTATGGGTGTAGTAGTGTGTACCTCTACCAGTATAGGTGTAGTAGTGTGTACCTCTACCAGTATGGGTGTAGTAGTGTGTACCTCTTCCAGTATGGGTGTAGTAGTGTGTACCTCTTCCAGTATGGGTGTAGTAGTGTGTACCTCTTCCAGTATGGGTGTAGTAGTGTGTACCTCTTCCAGTATGGGTGTAGTAGTGTGTACCTCTTCCAGTATGGGTGTAGTTGTGTGCACCTCTTCCAGTATAGGTGTAGTAGTGTGTACCTCTACCAGAATAGGTGTAGTAGTGTGTACCTCTTCCAGTATAGGTGTAGTAGTGTGTACCTCTTTCAGTATAGGTGTAGTAGTGTGTACCTCTTTCAGTATAGGTGCAATAGTGTGTACCTCTTTCAGTATAGGTGTAGTAGTGTGTACCTCTACCACTATGGGTGTAGTAGTGTGTACCTCTTTCAGTATAGGTGTAGTAGTGTGTACCTCTACCAGCATGGGTGTAGTAGTGTGTACCTCTACCAGTTTAGGTGTAGTAGTGTGTACCTCTTCCAGTATGGGTGTAGTAGTGTGTACCTCTTCCAGTATGGGTGTAGTAGTGTGTACCTCTTCCAGTATAGGTGTAGTAGTGTGTACCTCTTCCAGTATGGGTGTGGTAGTGTGTACCTCTTCCAGCATGGGTGTAGTAGTGTGTACCTCTACCAGTATAGGTGTAGTAGTGTGTACCTCTTCCAGTATAGGTGTAGTAGTGTGTACCTCTACCAGTATGGGTGTAGTAGTGTGTACCTCTTCCAGTATAGGTGTAGTAGTGTGTACCTCTTCCAGTATAGGTGTAGTAGTGTGTACCTCTTCCAGTATGGGTGTAGTAGTGTGTACCTCTTTCAGTATAGGTGTAGTAGTGTGTACCTCTTCTAGTATAGGTGTATTAGTGTGTACCTCTACCAGTATAGGTGTAGTTGTGTGTACCTCTTCCAGTATAGGTGTAGTAGTGTGTACCTCTACCAGTATGGGTGTAGTGGTGTGTACCTCTACCAGTACAGGTGTAGTAGTGTGTACCTCTTCCAGTATGGGTGTAGTAGTGTGAACCTCTACCAGTATAGGTGTAGTAGTGTGTACCTCTTCCAGTATGGGTGTAGTAGTGTGTACCTCTTCCAGTATGGGTGTAGTAGTGTGTACCTCTTCCAGTATGGGTGTAGTAGTGTGTACCTCTTTCAGTATAGGTGTAGTTGTGTGTACCTCTTCCAGTATGGGTGTAGTAGTGTGTACCTCTACCAGTATAGGTGTAGTAGTGTGTACCTCTTCCAGTATAGGTGTAGTAGTGTGTACCTCTACCAGTATGGGTGTAGTAGTGTGTACCTCTTCCAGTATGGGTGTAGTAGTGTGTACCTCTTCCAGTATGGGTGTAGTAGTGTGTACCTCTTTCAGTATAGGTGTAGTAGTGTGAACCTCTTCCAGTATGGGTGTAGTAGTGTGTACCTCTACCAGAATAGGTGTAGTAGTGTGTACCTCTTCCAGTATAGGTGTAGTAGTGTGTACCTCTTTCAGTATAGGTGTAGTAGTGTGTACCTCTACCAGTACAGGTGTAGTAGTGTGTACCTCTACCAGTATGGGTGTAGTAGTGTGTACCTCTACCAGTATAGGTGTAGTAGTGTGTACCTCTACCAGTATGGGTGTAGTAGTGTGTACCTCTACCAGTACAGGTGTAGTAGTGTGTACCTCTTCCAGTATGGGTGTAGTAGTGTGTACCTCTACCAGTATAGGTGTAGTAGTGTGTACCTCTTTCAGCATAGGTGTAGTAGTGTGTACCTCTACCAGTACAGGTGTAGTAGTGTGTACCTCTACCAGTATGGGTGTAGTAGTGTGTACCTCTACCAGTATAGGTGTAGTAGTGTGTACCTCTACCAGTATGGGTGTAGTAGTGTGTACCTCTTCCAGTATGGGTGTAGTAGTGTGTACCTATTCCAGTATGGGTGTAGTAGTGTGTACCTCTTTCAGCATAGGTGTAGTAGTGTGTACCTCTACCAGTACAGGTGTAGTAGTGTGTACTTCTTCCAGTATGGGTGTAGTAGTGTGTACCTCTTCCAGTATAGGTGTAGTAGTGTGTACCTCTTCCAGCATAGGTGTAGTAGTGTGTACCTCTACCAGTATAGGTGTAGTAGTGTGTACCTCTTCCAGTATGGGTGGAGTAGTATGTACCTCTACCAGTATAGGTGTAATAGTGTGTACCTCTTCCAGTATAGGTGTAGTAGTGTGTACCTCTTCCAGTATAGGTGTAGTAGTGTGTACCTCTTCCAGTATAGGTGTAGTAGTGTGTACCTCCTTCAGTATAGGTGTAGTAGTGTGTACCTCTTCTAGTATAGGTGTAGTAGTGTGTACCTCTTCCAGTATAGGTGTAGTAGTGTGTACCTCTTCTAGTATAGGTGTAGTAGTGTGTACCTCTTTCAGTATAGGTGTAGTAGTGTGTACCTCTTCCAGTATGGGTGGAGTAGTATGTACCTCTACCAGTATAGGTGTAATAGTGTGTACCTCTTCCAGTATCGGTGTAGTAGTGTGTACCTCTTCCAGTATAGGTGTAGTAGTGTGTACCTCTTCCAGTATAGGTGTAGTAGTGTGTACCTCCTTCAGTATAGGTGTAGTAGTGTGTACCTCTTCTAGTATAGGTGTAGTAGTGTGTACCTCTTCTAGTATAGGTGTAGTAGTGTGTACCTCTTTCAGTATAGGTGTAGTAGTGTGTACCTCTTCCAGTATGGGTGTAGTAGTGTGTACCTCTTTCAGTATAGGTTTAGTAGTGTGTACCTCTTCCAGTATGGGTGTAGTAGTGTGTACCTCTTCCAGTATAGGTGTAGTAGTGTGTACCTCTTCCAGTATGGGTGTAGTAGTGTGTACCTCTTTCAGTATAGGTGTAGTAGTGTGTACCTCTTCCAGTATGGGTGTAGTAGTGTGTACCTCTTCCAGTATAGGTGTAGTAGTGTGTACCTCTTCCAGTATGGGTGTAGTAGTGTGTACCTCTACCAGTACAGGTGTAGTAGTGTGCACCTCTTCCAGTATGGGTGTAGTAGTGCGTACCTCTTCCAGTATGGGTGTAGTAGTGTGTACCTCTTTCAGTATAGGTGTAGTAGTGTGTACCTCTTCCAGTATGGGTGTAGTAGTGTGTACCTCTACCAGTATGGGTGTAGTAGTGTGTACCTCTTCCAGTATGGGTGTAGTAGTGTGTACCTCTTCCAGTATGGGTGTAGTAGTGTGTACCTCTTTCAGTATAGGTGTAGTAGTGTGTACCTCTTCCAGTATGGGTGTAGTAGTGTGTACCTCTACCAGTATGGGTGTAGTAGTGTGTACCTCTACCAGTACAGGTGTAGTAGTGTGTACCTCTACCAGTATGGGTGTAGTAGTGTGTACCTCTACCAGTATAGGTGTAGTAGTGTGTACCTCTACCAGTATGGGTGTAGTAGTGTGTACCTCTACCAGTACAGGTGTAGTTGTGTGTACCTCTTCCAGTATGGGTGTAGTAGTGTGTACCTCTACCAGTATAGGCGTAGTAGTGTGTACCTCTTTCAGTATAGGTGTAGTAGTGTGTACCTCTACCAGTACAGGTGTAGTAGTGTGTACCTCTACCAGTATGGGTGTAGTAGTGTGTTCCTCTACCAGTATAGGTGTAGTAGTGTGTACCTCTACCAGTATGGGTGTAGTAGTGTGTACCTCTTCCAGTATGGGTGTAGTAGTGTTTACCTCTTCCAGTATGGGTGTAGTAGTGTGTACGTCTTCCAGTATGGGTGTAGTAGTGTGTACCTCTTCCAGTATAGGTGTAGTAGTGTGTACCTCTTCCAGTATAGGTGTAGTAGTGTGTACCTCTACCAGCGTAGGTGTAGTAGTGTGTACCTCTTCCAGTATGGGTGTAGTAGTGTGTACCTCTTCCAGGATGGGTGTAGTTGTGTGCACCTCTTCCAGTATAGGTGCAGTAGTGTGTACCTCTACCAGTATAGGTGTAGTAGTGTGTACCTCTACCAGTATAGGTGTAGTAGTGTGTACCTCTTCCAGCATAGGTGTAGTAGTGTGTACCTCTTCCAGTATGGGTGTAGTAGTGTGTACCTCTACCAGTATAGGTGTAGTAGTGTGTACCTCTACCAGTATAGGTGTAGTAGTGTGTACCTCTTCCAGTATGGGTGTAGTAGTGTGTACCTCTTCCAGTATGGGTGTAGTAGTGTGTACCTCGTCCAGTATGGGTGTAGTAGTGTGTACCTCTACCAGTATAGGTGTAGTAGTGTGTACCTCTTCCAGTACAGGTGAAGTAGTGTGTACCTCTACCAGTATAGGTGTAGTAGTGTGTACCTCTACCAGTATAGGTGTAGTAGTGTGTACCTCTTTCAGTATATGTGTAGTAGTGTGTACCTCTTTCAGTATAGGTGTAGTAGTGTGTACCTCTACCAGTATAGGTGTAGTAGTGTGTACCTCTTTCAGTATAGGTGTAGTAGTGTGTACCTCTACCAGTATAGGTGTAGTAGTGTGTACCTCTACCAGTATAGGTGTAGTAGTGTGTACCTCTACCAGTATAGGTGTAGTAGTGTGTACCTCTTTCAGTATAGGTGTAGTAGTGTGTACCTCTTTCAGTATAGGTGTAGTAGTGTGTACCTCTACCAGTATAGGTGTAGTAGTGTGTACCTCTACCAGTATAGGTGTAGTAGTGTGTACCTCTTCCAGTATAGGTGTAGTAGTGTGTACCTCTTCCAGTATAGGTGAAGTAGTGTGTACCTTTTCCAGTACAGGTGAAGTAGTGTGTACCTCTGATCCCAAAGTGTGTAGGTGTCTGTACGTGCCTTAAGACCACTACTACGCTACAATCACTTCTCAGTCATTATCAGAGATTCTCTTACTACGCCACCAGTGTCAATAATCCCCGTCAGGACCTAATAAACACATCCTCGCTGGAGGGTTATCACTGAGTGGGTTTCCCTGCCGAGCAAAGGTTCAAGTCCTAACCTCCTTTGTCCCGCTTTCATCTTCCTCTTCCTGTTATTATATAGTCTCTTTGTGCTCTCTTGTTTACCTTCAGTTACAACAAGCCTCACACGGCATTCCCAATTTTGCGCTGCTCTGCCCAAGGAATTATTCAGAGGTTTCTACATTGTTCCAATATGTCTTACTGAAACATGAGGTCTGTTGTTTTCTACACAACTGGAAAATGGGTATTGTTATGATATCTGAATATGGTATATTATTTATGTGTTTTTGTTGCACGCGAGCATGTGTGTGTGTGTGTGTGTGTGTGTGTGTGTGTGTGCGCGCTGCTGGGTGGGTGTGTGTGTATGGGTGGGTGGTTGTGTGAGTGTGGGTGGATGTGTGGGGGTGAGTGGGTGGATGGGTGTGTGTGTGTGTGTGAGAGAGGTGCATGTGGATGAGTGGGTGTGTGTGGGTGTGTGTGTGTGCGCGCTGCTGGGTGTTTGTGGGTGGATGGGTGGGTGTGTGTGTATGGGTGGGTGGTTGTGTGAGTGTGGGTGGATGTGTGGGGGGGGTGAGTGGGTGGATGGGTGTGTGTGTGTGTGTGTGAGGTGCATGTGGGTGAGTGGGTGTGTGTGGGTGTGTGTCAGAGATTGGGAGTGCCTGTGTTGCTGTTACGTCATGATGTTTAGATAAAGAACCACCTTGGTAGTCCCTTGACAACTAAATGCAGAAGAGCATCTGTTAAAAACCAGGGCTACAATCTCCCAAATTAGGCCACTTCAATCTCACAGTGCTAAAAGTTGAAGCAGGTTTTTGTGGCGACTAATGGAAGCGTCTTTGATGTGTTCACGAGGAAGGCTGTTACTACTCTCAGGTGTAATCCTGTGCCTGCTGCTGTGGTGCTGTGGAGAAGATGGAGAAGGTGGAGAAGGTGGTGGAATTGTTAGTAACGTTGAAGTGTCGTGACAGTGGTGGTAGCGAGATAGATATGTATGTGGTGGTTTTTATTGGATGTTGGTTGTGGTGATGGTGGTGCTGAGGTGGTCGTATTGATTGTCGTGTTGTTAATGGTAAGTGGTGACGGCGGTGAACATAGTGCCGGTAGTGATAGTAGTGATTCTGAAGATAGTAGTTTGGTGAGTGTGCTTGTGGTAATTGTTGTAGTGTTGTCGTGCTGTTACAATTGTTGTTGGTGATAGGGGTATCTATGGTGGTGGTGATGCTTCAGGCAGTGGATGCCCTTGTAAGCGTCTTTGTTTGTTGTAACTACTAGCATAACAGCATTTGTTCCTGTTTTCCAGGAAGCAGTCCTGATCCAGCTGATGATTTTGCTGTTGCTACTCCCGTTGCTACAAAATAACTGTCTTTGTTTTAACTACTGTTGGGAAACCATTAGTTATTTCTGCTGTTATTACTGCTACTTACTTTTGATCGGTGGCGACGAACATGGGTGTTAGAGAGGAAACGGAGGAGGTAGGACCAGTAAGTAGTCTGTTGCCATTGCTCTTTGTGGAAGTTGTTGTTGTGAGATAATGCTGTTGTTCTTGCCTGAGAGGTTGTCACTGATGCTGTTGTTTTTGGTGTGTTTTGTTAGTGGCAGTAATACGGGAGGGGGAATGGTCTCTCTTGTATTTTGTTTTATTTTTGTTTAGCTACTAGGTGGAGTGTGGGCGTTTACACTACTATTTCTATTGTTTTTATTGGTGTTTGTACAGTATTAGTATTTGGACCTCCGCAATCCCCACACCCCGTCTCTGTGTTGGACTACAATGACATGCAAGCAAAAGTTTACTCCCACGCCGTTGCGATCTCAGTGCACCTGATAATGATGATACTTGGTGATACTGATGATTCGGGTGATGGTAATACTGATGATTCTTGGTGATTCTGCTGATGATCGATATACTATGTTATATCTTTTATGAAGGCAATTGTTGATGATACTGATAACACTGGTCAACAGCCAAAATGGTTCACATATGAGATCATGCTCACACAACTAATTTCATATTGCTGAATTCGAATCTGATATTTGTTTTGTTCTATCAGACCAGGTTTTATAAAAAAATCAATAGGTACAAATATTTAATATTCCACCACGTGTCGTGCAAAAGATGAGATTATCTCATGTGACTGTGCTTTCATGACTAATTTCATATTAATGAATATTAATTGGATGTTTCATTCTACCATCAGACCTACTTTCTTAAAGAATAAAAAAAATAGTAATATAGTAACATTATCGCGTCATGCAAGATACAATTTTAAACCTATCACAGATAAGCTCATAAAAAATTGTACCAAAAAACATAAGTTCAAATCCTTTATAATGACAAAATATGAAGTTCTAAAAGTGCTTCTGAACTTTACTCTTTCTCTTGTACAGCTTGCTCTCTTCTCGTTGCAGTGTCCAGCAATAGTCGCCCATCATGTTAGGACTGAATTGTCCCTGATATCTGCTCTCCATTATGGCGATATCTTGATGAAATCTTTCGCCATGTTCATCACTAACGTCTCCAAGGTTACCTGGGAAAAATTCAATATGAGAGTGGAAAAAATGCAATTTCAAGGACATCCTTGCTCCCAATGCATGATAATTCTGAAGCATGGTTGTTACGATTTCTTTGTAGTTGTCAGCACGATAGTTTCCAAGAAAATTCTTTGACACATTGACAAATGATTCCCATGCTTTTTTCTCCAGTGGGTTCAATGTTTTGGTGAATTCGCTATCATTAACTAGTATACGAATTTGTGGTCCATTCAAGACACCTGCTTTCAACTTGGCTTCGGAAACCACACCACCTAGTTTCTGAGATAAGTATAGAGTCCCAGCACCGAATTGATCCATAGCTTTGATGAAATTTTTAGCCAAACCGAGCTTTAGATGCAGTGGAGGCAAAAATATCTTTTCTGGATCTACAAGCGGATTGTGAGCACAGTTAAACCTTCCAGGCGCATCTCTTGGTCTTGTCGGCCAATCCTTTCTCACATAGTGCTCTGCATCAGCTCTGCTGTTCCACAAGCACAAAAAGCACATGTGCTTTGTGTAGCCACTCTGAAGGCCCAGTAGTAAACTGATGACTTTGAGATCGCCACATATCTTCCACTGGTGTTTCTCATACTCTATAGCGGCCAACAGAATTTTCATTGTTTCATAGCTCTCAGTCATTTTTGTTGCGTGTGCTATTGGGACAGATGGAAGCCGATTGCCATTGTGTAAAAGAACAGCTTTCAGAGAGTCTTTTCCTGAGTCTATAAACAGCCTCCAATCCTCTGTCTTGTATGTTTCAGACTTGCAGAGTTGTTGCATGAGAGATACTGCGTCCTCGCAATAACAAAGGTTGTTTGCCATCTTGAAAAATGCAGACAGCTGTCTATGTCGGCAACGCGCTGTAGTGATATGCACTCCATCTTCTAGCAGGTTACGCTGCTTTAGTCTGGATCCCAAAACTTCAGCCTTTTCTTTCGACAAGTTTAGGTCCCTGATGAGATCATGAAGCGCTTCTTGAGTAAATAGTTTAGGCCTGGTATTTTCAGAGTCATCCTGGTAGTCGTTTTCCATTGAGGTAGAGGTAGAATCGGAATCACTCAATTCTTGTTCAGTCGGTGGATTTGGGACTGGAAGTTCAGCACTGTGCGGTACTGGTCGGATTGCAGAAGCAATATTGGGGTACTGTACCTTGCCTCGTGTCTTGATTTTTATTCCCTTAATATTTGTGAGACAGAAGTAGCAGTCACTACTGTGGTCTTTAGGTTCACGCCATATCATTGGTACAGCAAACGGCATTCCTGAACTTCGTTTACCACACATCCACTCGCTCAGGTGGTTAACACAAGACTTACAGGCTACATGAGGTGCCCATTTCTTGTCTTGGTCACCCAAATGACATTTGAAGTAGCTTTTGTAGTTCAGTCGAACAGCTTTTGTGATTGGTTTCTTGAGGCTACCAGGAGTGAAGGCACCACATATGTAGCAAAAACTGTCAGCACCGTTCACACACTTGCGACGTTCCATGTTTTGTTAATTTCAGAGTAATTACAAATCAGGCAGGTGTAGATATGCAATATCATGAATCAGCAAACTGAAACAAACAAAAAAGCACAAATCAGGACAAAATAATTGCATAAGTGGAGCCAATGAGCATATAAATTACTGTATGAATAGCATGGTACACTAAATATATAGATATGCTGGTTCTGGAAACCTGAGCCTGATACAGCTATACGAATGTCATAATTGAGTTCAGCACATACAATTACACTAGAATCAGACTGTTTTGATCCAGAACCATGAGAATTTTTTTTTATGTTGTCCAGTGTAATTCATGATAATTCTGCTTCTGATGATACAGTACTTGGTGTCAATTGATGACAAAAGTACTGATAATATTATCACATGCAGTATGGTCTATAGTATGGCTATTCCCATTTGGCTATTGTTGTTTTCAGTCGGATTATGTATCACTCTTTTGGTTGTTGTCCTTCGCCGTGAGGTGCAGTATACTTGTTTTCGTAATTTATTTAGTAAAGGCTATTAACTTTTCCCCTGACGTTATATATATTAAATTCTAAGTGCTACAGTCATTTCCTTACAACTTCAGAAATCCATCTCATTTTTAGAATGTATAGAGATTTTGCTTGAGTCTTTATGTGGTGAATTTTCAAACATTTACAGACATAATTAAAAACTAAAGAATAAAGTGATGGAATTCTTCAGAGGGTGAATATGGTACCAAGGAACACATTAGAGGAAGTCGTAACATTTTAAGGATTAAATATAAAGTTAAGACACTCACTGAAAACCCTTGTATCAAAAGAAAATCTTTTGTAACTAGAAGGAATCTAGAGTAACAAGGAAATTCCTGGACAGTTATACGTGTCTAAAATGACAATTGCGTTACAAGAAAATTACAACAAAATTACTCCAATCTCTAAATAAAAACTTATATCTCCACGCCCCAGGGTATTTCTACATAGTTCAATCACCAATCAAAATTAAGACTTGCGTCGATAGGCTATGGCCGAATAGATTATCTGTACCACTTGTAAGAGGATTGTGCTGAGAAACATGAAATGGTCTATTGATTGTCTTTTTGTTGATGAACAAAAAATCTCTATTATGAAAAGGCTGGAGGCAGGGATCCGCAGGTGGCCTTATCCCCCGTATGAAACAAGAAAACCGTGTCAGTGACTTCTCTCCCTGCACGGGCATTCTACTGTAAGGATTCAGACTCGTTGAGGAAGTATTGAGCGAGAGAAGCCCATAGCGGAATAATCATAAGAAGAATTACATAGGAAGTGACCACAGGAGGGCGACCACACAAAAATAATCATGGAATAAAATTCACATAGAAAGTATTTATGGAGTGATGAGCAAGGAAAAATGAGCATGGAAGAATGATTTACAGGAAAATCATAGAGGGACAATCCCAGGAGAATATTAATGGAAACTTTATCATAGATATCACGTATAGAATGACAAGAAGCAAAACAATGAAAGCAGGATCATAAATTAACTAAACACGGAGGAAGGAATAAGATGGGAAAAAAATAGCGTTCGGGAATATCCATTGAATATCAGTGCAAGAGCGGCCATTCAGGAATGATCATCACATAGGGGATTTAGATCTGCATGACGGGCGGAAGACCCCACCTTTGAGAGAGGACCATTACAGCAACCTCCCCTTAACGCAGTTAACTCCTGTTGCTCTTGTGAGTATACAAGAAGTTGTTGTGTGTCTTGACTAAGAGACTTAGGAGATTGTTGTTAGTACTGAAGACAGTGTTCAGTGACTTATAGGTGGATTCGAAGAGAGAGAGAGAGAGAAAGAGAGAGAGAGAGAGAGAGAGAGAGAGAGAGAGAGAGATGGGACAGACAGACAAGCAGAGACACAGGCAGACAGACAAGTAGGCAGATTGTAACCGTGTTTGTTTTCGTTCTGCTGTCGTTTTTGCCTGTTGTTGACGCATTCATTGTTAAACGGAAATCCTTACTCGCTCACTAGCTGATCTTACGGTATTTTGAGCCTGTCTGTATTAACATTCTACTACTCACTCTCAAAATATTATAGTAGAGTTCTCCAAACAGTGAATCGGCTTGACGGGATGAGAGAATTATATCTTTATGTTATGATAATGTGGCGGCCAACATTTGGTGTGTGTGTTTGTGTATACTGTATGTGTATATGTGTGTACTATATGTGTGTGTGTGTGTAGGTAATGCTGCTTGAAGACACTGTTATATATTAGATAATAATAATAATAATAATAATAATAATAATAATAATAATAATAATAATAATAATAATAATAATAATAATAATAATAATAATAATAATAATAATAATAATAATAATAATAATGCAAATGATAGTAATATGGAAATCGCTATATAAATATTTCAACAATGAAAAATTAACACAGAATATTCAGAGCCTTCCTCAGCTCAGAATTTTCACTTGAAGCCTTAAGTCTTGTACAGTACATTAGTTAACTAAGAAAGTATCATTATTATTATCATACCGGCATACTGCACCATTTTTGTTTTCTGTTTTTAGTAAACATTTCTTATTAATATAGTCTCCTGATATTTACAAGACTTCATATAGTAATGTTAATGTACTGACGCGTATCTACGTATGAGGTTGTTGGCAGTTTAATTTGTAAGATAACTTGTACAGTGACATATTCTGGTCCTGACTACCATCCCCTTTATAAGGACGCGAGTTATGCGCAATAATGATCATGTACAAACACGAGTGGATATACTGATGCTGGCTGCTGCTTTGATAGGCCCCTGCTGTAACTTGTATAGTGAATTATTCATAATCTCTCTACCCTCTCCCAGGAGACCGTCCCAAGCGTGGAGTTCACGGTGATGCACAGCCCTCGGCGCACCATAAACACGGCACACGAGATTGTTCCCTTACTCACCAACTTTGTGACTCGACCATTAAGCACGTAGCTGCTCTGACTTGCCCACCATAAGCTCAACGAGGACTATGATCATGTGGCGTCGTGTGTGTTATATCTTCCGCTTTTGTTTTTATTCTCAGGCGTCTTCCTGTGTCTGAGGGGAAGACATTATGGTTTACAGTGATTCTTCGTTTATATATTTATGATATTCTCGTTATAATTTATAAATCTTTTGGCCTAGGTTGGCTACTGGAATCTGCATCCAACGGAGAATCAAACTTGTGACTAAACCTTCTCTTAGCTTTTGCTCCACCACACCTCTTATCATGTTTATCCATCTTTACACTTGTATATTTCGTCTGGTCTCTCTCAACTAGTTTGACTATTCGACGGGAATATTTAAGGGCAATGAAGGCAAAAAGGATATATTTGATATTAAGAAATTACCGTCTGAAAGGGGATGGCCTATCATAAAGTAATTTTGTGTCTAAGGGAGTAAAGTTAGTTAACTATAGTTTCGTATGTAGTTAACCTATGAGACACTGCTTCAAGGGGATCAAATATGGATATGAAATCGATGTATTCTTTTGAAGCAGAGGCTAAACAACAACTTTTATCATAAATAAATAAGTAAGAAATCTATAATAATAATATTAATAATAATAATAATAATAAAAATAATAATAATAATAATAATAATAATAAGAAGAAGAAGAAGAAGAAGAACAACAACAACAACAAGCAGAATAAGAATAAGAATAAGAATAAGAGTAAGAATAAGAGTACTACTACTACTAATAATAATAATAATAATAACTAACAGTTTATTGAAAGAGCATGGACAGCCGGAAGGCTGAAAATATACTGTACAGTTACATAATTGGGGAATGGGTTACTTGAATGACAAATAATATACAGGTAACATAAGTGATATAAATATGATATATAATAACTAGGTGGGGAGAAGGTTATACTACAGGGCATTTCAACAAAGTGACAGTGCAAAAAGGTAAGATTGGCTGGGAGCGAATACATTGATTGATTACGAGTTGTTGATAATTTTTTAACATGGTTGGGACTGGGCTGTTTTTATAGCGATCAGACGTGCTCCTATGGGCTTGGATGTGGTTGTGGTGTCGAACAGCAATTCGCGGACGATAGATCTCGGGTGGAAGTAGGAGCCGGCGTCGAGGATGGTGCTGAAACTTCTCACCAAATTTGCGGATGAGGTCGTGATGATGGTCAGAGAAAGCCGAGAGGGTCAATGTGTTAAGCGCTTCTAGATATGTATTGGTGTTTCTGCAGGAAGAATTTTAATATAATCTTCAATACAAATAGTTTCAATCGTAGTAACAATACTGGTGGAGACCAAGTGCCTGCAATGTGGAGTTTTATTTTACAGCAGTATATGTCGATTCTGGTTCAACCCCATTATATTTTAGCGGACTTTTTCTGCCAATTTAAAATATCAGTCAATTATTCGGCGAGTCCATCTCAGGTCTGGAATTACACCAGCTGTAGATAGTGTGTCAACCTAAACTAAATTTGGTCCTCAACCTTCTTTGTACTGTAAGTGCATGAACCAATATATTGTATATACAAATTCAAAGTCCGGTAGCAATCCCGTAAAGAAAATAACAGGGTCCAATCAATGTCTTGTGACAAATGATTCATCTTCAGTATATCCAAAATTAGATTTTTAGTGTTTGGTAAAAAAAATAAGTATTTAAATATTTTTATATATGCCTAAAATATAGCCAATCTTTGAAGCCCTTCTGCTTTGATAGAATAACTGATTTTTTTGTTTCGTAATACACCTTATGTAAGCGGATTCCAAATGTAGATATTAGTCACCTATAAGAATTTAATGATATTTTATATGCACTTCCCCACACAGCACAACATACAGAGTAAATGATTGGAAAATACAACTCTTGCTTTAAACACCATTTAAATAGAGTAATTATACTGTACACTATATCTTGGTCACTTCTACAACTACAAGACAATATATACAATGGATTTTAGAAAAATCATCTGCACACTGCTGACAGACACGGGCGTTCGGGTGCTCACCCACATCGTATCATCTCCAAGATTTCAAGTGTGTCGAAATACAATCACATACCATATTTCACTCACTCCAACACTTTTGGTACTTATCAGTATTCCAAATGTAATGAATGACTCAAACGTGATGAAAGTGTAGGTTGTTTGCTGATTACCGAATATTTGCTAGGGTTGCAGGTGACAGATGTTATAAATTTGGAGCTTTGTTTTATATTCGTTTCAACCTACAAGTGTGAAAGAGCCTCTGACAGTCATCCTTTTTTTCTTGCTGCCATAGTGAACAACGATAAACTCTGTGGTATCTGTAATATCATTTTCAGTGTCTGCATCAATCTCTCACCAGACATAAATGAGTGACCAGTAATGAAAGTGTACATGACTTTTTATGTCTTATGTCAACCATCTGAGCAGCAGCATTACAACTCGAGAATGAAAGAATAGCTGGAAATAATATTTTGCGTCCGTTATGCACCATATTTACCCGACACTCTCTAATTAACGTAAGAGTAGAAGACGCTCACCGCTATTAGATAAATACACATCATGTACTTTACAGATACAGGACTTCACTGGCTGGTTAGTTAATCCAGCTTGTCTACATCGTGTCATTTTTCGGGCCATCTGTCTTTGAGTACATGTAGATCCCATCTAGTTATTATATATATTATTTGTATCACTTATGTTACTTGTATATTATTTGTAATTCGAAACCCATTCCCCAAATATGTAACTGTATATTTTCAGCCTTCTGGCTGCCAAGCTCTTTCAATAAACCGTTAATTATTATTATTATTATTATTATCACTAGCGCTTCCACACACTTACCTACGACTTGGCATTTGGGGACCAAAATCCATTACACGTTTTTCATAACCAGTGGGCAGTGTCCTTTGAAGACAACGATGAGTAGATCCGAGTCTCCCTGTTTTTATCAATATGTTTATCTGAACTCTTCATGTGAAGACATTTTGTATATTTCTGATAATGTGGTACTTTGATGTTATAAACTGCCCTGATAGGTACACACACACACACACACACACACACACACACACTAAATTATGAAAGGGGGCTGAAGAAACACTTCCATATATCGTATTTGTTTGACGGAATTAAACCAAATAGACTCAATAGACTCAGTTTAAACTAAGAGTTTTGTATGTAGACTTTATGGACTTTTAATGGAATCCTGTTTTATAATCTCATCATTAAATTCAGGCAGAAATTATTCACCACCTACACATGTATAAAGAGTTGTCAAATTTGCGTCGAAAAATACTGAACGGGACGCTGCACAGGTATTTAGCCCTCAACGTATTATTTAATCCACAAACATAATATCCTAACGCCTTTATGCATGCCTCAGCTTGTTATCACATATTAAGCCCCATAAATAGTTTGTCATTATTATTAATTCATATTAAATAAATATAAACTGAGCTATAATCCAGTCATCATTTATATAACGAAACAGAGGTGTTGACCAAACTGATCATCGATATGCGAATGATAACAATTCACGTTTCCATGTATTTAGGGGAACCTACCCACATATTTAAAAGTAGAGTGAAGGAAGGTGTTGCAGCGATGAAACTTATTGCCATAATAATAGCATTGTAATGAAAAGTGATTTATCAGTTAATTTGTTTATATTTTTTACCGAGGAGTTAAAACCATTTACTTTTCATTTTTTTACCTATTGGATATTGAAAACTACATCAGGAGCAAGGAGTATAAATTATACCTTCTTGCTTTCTTAGCTTCTCTATTTGTGAACGTTTTCTGTTTGCAAAACACCCTAAGGATAATCACTGAATGGACCCAAAACAAGGTCTTCTCAAAACTGGTCTTTAGGTGTGTTAATTATCAGAACTGATTCTTAATGAGGTCACGTGCTTATAGTTTATGCTATTCTTTTTTACATGGATCGATTACCCACCGAAAAATCGACAATTTAGCACTTGAGAGCTTGTCCACTTATGGATCAACCACTAGAGTGAAAGAGCAGTAAAGCTCGAGAATGAGTTAGAGACAGTGAAGTGACAAATATTGGGAAGAACGATGAACAGTAACAAATAGTAAAGAAAAGTGAAGTCGAAACAGGTGATAAAGAACAGTGAAATAGCAGAAGGTATGAAAAAACAATGAAACATAAAAAATATAATGAGAAAGAATGAAAAAATTATTGGACTGTATTTCCAACAGTGACACAGTAAAGAATAAAATAGTATCACTGTTTTGGGACAGGATGGTAAGATATAGAAAGTTAGTGTCCATATTAGTGATGAGGGAAACTGAAGAAGAAAAAAGTTGTATTTCAGTATTACAGGTCAACACAATGCAAGATACGGGTGAATGGCAGTGACTGACAGAAAGCAGGAAGACGAACTCTCGCTTAGGAAAAATGTTTGGTATTTCTTTTTCTTCATATTGTTCCGTATTTTCCAGCAGGTGCTCTTATGCTTAGCTACGAGCGATCATTAACGATTTGAGTGGTACACATTTCTAAACACGCCTGGAATAGAAACCCCAGAGATATCCTGCTCGAGTATAATCAGCCAGTAATGAGTGATGAGGGCATTAGCAGATGTTGATGGTGGTAGTAGTGGTGGTAGTGATGGTGGTGGTGGTGGTGGTAACGGTAGTGATTGTGGTGGGTATGTTGGTAGTGATGGTAGTGATAGTGGTGGTGGGTAGGTTGCTAGTGATGGTAGGGTAATGACATTGCTGGTTGGTTACGGTAGCGTTAGTGATGATGGTAGTGATAGTGACAGTGGTGGTGATGGTAGTGATTTTGGCAGTGGTGATGGTTGGAGAAGTGGCAATGGTAGTAGTGGTGTTAATGGTAATGATGGTGGTAGTACACACATTCACCTGGGCACGCCACGACGAGCTGCTTCACTAATTAATGGAAAATTCGAAAGGACTCTGCAGACGGAAATTAAATGTTCAGAAGCGCATTAGCCTGAGAAATCGGGCTTAATGGTCTTGGAAGAATTTAGGAATAAATAAGAAATAGTTTACGAGCTGAGCAATTACAAATGTTCAAAATGACATCTACAGTATATGTAAAGTCAGAGAGTTCTGCATATATATATATATATATATATATATATATATATATATATATATATATATATATATATATATATATATATATATATATATATATATATATATATGCTGATTACCACAGAGAAACAAGAACACACGAAGTTCCAAAACGCTTTCGTGTAATTCACATCTACAAGGGCTAATATATACAGTGTGCTCTTGTTTCCTTGTGGTTATCAGCATATATATATATATATATATATATATATATATATATATATATATATATATATATATATATATATATATATTTCATGTAAATCCACAATGAAAACGTGGATAAGATAAATCTTGATAAAATCACACGGGAAAATGAAAACAACGGCGCACCTTAGCTTTCGTCTATATTCAAGACATGTTCAGAGGCAACTGGACTATATGGACAGAGAGAGGCTTAAATATACAGGGTGACCTTAAAAACATGAGGTCAGGTCATAATGATGTCAGCCACTAATCCCACAAAATACCTATCATACATCAAAGGTTTTCAAAGCATTTTTGACCTTGGGCCACTGACAAATAAATTTATGTAACATATTATCAGTTTTGAACTGACCATCACTAAGGTTTATTGATTTTAATTCCTTAATCAAACTAGCTTCAACAAGAAGTCTTTCTGTGACACAAGATGATTTAAATACTTCCAAGCTTTTTTCCCAAGCAATGGGGTGATTATTATTCCTAACATGAACGAACAAGGCACTGCTTTCAGATGCTGTTCTGATATTATACTTATGTTGTTTGATTCTGAGCTGCAGTGTTTTTCCTGTTTGTCCTACATAATTACAATTACATTTGCTACATGGAATACAATAAACACTTCCATTTACATTCAAACTTGGGCTATTCCTTATTAACATATTGGTAATGGTTGAGTCATACTTGAAAACAACTTTAATCTTTATAAGCTTGAGGGACCGAACTAAGGGGACAAATTCATTACGATAGGGCAGAGTCAAAATATTCTTAAGTGTAGGAACTTGTCTGGTTTGAGAGGAATGAAAGGATTTTTTAGCCCTTTTAAAACAACGATAGCATCTTTACCAGCCACTTGGATAATTTGTAAGTAACAGAACCCACAGAACTCACGATAGGACGTAATGGATTATACTCAGTATAGGAGATGTAAACAGGGAAACCAGATACCAGATGAACAACGATGCCATAGAGAAATCCGACTGCGAGAGAGATTTAGGAGTAATGATAAGTAGGAACCTTAAGCCAAGTAAACAATGTGTTTTTGCTCGTAACAAGGCTAATAAAGTACTTGGGTTCATACAAAGGAGTGTTAGTTACAAGACTAGCGAGGTCATCCTAAAACTGTGTCTTGCTCTTGTGAGACCACACCTGGATTACGCAGTTCAGTTCTGGTCACCGTATTACAGAATGGATATAGAATCCTTGGAAAGAATTCAGAGGAGAATGACAAGACTAATCCCGGGCATTAGGAACCTTGAGTATAGAGACAGGTTAAAGCATCTTAATTTGCACTCCCTTGAGAGACGTAGAGCGAGGGGCGACCTGATAGAGGTGTATAAGTGGAAGGCAGGGCTACACAAAGGGGACAATACAAAGGTACTCAAACTACCCAACCAGGAGCGAACTCGTAACAATGGTTTTTAAATTAGACAAATTTAGATTTAGGCGTGAAATAGGTAAACACTGGTTTGGAAACAGAGTAGTGGATGAATGGAACAAGTTACCAAATATCATCATTAACTCGAATACGCTGAATTGCTTCAAACATAGGTTGGATGCTCATATGAGCAATAGGGGTTGGGTGTAAACGGGACTGCCCAGTATGGGCCAAAAGGCCCGCTGCAGTTTCCTCCATTCTTATGTTCTTATGTTCTTATGTTAGGCTTGTGTGCTTTGATCAATCCATACATGTAAGGTAAAGTGGGATTGATTTGAGAGAGCTGTTTGATGAGATCGGGGTTCTTTTTCAATAACATCTTCATTTTGGAATTAGATAACTTATTAATATTTTCCAGGGGATCTTTCGTAAGCTCACAATACCTGCTTTCATCACTAAGTAATGAATTCATCTTATCATTGTAGTCACTTTTATCCAAAATAACAATAGCATTAGACTTTTCAGCCTTGGTAATATGGATATTCTTATTTCTTTTCAAGTTTTTCAAGGCTGTTTCAAATCTTTTTGGAATGTTTGAAACAAATTTCTTATGTAAAACATTATGTATACAGCCTTTAGCTATGGAAATATCTTCATTTGTAACATCTGACGACTTATTCTTTTCCAGGTTGATTAAACCTTTAGCAATAGTAAGCGGATTAACACACCGTTGAGTGATAGAAAACTTCTTTCAAAAAAACCAAGAACAAGTTTCTCATTTGTCTGTAGATCATATATATATATATATATATATATATATACTTCTTTCTAATCGAAGTATTATCTCTGAAGGAAGAGTTACAAGTCCTTCAACACATTAGAGTCAAGAGCAGCTGGTAGTCCTGCCTTGTATTCAATAAGGCGAAGATAACGAAGACGTACCGGTACGTCAGCAAGAATGGGCTGAGCGACTGAAAAAAAAAACCCTCTTATGACTGAACTGATAGATTTCAGTCAACAACTGTCACTTAAGGGAAGCATCAACAGCGTCATGAAATATTAGTGGAAGGATAATGAAAGGAAATATTGTTAAAACTGGTTGATTCTGTTTAATAGTAAGTTAACGATAGAAACTTTACCTTTAGCTTATATTCTATTCTTTCGTGTTTTATTTAACAAGACCAGAAGGTTCATTCTCCGTCGTTTCCTTCTTCTTCTAGCAATATTACTGTGACTAATACCCCTTCCCCACCTTGAGAAAGTCTTGATTCGTCAGTAGCACCAACTTGACCTCGTGTTGTCTTCCAGGTTTCGATCTCATCAATAATTTTATAGCTAACACAAACAATGAGTGAATGCTAATTATTAATGTAGTGACAACTCCGTTGACCACCATACACGAGTGTGCAATGCTCACTTGAAGGTTTCTATATATTTTATATATTAGAGATAATCCCCACAATGACCATCATTGTTTTTCCTTTTTATATGCATTGCACCACGGTCTGATAAGCCTACTTTTCTCATGTTTATTTTACCAAATTAAATTTTAAGATTAACTGTATATTATTTCAAATTATTTGCTGCCTATGGAATAAATTTCAGAATAATTTTATTATTCCTACTAATTTTACGCGCTTGTACAGGTATACAAAGTGAATTTTGAGGACAGGAAATCACTGAACTCTTGAAAGAGGAACATAACTCTCTTGTTCCTTACATGAAATTAAAGAAGTAGCAAGAAAGATGCTTTGAGTATTAATAACCTGTAGTACATGGAGAGGAGAGACCAAGGTAACCAAGGTTTATGCTGAGATGTTTAAGAAAATGAGCTAAAGATAATTACAAAAGACTGGGGGATTAAGGGAATAGTGGCTTACGTGAGGTATTAACGGAAAACAAAGGGTAACGATACTGAGTCATGAAAATTAACGAATGTCGGGTTACTACTTTTTCTATTATCAGATAAGTGAAGAAGATATTCTCAGAAACAATATTAACAATTCCAGATGTTTGCTGAGGCGCTGAATAAAAGTGGTTGACGTGTACTTGGGATTACAACAAGGAGTCCGCGACGTAAGAGGGAAGTCGTTCATAGAGGTGACTAAAGTAGCTAAATAATATGAAGACAAGAAAATATTCAGGGTTCACAATATGACATAATTATAGTAATCAGATGAAATAAATTAATTAGCTGAGGTAAGGCGAGCCAGACTACAACGGCTAGTGGTATGTGTTAAAAATGACACATCTTGAGGATCTACACGCTATACAGTACAATATTGTGGATGAATGTCCTTCTTGTTTGAATTTCATCTTGGCAGCCTAAGAGGTGATATTTATGACAAAAATTAACATTCTATTTCATATATTTTTTGGGGATCACTATTGGTCTATCGTTCCAATGGGCGATAGAAATAAACACTCCTTAAGAAGTCGCTCACTATAGCACAAAATCCCCAACCCTCGTTGAAAACTGTAAAAAAAAGGCTTCATCCCGCTCAGGTCAAATGGTAATTCCTCTGCTTGATGGCTCGTAATTAGCTCCCCTCATATAAACATAAGCTCACCCGGATTATATCTCTTTGTTACAATAAGGTTATTTGGTGTTCAGGTATAATAGACTGTAAAATATATATAGTGATTCTTCCCACAAACATTTCTTTCACTGTGCTGCAACAATGGTTATATCCCCATGATAATGCAGCATTGTGGCATCGGACTTGAACTCGGTAATGTGAAACACTCGTGTATCGCTCAGTGATTCCAGACAAGTGTTGTTACCGAATAATGGAGGATGTTGAATGAGTATCGATTTCTGCTTCCTAGAAGTGTTACTTGACCCACGTGAAGAAGCTGGGGAAACAGGGTTTGAACAGGACAAAAGAAGTTTAGAAAAATAATATTAGAGGCAAACTATGAGGGGACGTCCTTGATATAACTAAAGATGAACTGCTTGTTCTCGATATTCAGAGCACAATTGAGGTAGGAAAATAAAATACAATATCAACCAAAAGATCAATCGATGTATTGTCATATGTAAACTTTGTGATCCCTTAAAAACAAATGCTCCACACTGTGGTTATTTGTATGCAGCCATTCTTTTTCTACGTCTCACTGGTCAGCTGCTGTTATGAGCCTCATATTCATGTGAAAATTATATGAGAGGATTTTGCAACACACACTTGTGCCGGAAGAGGTCATGAACAAATACAATAACCATATATTGTGCCTTAATGCACGCTGCTGAATTTCCTTAAATTTTTCATTATGAATGAGAGGTTCTTGGGAGCAGCAGCAGACCAGTGAACGATAGAAAAATGTAAATGTTAAGCAAATGATTTCCTATCGTGCGTGAACCATTCCTTCTTTAGGGGTGGGAAATGTTACGGAGAGGTCTATACTTGCCTTTCACACAGGCAAACCAGGGCTCGATCCCATCTTGGACTATACCTGTATATATTGAATTATGTTCAGTATCCCTGTATATATCAGCATGTTACATAATTTTCCCAAATATTTTCAATATACACAGGTCAGTATAAAATGTTCACATGTTTATCACTTACTCAATAATCGCTGCTTACACTCGAAGCGTAATGTTCCACTTTGTGTGGCAGAAACACAACAGTATTATCCTGTTCTGTATGTGGCGAGAAGGTAATGTTGCTCCTTCCCGACAATACCAACAGTGTGGCGGCCTAAAACCAAGTGTTACCTCCACAATACCAACAGTGTTGCGGTCTACAACCACGTGTTTACCCTACAGCACCAAATTATCGGTAGCTGAGATAGGCGTATAACCTGTATGTTAATTCCATGTCTCCTTTTTGTATTGTAAACTTTGTTAAACACTATACAACCCAATGCCCCCATGCCTGATACCACTACAAGGCATTATTTTGTCCATTATAAATGATCAGCCTCAGGTTGCTGTGCTTTTAAAAACTGTTAATAATTATTATTATTATTATTAATATTATTATTATTATTATTATTATTATTATTATAACTATTATTATTATTATTATTATTATTATTATTATTATTATTATTATTATTATTATTATTATTATTATTATTACTGATTTTATTATTATTATTATTATTATTATTATTATTATTATTATTATTATTATTATTATTATTATTACTAATTTTATTATTATTGTTATTATTATTATTATTATTATTATTATTATTATTATTATTATTATTATTATCACTATTATTATTATTACTAATTATATTATTTTTATTATTATTATTATTATTATTATTATTATTATTATTATTATTATTATTATTATTATTATTATTATCATTATCATCACACATACATAATACTACTACTTTACTCCTACTCAGGCACAATAATTTGAGTTAATAAGGATGTCACCTTCGTTAATGAGCTCTGCTGTGACTCGAGAGGCCGATACGAGATCGGCAGGATCATCCACAAATTTTTCATGGGTGGAGGGCTACTTCTAGTGTGGAAGCAGCGTTGGTAGAGTCTTTCAGGCGCTGGCGCTTGTCTGCTTTGGTATGCAGTCAGGCTAACTCGAAAATATTAACACCTTCTTGTATGGTGATCCTCTATGCATTATGGCGTAAAGTGGTTGTTTCCCTGGTGAAGGGGTTGATTTTACACTTTTTCAGGTTTGTCTTAAGACTATCAATATAACTTTTCCGTTGTCCGCCAGCGTAACATTTACCATTTGATAGGTGACTGTATAGTAGCTGCTCTGGCAGTTTACTGTCGTCCATGCGGGTAACATGGCCAGTCCAACGTAGATGTTTATGGATAATGGTAACCTCGATGCTCCTACAGTTGGTGTCAGCAAGAATTCTGGAATTTGTTCACCTATCTGCCCAGCGAACTCGGAGTTTGGAACGTAGACTAAGTTTGTGAAAGTTGTCAAGTACCTTGATGTGCTTCCTGTATGTGACCCATGTCTCGCTGCCATACAGCAGGGTGGGGAGGACCTCTGCTCGATACACGTGCAACTTTGCAGGTAATTTCAGCACTCTACAGCTGAAGACACGTGTACAGAGTCTGCCAAAAGCTAGAGATGCACTCAGATGGATGGATGGTGCAGGTGTCGCTCAACCAGGGGCAGGCTGAAAGAGAATCTGAATTTTACGAACATTCATCTCAAGGCCGAAGTGTGCATATACATCTGCGTAGGTGTTCAGGGTCTCCTGTAGGTCAGGTTCAGTGTGAGCGACAAGGGTAAGGTCGTCTGCAAACTGAAGTTAAGTAATGGAAGTGGTCAACACCCTTGCTCCTGCCTCGAGTCATCTTATATTGAAAAGTCCCTACATCCAGTACTGGATGTCTATTCCGCCGGCTAAATTGGCACTGGCACGAGTAAGGAAGACAGCCAAGAAAATGGAAAAAGAGAGTTGGTGCCAGTACACATTCTTGTTTTAACCTCCGTTTGGAAGGGGAAGAACTCAGACTGGGTGGCAATAAATTTTGGTGGGGAGCCAAAACGACTGAGGGTCCGCCAGAGGGCTTCCCTGTTGACCGAGTCGAAAGCCTTAGTAAGGTAAGTGAAGGCCATGTACAAGTCACGACGCTGTTCTCTGCACTATTCCTGTATCTATAGGGTAGCAAAGCTCATGTCAGTGGTGCCACGTGATGGTCTAAATCCAAATGGAGATTCTGGGAGGAAGGTTTTCGCCTCAGGAAGAAGTCTGTTTAGGAGGACTCTAGCCTAAATTTTCCCAGGTACAGACAGCAGTGCGATCCCGCGGTGGTTGCCACAGTCTGACCCTTCTCCCCTGTTATTATAAATTTTGACGATCAAAGCGTCTTTATGATCTTGGCGGATTTCCTTATCCTCCCATATATTCTCCAGGAGAGCCTGGAGACGGCTGGTAAGCAGAGGTCCTCCTGCTTTGTACACCTCGGCTGGGATTCCATCAGGTTTATTTTTCATCTGCTTGATGGCAGTGTGTACCTCATCCAGGGATGGAGGATAGCTGAGGTGGGTAAGCTCTGGGTGCTGAGTGACCTGCTGTGTAGTCAGGACATCCACATCGGTGTTTCGGTTTAGCAGCGAATGGTAGTGTTCTTTCCAGCATTGAAGGATGCCTTCTTCGTCTATAATTAGGGAGTTACCATCGGATGAGCAGAGGGGGAGGGGCTACGTCATGAGTAGTTGGGCCATATAATGTTTTAGCAGAATTGAAAATTCCACTCATTGTGTGCTCATCCGCAGATTTTTGCATTTCACACACACTATTTTTCCACCATTCGTCCAGTAGCTCAAAGGCTTTATTTACACTTCTTATCTATTTTTCATCAACTAAAGAAAACTATTATTGTATATGTCACACAGTGATTACAACTAAATTTCATATACATCGATGAACTCCATCTTACCTGTTAAACATAAGCAAACAGTACTGATGTTTATTATAAGATCATCTTTAACTGATTAGATTTTATCTTTTAATAATATTTTACACTGAAATAATATGAAACCTATTTTCTGAAGTGTTCTCTGATAAAACAGCTTTATTAAGCATTATTTTAGCTAGGAAGGTATATACTGTTTATGCAATCTGGAAATATAGACGCAATATCAGGGATTTATTCCGTTACAGGAGTTCTGAAGGTCCTGTAAGTTACGGCCTCCAGATACAATATGTGACGTCACAAGATGGCGGATATTTTGTTTGAGTATCTGAGTATTGCTACAGAGGTTCGACTTACAGGGTCAACTGGGAAATACAACATTGTAGATACTTTTGAGTATCCGGCCCTCGGTCATTTGTAAGAAATGTATTGTACTTTCGATAAAAACTGAATAAGTTTCAAAGTTTTTCTTCTAAATCTGTGCTAAACTTCTAAGTAATAAATTGCATTATCCAAATTCAATCTCATGGAGGCATAACATGGTGTAAAGACTGAGATTTATAGAGATATAAAACAAATTAAACATAAATTATTTTTTCATTAAAATCGCCAAAAAATAACAACAATTACTTTAAGGATTATGAAACATCAGATTAGGATGAGTATAAGGAAAATTTAATTATGATTAACAATCAACGTCTACCACATTTGTGTCTTGGGAGTATACAATGTAAACATCTCACTAATGTCAGCCAAGCAAAAGCACTGGCAGCGGAAATCGACCTTTCTTGTTCCTTAATGGCGTTTTCAGTGACCCATAAATGTTACATGTTTACGACACAGCAAAACTGCTCGAGAAATTGCAGAAAACATGAAAAAGATTATGGCAGTTTCTTTCAAGACGATGGTGGCTTGTCGGTGTCTGAGAGTGGGTGTTGATGTGTCTTCGTGAATTGTTTGTTCCTGGAGGATAAGTGTGTGTGTACTGTCTGAGTACTGTAGTTAACTGGTGGTATTGCATAGTTCATAGCTGGTTCGTGTGTGTTGCATGAGGAGTGTATTGTGACTGATGGTATTCGAATGCTTACAGCTGATTAGTATGTGTGTAACTCGTAATATTTTTGATGAAATGATCGTGTTATAGTAAATACCCTTCTCAACTTTCTGATCACAGTACTGTTTCCTCCCACTGGTCAACGTAACACTTCTCCCCTCACTCGTCAACACAACACTTCTCTCCTCACTGGTCAACGTAACACTCCTCCCCTCACTGATCAACACAACACTTCTCCCCTCACTGATCAACACAACACTTCTCCCCTCACTGGTCAACACAACACTTCTCTCCTCACTGGTCAACACAACACTTCTCCCCTCACTGGTCAACACAACACTTCTCCCCTCACTGGTCAACACAAAACTTGTCCCCTCACTGGTCAACACAACACTTCTCCCCTCACTGGTCAACACAACACTTCTCCCCTCACTGGTCAACACAACACTTCTCCCCTCACTTTTCAATACAACACTTCTCCCCTCTCTGGTCAACACAACACTTCTCCCTCACTGGTCAACACAACACTTCTCCCCTCACTGGTCAACACAACACTTCTCCCCTCACTGATCAACACAACACTTCTCCCCTCACTGGTCAACACAACACTTCTCCCCTCACTGGTCAACACAACACTTCTCCCCTCACTGGTCAACACAACACTTCTCCCCTCACTGGTCAACACAACACTCCTCCCCTCACTGGTCAACACAACACTTCTCCCCTCACTGGTCAACACAACACTTCTCCCCTCACTGGTCAACACAACACTTCTCCCCTCACTTTTCAATACAACACTTCTCCCCTCTCTGGTCAACACAACACTTCTTCCCTCACTGGTCAACACAACACTTCTCCCCTCACTGGTCAACACAACACTTCTCCCCTCACTGGTCAATACAACACTTCTCCCCTCTCTGGTCAACACAACACTTCTCCCCTCACTGGTCAACACAACACTTCTCCCCTCACTGGTCAACACAACACTTCTCCCCTCTCTGGTCAACACAACACTTCTCCCCTCACTGGTTAACACAACACTTCTCCCCTCACTGGTCAACACAACACTTCTCCCCTCACTGGTCAATACAACACTTCTCCCCTCTCTGGTCAACACAACACTTCTCCCCTCTCTGGTCAACACAACACTCCTCCCCTCACTAGTCAGCGCTGCCCATCTCCCCTCACTCGTCACACAGTTCATCACAACCCTTTTCCCTTCGTTAATCAGCTTAACCTTTATATTATAATTGTCTCTTTGTTCCAACGATCATTAAACGAGGCAGTTTAGAATGATAATTTCTTTATCTCTCTGTCCTCGTGAATTATCCACATTAGAATGTTATAAGTAGACGTAGTATGTTTATGATATTGATATGATTAAAAGAAAATATTGACAGCAATAATTTGTGTTAGTGACTTGGAAGATTGATTTTTGTTGTAGGTAAGTTAAGACGCTGTATCATGAAGGTGCTGTTGTGTAGACATAGATGTTCTGTGACTTTTATCACTCCCTTTTCTTCTTCAAACCTTAGCCTACAACTCTTACTTGAGCCTACAACCGCGCTTATTCTTGTATCTGAAGCAGACAGAACCTATGTCTGCGTGTGTGCTTGTACCGATATCTACAGTAGTACTTGTACTGTACCTACAGCTTCATTATTATTTTTAATATTTTTAGTGCTTTCAAGTGTACACTTGCACTTATGTCTGTATTTACCGACATATATAATCGTATTTGTAGCTGCACGGGCGTGTCTGATTGATTAGTTTATTGTGACTGATTGCACTCTATATTATCAACAAAGCAAATTGGCTTCTAGCGTCCTCATCTTTAATCACTTTGATGAGGATGATCTGGACAAGAGAGTGTAGGGACGCTGGGAAGTGACAACATAAAGAAAAAGTTGTAAACAATAATAATTTTTGGACCTTTGTTAAAATACTTTCATAAAAACAATTCTCTGTTTAATGTTCCCATAATAAATGTCCCTGGTAACACCTCAGCTTTTATATTTATAGTATCTAAATTTTGGAGTAAATGAACGACTGGGAATGAGAATCATTATAATGATTATTAATGTCGATCATATCCCCAACTTACTAATATCGTATTTGCGAAGGTTTTCTATGGCAAAATATCTCCAGTCAGGGTTCTTGACTATGGTAACGCACCAAGCTGCAGGAGCCTGTTGCTGGTACTGCAGCTCATTATAAAATCATTGGTGCTTACTGACCGGAACATTAAGCAGGCTGGTGGTAATGGCCATCGACTGCGTTAAAGCGGTGTTGTTGTATAAGACTACATGTTCACTCTGTCTCTCCCGGCGGGCATTGATGGGAAAGTGTAGTTGTGTATTCGCGGAATGGTGGCTATCCAATAGGAAGTATTTCTCTGTAATTGAAGAACCAATAGGAAACTCTATCACTCAAGAAAGAGATGGCAGTCATTAAGAAAGGTTGTTTAAGCAGTCTTTGAGTAGTGTAAACCAATCAGAAGTAACTGAAGAGGCGGTAATCGGTGGGAAGCTCTGTGATGTAGGCGAGAAGTGGAAGAAGTCTGTTCGGTGTCACCAATATCAAGCTGTGGAATGATGACAGCCAAATGGACAGCGCTGTTGCGTAGTCGAGGAAGTGTGGAAATCGATAGGAAGTAATTTTTTACGTTGTTGATGAGTAGTGTTAACCAATAACAAGAGCTGTTACGTGGCTGAGAGATACTCGTGCACAGTCAAGGATTGGTGGGAACGACTAGGTAATTGGCATAGAACTCTTGACAACTATAAGCCATACACTGCAAAGAAAGCCAAGGTGAGGAAACAACCAAGGGCGAGAGAAACATAGATGGATATAACCTGAGCTCTCCTAGGCACCACTATTAACGTTATACACCAAATTCTCAACAAAATCAAAATATCATATCAATCATAATTATGAATCAGAACTTTTCAGGTAACTCCAATGACACGACAAATGCACCAAACCTCGTCAGCTTCACTGTCAAATACAAATTATCCCGAGAAAATAGAGACCCAATTGGGATTAATTCTGAGTGTTATTCAGCTAGGGATCGAACACTGACATTAGTGGAGAAGGAGGTAATTAAATGTCTTATGACTGTTTCGTAGACCTGTAACAAACGGGAAAAAAAGACTTACAAATGAACTAAAATTTATAGGAAATGTTACAAAGGTGAAATGTGGCACAGTCAACTTCATTACTTGTTTATTTTAATACCGACTGAATTTTTGCCGACGTTTTAAATAAATTTAAAATTTAAACATGTAAAATTAGAAATTGTGAGAAATATATTAGTCTCAAACCTAATCCAATCTACCAGTCTACTTTAACGTAGAACATAAAATAAAGTAACATAACTTAAACTAACCTAACCTCACCTGATGTAACATAACCAATCTTTAAACCCGTTTTCTATTATAATCCGGGACTAGATGCGGGTTTGGGGTTTTGCATTGCTAACATTAATTTTCAGACGGGTAACAAGAGCTGCCTTATAGACGGTATATATCAATAAAGCGAAGCAACACGGAAAGTCGTACTCGAGTTAACTCGAGTCAGGCAACTCTTCGCCAAAACCTGTGTGAGTGCCGGAATCTGAGAATCATTCAGAATAGAGGATACATTCCAGATTTTATTACTTTTATCATTGTTACAGAACTTGTGGCATGTGAAAAATCTATATAAAAGCCTTCCGTGGAGGAACACATTTGTTCTGCACACACCAATAATCTCACCGAAGTTACAGAGTTTAAAAAGGAGTCAGGAATTTCATTTGGTTGTGTACAAAGGGATATCTTGGAGCTTTTAATATCTGGAATCACGAAGTGGGAGGAAGGGTGTGCAAGGCTTGAGGTTTAATATACTTCAGAGAGGCTACAGTGAGTCCCTGAACAACATGAGAGTCTGTGTATGAATGGAATATAACTTATTGCTACGAAAGAGAGAGAGAGAGAGAGAGAGAGAGAGAGAGAGAGAGAGAGATCTAACTACTCTCACTAACCTGTCTCACCACTAATGGTACGTTTCTCAACCAACTACCCGACTAAACTAAGTGGGTGTTGTAATGATGATTCTTGTCTTTATTTATTTACTGTATTCTCTATTTAAATATTTTTTTTCTCCTTTTTTTATCTTATTCAACCAATCATATTAATTTCCTCTTATTCTTTCTTTTCTCTGCCTATTCTTTCTTTTATATAGGGAGTGAGATGCAGGAGGGAAGAATGTGTGTAGGAGAGAGAGGAGGGGAGCGGGGTAGGTAGGGGTTGCTTACGGTAAGTTTCCCCTTTCCCTTACCACAGGGTAGAGGGGGAGGGAGAGGGGAAGGATGGATGGAGATGAAGTGCAGAGAGAGAGAGAGAGAGAGAGAGAGAGAGAGAGAGAGAGAGAGAGAGAGAGAGAGTAATGGATAATAACTGAGAATATGAGGAGCATACAATAATATGATTAATTGGGGAAATGTATGAGAAATGAGTCATGACCCACTGCATCACATAAAACATTCAAAGTACTGTTTTTTTCCGTCAAACATCCTCTCAGTTCAGGTGGGATTGATAACACTGTTAAGCTTTGTGCATTGATTTACAAACGTTATTAAGAATGACAAACACTTCAAAGCCTACTATCTACTCTTAGTTAATCAAAGGGGCCACAGTCACACAGTATAATACCTAATGTACACTTACGATTTATAGCCGAGCCACCAAACACTAACACCACCCTTGCTGACTGTCTAATGAACCAAACCAAACCATTTCTCAAATCTCTCGCAGCTTCTCTGGGTTGGGAAGACGTCATACAGGTCTCCGCCAATCAACAAAGTCACGTCACGGGCCCCCTGTGATTGATTACGTCACAGGCCTACTCACAGGGGTACTTGGTCTAAATGCAACATTGCCTGAATGCACTAGTCCGAATGCACCACCGCCTTAGTCTGAATGCACCACCACCCTGGACTGAATACAACAGACCAAATGCTCCACAATATTACAAGTTGGATAGTTTGCTCTTATAGTTAGTACGATAAGTGTTATTATTTTATAATTAGAATATATTGATTTTTATGCAAATGCAAAAGTCGGTCAATTTGTAGTTTCGACCAACCAAAGAGTTTTGGTATTTCATGTTCTCATTCAATAGTCATAATTACGTATATAATAGTGATCTTCATATTTTTAAAACTACAAAGTATTCTTTTATAACTAAAAAAATTATTGCCCTTTTCTTCAATCGAATTAATTTTCATTCCAAATCCAAGCTAGTAATATATATTAACTTAGTGGCATAAGAATCATATAAACATTACAAATCATCTATTTCTCAGCATTTGCAATTCGTCCTGAACTTTGCTAAACACAAAAGAGAATTTAGGCTAACTAAATGTCAAAGTAATGTTCAAATACACTGAATGTTAGAGTAATACAAATAGAAAAATGCTTAAAATCATAAATATGAATCAATCATAATCAACTGTCAGAGGGACAAAAATTCAAGTATTAAAATTACTCTAGGATAGAATCCACGAATAAAGGTAAACTAAAATGTATACAACATAAAAGTCAACTTGGTATCAAATAAATGAAAGAAATTCATAATAAAAAAAAAGAAAACAAAACGGACTAAATAATGAGGCAGTCACAAAAGAAATACATAGACTTCATATAATTCTTGTTTCTGTTTATTATTATTTTTTTATATAATTCAACTTGATAAATTTTCAAAGACAATTTTCAAAATCACGCTAAACATCTCAACATACTGTCACGGGCTAGAACTTATGGTTAACTAATTAAACACTTGGAAAGGAAAAATACCGAAATCTTCACTCGCTTAAAAACTAAAATTAATCAAGAACGTTAAGCATAAATTCCACTCATGAACAAATAAAGCTGTGACCCCAGATAAATTTTTAAAATAAACAATGTAATACAGTTACTCCAGTAGGCTCAGAATAAATCACTTATGTGGGAGGGGGCGGGGGGTTAGTCAAACAAATAGCAATGTTCTTAAACCATATCTAATATTAATGATTACAAGGAAAATAAACACCAATAAGAAGTTACAAGAAAAGTTAAAGAAATCACTGAACAAGAGAGAAAATGAATGAGAACACTGAGATGGCTTTCAATGAAGTAACGCACCTCACATTTAGCAAGAAACTGGGCAGGAAGATTGTCGTCTCCTAGTGTAACACAAGTGTTACACTCAAGGTCTATAGAAGAGGTCTACCCACGAGCAGGGGGCGAAGCTTTGCTGGCATCATCAGGTGGCCTCCCGTGCTCCCTCTTACTGTACCTTGTTATCTCGGTATCTCACATACAAAATAATATAAATAGTGTCCAATCTTGTATATAACTTCAGCTAAGGACTCCAACAATCAGTGTAGTGGGTGATACAGTGAAGCAAAAGTTAAAAGAAAAACAAGGCATTTTAGTTCTAGTTATATCTTTAAATAATTATATTTTTTTATTTTTTTTTTACGGGGATTAGCACCACCCGGGCACAGGTCACTGACCCACATTAGGGCCTGGGGGGCGAAAATGTAATAATAATAATTCATAGTAAATAAAAGTTATAATAAAAAGTAAAATAAATATTAATGGTAATAATAATAACAAAACTGTGATAATAATAATAATAAATACAAGAATGAAAAAAATGAAGTGAGAAACGCTATATGTATGTTGTGTTTTCATGTAAGAGTAACAATTGAGACCCTACAATTGTGTGTAAATGAGGCAGAAAGGCAGATCAGCAACCTGGGACTTGGTCACAATTTTCGTGATGCCATATGGCAGCAGGGTCTACCATTAGACAACACCTTATGCTTCCAATATCTTCTCAGGCGGTAGTACCTCCCTGTTTGGTAGCAGCTTACGACAGTTAAATTATCACTATATGTAGAGTTACCCACAGGAGAGCCTTTACGTCCTCCCTGTTGTGCTATATATTGTATATATTAATAATGTAGACGTCAGGTGACAGGAGTTATGACACCTCATGACATAAGTTACCTTCAGTGACACTTGTTTCATCAAAAGATAAAACAAGACGTTCACAGTCATCCATAGACTCATATTTATGGTAAACAAGGTTACAGAACTGCATGCAACACCCCTGGTTCCACATTGAGCTTAGATACTCAACGATGCAGTGTACTGATAGACGGAAAAGGAAATTTACTCTTATTAGGCATTTGACGATAAGCTTTCGGATTTAGCTGCAAGGGGTCATGTGCTCGACTAATCTCCTCCTCAGCCAAGAAAAAAATCACTTGAGAGGAAAAAGTAACTATTAAGATATCTTTAGTAGCTGCAGTGGCCTTAATCAAAGCATTTTCAATCTTCTCATGTAAATAAATCCTCTTCTTCTCCCATCATCTTTTTTTCTCTGTAAATAGAGCATCTCTCTCCCTCCTTACACCATTCAGTTGACGTTGTAGATCCTCAGTGATCAGAACTGCACAATCCTCTATTGACCTCTTCTCTCAATACATAGGTCTCTGATGACAGCCGCTGATTTGTATCCAACTATTAATCTTCCGATGAGAGGGCACAGATAAAAAAAGAATAAAGAGAGAGAGAGAGAGAGAGAGAGAGAGAGAGAGAGAGAGAGAGAGAGAGAGAGAGTTATAACTATATATACTGTATATTCAATTGCCTATAGGCTATATTTTCCTCCCTGTTGTGTTCATTATATTAGTAACATAGACATGAGGTGATAGGAGTTAAGATGGCAGAGAGAGGGGAATAGGGAGTGGGAAGAAGGGGAGAAAGAGTAGGGAGAGGGAGTAGGGAGAAGAGGAGAGGGAGTAGGGAGAAGGGGAGAGGGAGTAGGGAGATTTTTTTTTTTTTTGAAGATTTGTGGGAATATTACCTTCGCGGACCTTAAGCTAAAATGCTGGTTCACCCACTGCTGGGATATAACACCAGCGTCTTTTTAGTTAACTGTACATATCCACCACTAGCGTGGGGGTGGATGCTCGGTAAGAAACTGTAGCATTTCTTGAGAGTGGTTGGTGGTTAGCATTTTGGCAACCTTTTCTGCTGTGATAGGTGGTTGTATGTTTCTCCTAGCTAATTGTGTTCATGGGCACTCTATGAGGTAGTGCTGCAGTGTGTTTTCGGCTCCGCTGTCGCAGGTCTTACACGTGTGCTGCTCTGCTGGTACTTGTACAATGATTTCCCAAATGCATGGGTATTCCAGTCTCAGTCGGTGGAAGTTGACCTCTTCCCGTCTTGTTATATCCTTCATGAGTGGTGGTCTCTCATAATTCGTGACCAGATAGTCCCACCTGGCCGATCGTGATACTGGTGTTAATCTTCTATGTTTGTCTATTTTCCACTGGGCAGTTCGTGTTATTGTGGTCTTCTTTATCTGCTCCTGACTGGGCGGGATGTTCATCTCAATGTTTCGCTGTCCTAACGCAGCCTTGGCAGCAGCATCAGCTCGTTCATTCCCTGGGATTCCGATATGACTGGGACTCCCAGTTAATGATAACTTGCCGATCTTGTAGTTTTAACCCTTGCAGTAGGCAAACAACAAATGTTATGATATGAATGTTGTCTCTAGGCTCTCTGCATTGTAATGCTTCAATAGCACATCGTGAGTCAGTGTGCATTACAACGCCTTGTTGACAGTTTATGGAAGCGTGTCTTAGGGCTCCAAGTATGGCAGCTAGCTCAACTTGCAAAGTAGAGCATCCATCTGAGGTTCTCCAAAGGGACGTGTTACCTCCTTCTATGGTGAAGGCTGCTCCTGCCTTCGTACTGGTGGTCTCTACAGAACCGTCTGTTTAATACACTGTACTATTGTGTGGTGTTAGAGCCTTCATGTTTCTCTCTGCTACCTGTCGGAGCTCATGTGGGTTACAGTCAGCCTTTCTTGTCCCAGTTTGTAGAATGTTGAAGACTGCTGGCGGGGACTCCCACGGTGCTGGGGTGCTGTAGTCTGGACTCATTGTATCAGGTCCTTTGCTGAGGATTGTGTCTTTCAATTTCAGTCGATTTACAGCGTCAGCTGCGCACAATAGCCATGTTTTCTTGTTAAAGACATCTCTGTTAAGGTTCAGTGCCCGTAAGAGTCCATTCTTGATGTCACTTTCCCGAGCCCTGGTAATCAGTTTTGTTGCAAAGCACGCTGTTAATCGTTCCGATCTGGTTTGGAGAGATGTGAGACCTGTCTCCATGTGTAAGTTTAAAATTTTTGTCCACATAGGTGCCTTGACAATGACTCTCATAGCGTTATTCTGGGCAACCTCCAATTTCGCCTACTGCCACTCAGACAGTGTGTTAAGAGCTGGTGTCGCATAGTCTGTTAATGATCGAATGGCGTGTATATAGCGTTCTTAGGACTACATGTCCCGCACCCACCTTGGGTCCTGTCAGGGCTCTCATCATGGTGACTCTCTTGCTGTGTACTGGCCCGGCATTGACGCGGATATCGTCAATACGGTCCGTGCCTGTGAGCCGTGCCAGATCATGCAGCCCAGTCAACAGCAGGAGCCCCTCTTGTGCGACAATGAACCCACCAGGCCCTTTGAGTCCGTGTCGGCTGATTTCTTCAGCACAGCTGGGAAACATTTTCTAGTTGTCGCCGAACACCTCTCTGGCTGACCTGTGGTGGTAATAAGTCGCTCGGACACGACGTCCGCAGCCACCATTCGCCACTTCCGGCACCTCTTTCGTGACCTGGGCGTCCCCGTACGTCTGCGGACGGACGGTGTGCCACAGTTCACCAGCCGGGACTTCACAGGATTCCTGGAGCGTTGGGGAGTCCGCCACATCGTGTCAGCACCCCACTACCCACAGTCAAACGGACACGCTGAGGCTGCGGTCAAGACAGTCAAGCACCTCATCCTCAAGGTGGCCCCTTCAGGCAACATAGACTGTGAGGCGTTTGACAAAGGACTCCTGGAGTTACGTAATACTCCCACCCACACAGGACGCTCCCCTGCCCAGATCCTGTATGGTCACCCTCTCCGCTCTTGCGTTCCTGCACACGCCAAGGCCTTTGCGAAGGAGTGGCAGACCAGAGCCGAGAGCTGCGACCGCCACGCCGCTACACGTGCCCAGGACGCCAAGGCTCGGTATGACGACCGTGCCCTCCCTCTTCAGCCACTGGAGATTGGTGCCCTTGTCCGCGTCCAGAACCCGACGACGACACGTTGGGACAAGGTGGGCATAGTGGTGGGCGTCGGCCGGTCGCGGGACTACAAGGTCAGGATGCCGAGCGGCCGTGTCTTGTGGAGGAACCGCCGCTTCCTCCGGCCAGTCCCACCCCCTGCTGCTGGCCCCCTGACCGAGGACGAGTCCCCTACACCTCACGAGGATCCGCCCCACAGTGCACCTCGACGCTCGGAGTGACTTAGGACTATGAATTCCGCTCAAGACAAAGACTATGAGCGTGAGGAGGGGGGGGGGGGGAGATGTAGGTTATGTATCTATGCTACTGTGCCGAGTAGCATTTATATATGTAATTACGTGGCAACACTGCACGTGTTATGTGGCAACATTGCCCCGAGGCTGCCATATGGCAACGCAGTCTCAGTCTGACTCTGTGGGCCGTGCATGGCACACGCTAATCACTACTTGTATTTCTCTTATCCGTTAATAAATGGACTTCAGTGTTACCCGGTGTTTCCCTACCCGTCACTGCCTTCTTCAGGGAACACTTGGAACCTTCATACAGCTCTTGAGCTGTGGTTGTCCACTGATTTGTCATGGTTCCCTGCATGGACTGATTTTGTCCCGGTGTCTTCAATTTTGTCCTGTAGCCTGGTAGAGGAAGTGCAGGGAAGGAATTCTCTGACAGTCGGGGCGGAGTGGGTGTTGGGTTGACTGTTTTCTGTCGCTGTTGACCCCACACGAATGTGCTCTAAGGTGCTTCTGTTGTGTATTGTGGTTGAATTTTTGTCATTGCTACTTTCATTCGCTCTCTCCTCTCTGGACATGATGTGCTCCAAGCGTGATGTTTCTTTCCACAATTTGGGCACTTGGCTGTCGAGGTGCTTCCTTCCTTGTGTTTTTGAATACATATTTCTGTCTTGTGGCTTTGGCTGCAGATGCCACATCTCACCTTTTTGTGGCACCTGGATTGGTGATGTCCAAATTCCTGACATTTGTAGCATCGTAGTGGTTCTGGGACAAAAGGACACAACTTGTGAGTCCCCCAGTTGCCTAGGTCTAGCTCCTCTGGGACTGTCCCCTTGATGTCCACTAGCACTTGCCCTGTCTGTGCTTTGTCCCGACTCGTAACAAAACGCTCTGCCTTGGTCACTTTTGGATGTTTTATGATGACTTATACAGGTAATTCCAGAGGATATCGTAGTAGGACCATTCTGGTTGTTTTCTCCTCGGGGTCTAATGGTATTAATATTATCTTGACCGTCTTCCCGTTGAGATTGGTGACCTCGCTGAGGATCTTGGCTGTGTTGTGGTCTTGGGGGGAAGGTATCAGGTCTCCAACTAGATTGGGCTTCACACTGAACTTGATGTTCTTGTATTCTAGTTCCAGTGCTACCACTACCTCGTATGCATGGTTGAATTCGGTTTCTTTGGGAATCTTGTACTTCATCACAGTCGGAATCGCGAAGGTGGGTGATTCTGCCACGGGGTGGATTGCTGGGGACATATTGTCTATGTCAGAGATGTTGTTTTCCTTCCGAAGCCTCTTGTGACATTTTCCTTCCATTGGTTACGTCTCTCTCGCTCGTCTTAAATCAATAAATTGACAATGAAGGCTCACTACACCTACCTAGTAGGTTGGTGGCTCTGGTTTTGCAACAGGACCCCCAAAAAAGGAGGAGCCTACTCTACCGTATCAGCTAAACTCACCGGCCCAGCTCACACCCTTCTAAGGGGCCCTTTGTGGTCTGTCCTAACGACAGTTCCCGCAGGGTTCGTTAATACTGGGAGAATCGGTGAGGGCACTAAGAAATGTGAGCATAAAACACAGAGAAACAAGCAAGTCTATTCAACAGAGACGAGATATCCACGTCAAAGTGAGAATGGCGTGTGACGACAGTAAGTCTGGCCAGGCGCCGACGTGAGCAAGTGGAAGCACTTGGGTCGGGAGTAACTGCGACATGCGTCTTCCCACCTCACTGCTCAGCTGACGTGTGTGTGAGTAGGGAGAAGACGAGAGGGTGTAGTGCCCTGAAAGCTCATTGCCAGAGGCTGACAACACTTCGAGAGCACAGAGATTAATTTGCTTTTTACATTATTTACGGAATCTCTAGTGCAAAATGCACTGTAAGCTTATGAATATTGTATGAAATGCGTATTCAGTAGTTATCAAAATTATTTTACAATGGACTACAGATTCTGTCATCCTATGGCAACGCTGTTCAATGCCCACCGAGCAGATCCGAGCATTAGCAGTATTACTGTTGTCTTTTCTTTTGCTGAGGTTAATCCACTGTACCTGTTCTTCATCTTTAGAAAATGTATGGAAGTATACGAATATACTCCCCTCTTGTTTGAATAAATAATTGCACCCAAACACTACACAGCTAGCGGGCATTAAGTAACAGAGAACACCAGTCGCATTTGGGTCAGGTGTGGATGACTTCCTCTTCTACAGACCTTGGTTATACTAATCCTGTATCTAAGGCTAGCACTTCCTTAGACCTAAGAGAATATATACACATGCTGTAAGAGGGCTTAGCATAAGTTTGCTGGCTGTAATGAAACAAGAGGATTCGTCGTAGATGGAACCACCACAGGATGACACGTTGGAGAGTGAGAAGACGAACCAAGGAAAACTGAAGAAATTCTCAACTCTCCTGAGCTGTGTATCGGCTTACAAAACCTCTATTAGGTGGGGCTTGTTGAGGCTGGACTTACGATACTAAATAGTGATTGGCTCCAGTGGAAGTGTCTGCTAAGGTTTCTGGAAACAAGTCGAAGCGAGTGGAAGACGGTGTGAGGAACTGGCTGGTGCTTCTGTCGCACCAGTGGGTTCTAGAGACTTTTACACTGGCGGGCAGCAAGCAAGGGAAATGTGTTATAATCCTCATATTTCAAAATCAATTTGCAGAATTATTCAGAACTCAGATTTTATTCACTTCGTTTAGATAACTTCACAGATGCACAACAATTTTTTGTACATCATAGATCTTATCTCATGCACACATACAGTCGCGGTCAAAAGTAATCATCCACGCCACCACCTAACCCCCTCACCTGACCGGGTCCTTTCTGCATGGTAATTCACTTGGAATGGAGAGTGGGAATGGTCAACTTGGGGGAGGGCCGTTTGTTTGGCGGGGGGGGGGGGGGGTGGTAAATAGATATTTACAATAATTTTAATAGAGGGGAGAGATTTGGAAATCATAATTATTTTTAACATTTACCGATACAGGTTATACAGAATCTCAATAGCCCATCCAACGTCCTACTTGCCTACCAATCGTGGTCTCCCCGGCTTAAAATTACATCATTATTATGAAGTAAGAGTTTAAATAAGTTTGATTTACATTACACACCCGAAATTAGTCATTTTAATATATCAAATCCCAGCAAACCATAAAAGAAAACATACTCACGGGGGCCGGTTGCCCAAGTTCCCAGACTCCTGCCAATGGTTTAACCAACGTCTCACAATGACCCTGACCTAATCTTGCAATTTCTGACATGTTGTAGGCAGCCTTGCGCAAACCGATAATTTTCTCGTGAATCGCCAATCAATGTTCTTTAGCATCCACCTTAGGCTGGGTGTAACTGGTAATGAAAATATCACGCCCCTTCTTCTTTTCTGCTAACATATCATATTCCTCCCGAAAATCTCAAATAAAGGCATAGATAACTAAGGGAGAGTAAAGTCTATATGACATATCCCCTTCACCTACCCGGACACCCGCCCTCCTGGTTGGGTGTTTGGGCTTTAAGCCTAACAACTGCCAGGGTCATTAAAACCATCAACGTCAAGCTACATTCACCAACCTTAACACTTTCTTCAGGTGTCAAGGCTATTCGAAGACCACATATACTCACGCCCTCCTACCTATCCCAGGTGCGCCACCCCTAGCTCTCCCCCCATTAATACCTCCCTTGAGCTCGTGAGTATGTAGTAGTAGGGGTGGATGATTACTCTTTACCGCCACTGTGCATCATAATTTCGGTCGTTCAGCTTGTTTCTCATCTCACAAGTGATAATGGCAATGTTTTAAGCAGGCAGAGATATGGAGTTAACACTGCAGATGGTGGATCACTTAATTTTAGCTTGCATTGACTGTCAGTGAAATACTCATAAAAGGAGATGTGGAGCTACTTGATTACCTTTTCTACCATGCCTAGAGATATTGAATTACATCGAAGGTTCGGTATCATAGCTTCATTTGCAATAGCGAGGGGCTTATGGGGCAGCTTACAAACGTAATTCGTAGCGGGAACGGAAACTTTTCCAATGTGGGGGGGGGGCAGCTAGTCTTTTCTATTCACCGGGTACGTCCATCACTCAGTACCTGGGGCTCAACTTCTCCACCAACATCTTCTCAACAATTGAATCGACATCTTCCTCCCCATCTCTGATTCTCTTTCTTCGGCCTGTACTTGCTTCTGGCAGCTGACAGCTCAAAAGTGATCTGGACATTGCAAGCGCTGACTGTAGCCAACACGTTGACTTCGGCCCAACACAACTAAGGCAAGACCCTTCCAACCCAGCACAATTAAGGCAAGCTCTCTAGGTCAAACAGAGGTACACGATGATGGTGTTGGGCTGGCGGCCTGGCTGGAAATATGATGACAGCATCCTACGCATCCAAGGTGATGGAAGTCATGTCGGCAGCGACACTAAGTCACTCTGTCCTTTGGGGTTTCACTGTGCTACCAGCACCACACGAATCAACCAGCAGGGGTACATTTTGTCGCTATTATGGACAGGTTTGCTGCTCAGGAATCTGCTTCTACTTCTGTTAGGCCGCCATCTGGGTGTCTGATCTCCTTCTAGTATGTGTGTGACAGAGGAAGAGCTAAGTTTGGGCGTCTAGTGACATGAGCTTCACACACACTGGCGACAACAATGCTGGATTTTGCTAAACTTGCAAATACTGGGTTCATGTCTGGCTGGAAGTGAGATCAGTGTAAGACAATTGTGGGGTAATGAGCCTGGAGGCGGTATACACACCCTTTAGATTAAAATTACCCATAATCTTAAGGTACCTCAGGTGAGTCCAAAACTTGACAATATATTGTGAGACAAGAATACATCAAAACAAAAGAGGTCTAATTATTCCTTAAACTGTATGCATAGAAGTGAATATCATTTAATTCAACATTATCAACACACCAACACGCACCCTCGCGCTGTGGGTGGTGACGTCTCAGTTTACGGTCATGGTGTTGGGGAATGAGGTGCGACCACGCTTTCTCACAAACTTAAGGGAGAATACTGAAGAATTATGACCATGTTAGGGTAAGGTATAGATAATATGATAGCTTTAGTATAGTGAGGTATGGAGGTGGCGATGGTGGCGAGTGATGGTAGTGGTGGTGATGATGGTGGGACTGGGAGTGATGTTGGTGGTAGTGGTTGTTGTGGTGACAGAGACGATATGAGTGGTAGTTGTAGTTCATGGGTTGTTACAGTGAATGGGGATGTGAGTCTTGTCATATTAGTCACCTATAAAGAGGCCATACACGACCCTTTGTTCCTTTTTTATTCATCAATTCTTTTATTCATACTTTTCCTTATACCTTCTCTTTCCATCACTCGTTTGAATTCTGTCCGTTTTCTATATCAACTAACCTTCCCAAATACCTTTTCTAATTAACCTCTTAAACCATCCAGCGACTAACCTCTTCACTATTTTCCTACCACCCCCACCCCCAGCATGCCCGACTCTTAACGACTAAAAAACAAAAAAAAGACTTCCCCCGAATAGTGTGCCTGTACCCACAAAATCAGTGACCTGTACACGAACTTCACATCGACACAGCTTGCCTCTCCTCGCCAGCCGCGTTCAAATTTACATACAACCTGAGCTTTCAACCTCCTCCCCTCCCCACCGTCGTCTGTCCTCCCTGCCATCCCATCCTTCCTTCCTTCCCTCCCTCCTTCTCTTCCCCCCTCACTTCCGTCCTATTCACCACTACCCCTCTCCTCTCTTCCCCACTGCTATTTATCTTTTGTTATCCACTACACCCCAGCCTTGTTGATCCTCTCCATCGCTCAGTTCCTTCCTCATTCCTCTTCCCCTCACCACTGTGCCTTTACTCTCTTTCCCATCACTACCCATTCCTCCTTCTCCACCCCATCTAACATTATATCTATCAACAAAATTATTCTCCTCCAACCACCATCACCTTTTCCACTCCCCATTTCCACTCATTCGCCACTTTTCTCTTTCCCTTCACTTCCCATAACTCCCTCTCTCCTTACTTCTCTCCAACACCTTCTCCCATCTTCTCTTCCTTTCCACTCTCCCTCTTTCTCCTCACCTCCCTCCTACAATCATAATGTAGGAGGGCCGGGTCCACAAGTCCTCTCCCTGTCATACTCTCTCTTGGTGGCTGGCCTGGACGACGCCTCCACTTTGTTGCCGTAATTCAGGAGCTTTGCCAGCTAGCCTGATGTGTGGCACTTTGGGCACCCTTGTTCCTTACCCTCAACAACCGTAGTAGTGTCGGTAGAGAAGCGAGGAGAGGGAGGAGGGTGGGAAGAAGGATAAGCGGAACAAAAATGTGAAGAAGAAAAAGATGGATGAGATGGAAAAAAAGAAGGATGAGAAGAAGGATAAATGTATAATATAATAGAGGAGAGAGAAACGAAGAAGTATGAGAAGGATTAGAAGTTAACGATATTTAGTGATGGCTAATGTGATTGGTGATTTTTATCAAAAGTGAATAGCAGTGTATCTCTCTCTCTCTCTCTCTCTCTCTCTCTCTCTCTCTCTCTCTCTCTCTCTCTCTCTCTCTCTCTCTCTCTGTCTCTCTGGGTTCTCAGACACTTAAACATCTAAATAAAAATCTTAAGTAGTCATAAACAAACACACTATTACATTATTCCCGAAAAAAATAAACTGCCATTCACATACAGAATAGCTTTAAGAAACTCGTAATATGAATTTTCGATTTTCCAATTTAGAGGAAATTAAATACAGGAACATTTGAGAATGTCATGCCCGAACCTACTCCACCAGGATAGGAACTACTGCAATGTCCAGTCATAAGAAAACTTAAAAAAAGATAAATAAAAATAAAACTCAAACGGGAAGTAGGGGAGAGAACACGAAAGTACGACAACAAAGTTTGAAATGGAGATCGCAGGAAATTCGACTCAGAGTAGAGAAGAGGGGAAGAATAGGTAAGGGAGGATGGAGATGGGGGAAAGAGTAAGGCGAGAATAGATAGCTTGTGATCGAAGCCACTTGTAGGTCACAGCATCTACGACTTCTTATCTAGTTCCCGATGTTCACAATAAGGCAAATCCCTGAAAGGATTCCATATAACGAGTAGGCAACATTTCGTGGAGAAAAACTATGTTGAGTCAAAAACTAAATGTACTTGATGAATACAAAGCAGAGGAGAGATGGAGAGTGGGTACGGGGACATTGTTTACTATGACACGAGGTTAAGACTGTACCAACAAAACTTGTGTACAAAGAAAGGGATCTGACATTTCAGCTGTATTTTGTGAAATTATCAAATAAATCCCCCCCCCCCTCCCTGCTCCCTCCCCTCAAAAAAAATGAAACGAAAAAAAAAAAATTACACACACACACACACACACACATATATATATATATATATATATATATATATATATATATATATATATATATATATATATATATATATATATATATATATATATGTATATATATATATATATATTTCATTAGCCCAATAAAGCACGCGGACTTCTACATACAATCAACATGCCTTTGAAAGAACATTTCGATGACCTTATGTACAACATATAACAATTAGAATAAACTTCATCTTACGAAATATGGCGATCAGAGAATCATCCGTCAGGTTTGCCAGTGAGGAACCCAGACAAAACTAAGTCAAGGCGGCCGTCGTCTTGCATATACTACAATGCAGCGTATATCTGAGAGAAAAAGATAAATGTTTGTGTGTGGGTGAAAATTAAAGTGAGACTGTTTGTATGAGAGAGAGCAGGAGAGAGAGAGGCAGAGAGAAGGAAAGATTGTAGGAAGATGAAGGCAGAAATGACGGCCAGATTTAGAGAGTTGAAAAAACCGGAGTGGACGGCACTTCTAGGAGGCAACGTGGCTGTGTGGAGATGACAGATGAGACGTAGATGATGATGAAGTTGCAGGGTGAAGGGGGTGGCAGAGTGATGGAGGTGGCAGGGGGGTGGAGGTGGTAGGGTGATGGAGGTGGCATGGTGATGCAGGTGGCGGGATGAAGGAGGTGGCAGGGTGACGGAGATGACAGGGTGATAGAGATGGCAGGGTGATAGAGGTGGCAGGGCGATGGACTTGGCAGGGTGATAGACAAACCAGGGTGGTGGAGATGGCAGGGTGATATAATTGGCAGGGTGATGGAGGTGTCAGGGTGATTGGGGTGGCAGGGTGATGGAGGTGTCAGGGTGATACAGTCGGCAGCCTGATGAAGGGTGACAGGGTGATGGAGGTGTCAGGGTGATTGAGGTGACAAGGTGATGGAGGTGGCAGGGTGATAAAGGAGGCAGGGTGATGGAGGTGTCAGGGTGATTGGGGTGGCAGGGTGATGGAGGTGGTAGGGTGATACAGTCGGCAGCCTGACGGAGGTGACAGGGTGATGGAGGTGGCAGGGTGATACAGTCGGCAGCCTGATGGAGGTGGCAGGGTGATGGAGGTGTCACGGTGATCAGGGTGGCAGGGTGATGGAGTTGGCAGGGTGATAAAGGAGGCAGGGTGATGGAGGTGGGAGGGTGATACAGTCGGCAGCCTGATGGAGGTGGCAGGGTGATGGAGGTGTCACGGTGATCAGGGTGGCAGGGTAATGGAGTTGGCAGGGTGATAAAGGAGGCAGGGTGATGGAGGTGCCAGGGTGATACAATCGACAGCCTGATGGAGGTGACGGGGTGATGGAGGTGTCAGGGAGATTTCAATGGCAGGGTAATGGGGGGTGGTAGTGTGATGGAGATAGCAGGGTGGTGCAGTCAGCAGCCTGATGAAGGGAGAAGGGTGAGGAAGGTGGCAGGGTACTAGATGTGGCAGGGTGATGGAGGTGGCAGGTTGATGGCAGTGGCAGGGTGATAGAGGTGGTAAGGTGATGGAAGTAACAGTGTGATTTAGGTAGCAGGGTGGCAGGGTGATTTAGGTGACAGGGTGATTTAAATGACAGGGCGATGGAGGTGGTAGGGTGATGAACGTAGCAGTGTGACTTAAGTAGCATGTTGATGGAGGTGACAGGGTGATGGAGGTGGCAGAATGATGGCGGTGGCAGGGTGATGTAGGTGGTAGTCTGATGGATTTGGCAGGGTGGTGAACGTAGCAGTGTGATGAAGTGACAGGGTGACAGGGTGATAGAGGTGGTAGGGTGTTGAAGATGGCAGTGTGATAAAGATGGCAGGGCGATATAGTTGGCATGTTTCAGGTACGGATAATTGGTTATCCACCTGGAAAATTTTAATGTGACTTTGTGGTGCAGTATTCGATGAGTGTGTAATCTTCACCACAGTCACACATTGAACTAGAGTGAAGGTTGGTCACTGCACTACGGCTTCACGTTTGGTTCTGTTGATTGTAGATATTACTTCCTGTTAGTTTCGCTGGAACAATAAGTAATATATGTTTGAGTGTTAATGACCAAAATAAACACTTAGCATCTTTTTCTACAAAATATAAACATATCACAGTTTGCTGGGTTTATGTAGGGATAACTAAGACAAGACAACGAGATGGTATAAGGTAAGCTCAGAGCTAGAGCCGCCAAGTTACACGTCTATACAATGTACTGGCTATTCTTATCTTGCTATCTCGCCCGTGAGTTAAATGCTTGCTCTCTAGATTCTACTGGGCCGTTAAGTTATCTGAATGTCACCTTTCAACGTGATAGAAAACGTTGAGACAAAGCTATTAATTCCTGTGTGGAACATAACAGGATATGACGATATATGTGCCCCTGTGTTGGTGAATCCGGGTAATGTGTTGTATATATACACAATATGTAAATAGCCTGCATTTATATAATGACTACTGTCTATATGTAGACATAGGCTATTACAGGCAGGGTGGTGGAGGTGGCAGGGTGATGGAGGTATCAGTGTGAATAAGGTGGAAGGGCGATGGAGGTGGCAAGGCGATGGAGATTGCCTGGTAATGGAAGTGGCAGGGTGATGGAGATGGCGAGGTGGTAAAGATGGTAGGGTGATGGAGGTGACAGGGTGATGAAAGTGGTAGGGTAATGGAGGTGGCAGGGTTATTCAGGTTGCAAGGAAGGAGTCACCTTACCCTTGGTTAAGACTGGCGACCATTTCAACATCACTCATCAAAGTACTTTATTGTTTCTGAAACAAAAAACAAATAGTTAACCCTTACCCTAACAAGGAATCATGGGCAGTTGTTGTCTAATTGTTGTTGTGTCTTTGTGTATCTTTATGAAAGTGTGTAGCCTATATTAGATAACGTAGTATTAGGGAATCATATATACCAACCCAGTAGACGTCACAAATCAATGTCTAAATTACTGATCTGGTCTGGTGGTTCTATTTAAGTTATTTTCTTTTTTATACTTAATACCAAATTTTCCCCTGTACCCCATAACACCTTCTCCTCCTCCTCCTCCTCCCTGGCACCTCCTACAAAGCCGATAACTCGAACTGCGGACTTCAGTAAATTCCATCTTCAAAAATTTCTTAACTCCAGAGGAAGACATGCCCAAAAACCAATGTATATACCAATGTATCTCTTTCAATCTGTTTACCTTATTTTAGTACAAAAATATTCCGCTATATAAGGACGAGTAATCATTTGGCTGAGAAATATCTTCAAATATGTTTACCGTAAGTCACCTGGATGAAAGGATTATAAAATATTTGATTCAATGTTTCTTGGTATTAGCTCCAATCTGTTATAAAATATATTTGAAAGAAAACATAAATTCCTTAAGACGTAAAGATTATAAAATTAATCATTGTTAATTTATGAGTCGGTGCGTGTGTACAATTACTGCTCTCACACCTGTGGTCTTCTCGTCGTCAAGTTAGTCATGCTGAGTGATGTTCTTCGGGTAGTTCTCAAGCGAAGTTGACAATAACAATAAAGCTGCAGGTGATGAAGGATTACAAGTCAATCAATCAGAGTACCGTCCTCATATCTGAAGGTTGGCGACCACAATTCCCCTCTCTAAACGTTTTCGGACTGTTTTTACCAATCATCTAAAGTTCTGAATCTATCCTGGGGACCCAGCTTTTAATTTCATTCATCCATCCTAGTCTCTGCCTTCCCTGGCCCTCCTACCCTGAACTTTGCCTATTAATATTTCTGTATTAACCCTCATTCCTAATTATATGACCAAATCATATATATTTTTTTCTGTACATTTTAAGTCATTCTTTCGAAGTTTTTGCTAATATTAGTACTTCTTCATTTCTTTTCCTGTCAGAGTAGTTTATTCTTAGCATTCACCTTTAACATCACATTTCAAGGACCTCCAACCTCTTTCTGGTGTCTGCTGAAAGTGTCCATGCATCTGACCCACACAATAATCCTTGCCATTTCAGTAGCATTTTTCTCAAATTGAAGTTAATGATGACAAACACAGTCGTCCAAATAATTTCGAAGATTCCCAACAAATAAAGGTAAGGCAAAAGATCTGGTAATGGTGTAAAAACCTCGCTTCCAAACGCACGATAAACTCGCGCCTACAGTCACTTAAACGAAGGTCTCCCTTTTCTCCCTCCTACCCCTCCCCGTTTCCTTGTTTTCTTTACATCATTACCAGATCGATTGCCCTACCCTATACTTGCCGTATCTCGGCTAATTTATTTGACCCCCTCTATTGGACAGGCACAACTTTGTATGCTAACTGGTCCAGTGAAATGGGAAATGAACTTCCTGGATGGCTCACAGGTGCCCTGGGACTCGACCAGTGACCCTCCACGGGGTGAGAGATCTTAAATAATAAGGCTATGAATAATAAACTGGAGCAAAGAACGAGCCAAGTTACGAGGGAAGAGCCACCTCGTCACTTTTGTCACACCATAAACATCCAAGATTATAGGACCAAAATTATCCTCTTTTATTTCAGTAAAAACAAACTTATGCCGAAAGTACGCTGGGGCGGAAGCCTCTGCCACATTTATCTTCCCTGATGTAGAGTAAAGTGACCCTACCAACCCACTACGTAAAGAGGATACTACGACTCAAAACCGAGGGGGACTTTGAACTGGTCATTATCGTCCTTATATTCTTGTGACTAGGAGTGAAAATCCCAGGTGCGGGTTCTGTGGTGATGATGGTTCCATTCCATGAAGCTAATGGTCGTGACACACTTGGCTCTGACCGCCAGTTCAGCCACTATTTACCGCCTTGTTTATGTGGGTTTACGGGGCTTTTAGGCAGTTTGTTGTAGTAAATGCCTTGATATGACTATTGCGAGCAAAGTTTTGTAATTTAATCAGGAAGACTTAGCCTAAACCCAGGATATAACTATTATTCTTCACGTAGGGATTATACCTCAGACTGTGCCGCGCAGGGAAGTTACACGGCCACAAGTCTTGTAAACTAACTCGTGATCAAACAGACGCAGTAGATAAACGCAATAGACAATATCGTTGTAGAAAGGAATATTCTCACCTCGCACAACACCGCCGTTCTGGGGGATGGTGGGCTATCAAAGTCATAATGTCTGGCCATGAGGGGCAGAGAGGTTATGAGTGTGTGGTATAGGTCAGGGGGGGTGCGAGGGTGAGGTCTAGGGTGTTCTGATCACATCGTGAGGCGGGTGACTGGTGTCTAGTGAAAGGTAATAGGCGCTGGAAATTTCAAATAAAGAGTGAGATAGTAAAGGTCAATAGTTTGTGGGAAGTTCAGAATAATAATTATGTTTAAGGTCAAGGTAAATTTGGAAGGTCAGAGTGTAAGAAAGCTATGAGGTTGTGAGAAACGTCAGTAGTTTGTAAGTATCTTTTTCTCTTTATATATTCATATGTGTGTGTGTGTGTGTGTGTGTGTTGTCTGGATTCATGAGTGAATTGTAGTGATAAGGAAACACAGAATGCAGCAGGAGTTTTATTCCTGTATGTGTCAGCATTGTGCCTTCCTCAGAGAGACTGATTCAAAATAACAACTGTACAACAGCCGGCCCTCTGTATACACCCTTGTTGGTCATCTCGCCGTTTGTCCGGGAATACGCCTTCTTGAGTAGTCGTTTACTCTCGCCCACTCCGCCCTCTACGCTTCGCTGACTATCACTGCCTCAGCGACCATGTGTGTGTGTGTGTGTGTGTGTGTGTGTGTGTGTAATAGTAATATTAATAATAATAATTAGCGGTTTATTGAAAAGTTCTGCAGCCAGAAGGCTGAAAATGACTTATTACATGCAAAGACATGGGGTAGGAGAAGGAACATGAATTGAACAAACAAATTATTTTAGTTTATAGTTGATGACCCGGGCTGGTCTCTTGCCCTACTGTGTGAGGTCACGTAGGCCAATTGGTTCAGTCACTTGTCCGTAGATGCTGATATGAAGGACCTCACCTGGTCATAGAGACACCCGGTGGTGTGGGATGGTGTCACAGTACCTCACTCTTTGCTAGGTGGTGTTGTTTCCGGGGTGGACTGATTAACACCTCCTGGTCAGAAGATGGTGGTCGGTTCCCAAGGGTGCTTATCATACTGGTGAGTGGTGGGTCACTGCTCTTGCTGGTCCTGTCTAGTGCTGATTTCACTGTTTAGTGCTGTTCAACACTGATCCCACTTCTTTCCGAAACGAAATTGTCACTTTTGATTATGTTGATATCCCGGTGGTGAGGATGGGCCGAACATTGGCAAAGGGAGACAGTTGCACAGCAGGAGCAGTGCCTGATAGGTCTTGACCCTCCGGTGGTCAAGGACGTGTGTGTGTGTGTTTAGAGGTAAGGTAACTTCAGAATGTTAAAAGATGAAGAGGGAAAATGAAATAATAAAAATAAACAGAGCGAGAGAGAGGACAGAACAGGGAGAGAATGATAGAGAGAATAAAAGGTATAATTATCATAAAGCTTGACTAGAGATTCAGTGGAGAGGGTGAGCGAGGAGCCGTAAGTCTAAATGAAAGGGGTCATCGGGGTTAGAGGAACCATCCAAGTGAGAGGAACCATCCAAGTGAAAGGGACCATCCAGGTGAGAGGGACTATCCAGGTGAGGTGGCCCATCCAGGTGAGAGGGACCATCCAGGTGAGAGAGACTATCCAGGTGAGAGGAACCATCAAGGTGAAAGGGACCATCCAAGTGAGATGCAGTATTCAAGTGAGAGGGGCCATCCAAGTGTGAGAAACCATCCAGGTGAGAGCAACCATCTAGGTGAGAGGAACCATCCAAATGTGAGGGGCCATCCAGGTGAGAGGGACCATTCAAGTGAGAGGGTTCATCCAGGTGGAAGGGGCCATCCAGGTGAGTGGAACCATCAAGATGAGAGGGATCATACATGTGAGATGGACCATCCAGATGAGAGGGACCATCCGGGTAAGGGGGACATCCAGGTGAGAGGGGCCATCCAAATGAGAGGGACCATCCGGGTGAGATGGACCATCCAGATGAGACGGACCATCCGGGTGAGGGGGGCCATCCAGGTGAGAAGAACTATCCAGGTGAGAGGAACCATCAAGATGAGAGGAACCATACATGTGAAAGGACCATCCGGGTGAGAGGGACCATCCAGGTGAGGGGGAACAATCAGGTGAGAGGGACCATCTAGGTGAGAGAGACCAATCAGGTAAGGAGTGACCATACAGGTAAGAAGGACCATACACGTGAGAGGAAAACCCATGGTCTACGAAAGAGGTTTATTCTTAAAAGTAGAATATAGTCAAACTTTTCCCCAAATGAAAACAAATAAAGAACTTTTCAACTTTTTCCTTAGAGTCAAGAAGTTTTTTTTTTTTGTACTTGTAATTGTTTTACTCATTATAAACCGAGTCTATAATAGCACACACACACACTGAAGTAAATTTGAGGATTCATAATTTTTAATGAGAATATGATGTTAGTAAATATACGCCTTGCTCCCGTGTGGTGTCGGGGTTTGCTTATATTTTGTGGCAATATTAGATTGAATGACCAAATCCCTTCTTTTAATTTGCATCCTATAATCTTCCTCAGGTAAGATGAATCGGTCATCTCCAGCGTGTCTTGTATATGTGTGTTCCCAGGTTGAGGCATAACGGATGGGATATTTATATTGTGTATGGAGTCACCTCTGAGTGAATAAAATCACCAAGCAATAAGGAAATAAGATTTATAGCGGCGTCCCCGGAGTGAAGGGCTTAATGGTGCCTAGGTCTAGTTCGAACATGAATTTCACAGAATCACAAAATTACTGTGCACAGCCTCCTCAAGTCTTCCACTGCAACGGAATACCTTTCTTGGGAGGCGGTCACCCTTGCTTTGTTCACCAACTGCCTTAGGTTTGTGAACACTTGGTAATGCACTCCCTTTTTCCAAGAAATGCTCTGCATATGAGGGCATTTTGCACGCAAGGTTTGTCTCATTAAAAGTGTCAGGCACCGAATTTCCGCATGCTACGTAAAAATTATATCGTTATATTTCAGTCAGTTATGTGAACATTTCTATAAACGATTATTTACATCAATTGATGAAGATTTATCTGGTTTTAAATTGATCTTATGATAGTGACGGCAAAGGTAATACAATAATAATAAAATCCGAAGAAAAAGAAAAGGAAGAACAAAAAATAAAGATAATAGAAAATGAAGAAATGAAGAAAAGATTAGAAAGAGAAAAAAAAATAAAGAAATCAGAAAAACTAACTAAAAAAAAAAACGAAGAAAGCGGAACAAAAATAGAACCAAAGGAGGGAAACCGTGCCAGAAGTAGGCTACATTTCAGGTCATCTTGGGTCATTATCAGGTCTTTTTATTACGCCCTTAATTTGGCGGAGTTCTGAAGATTAAGGAGGGTGTCGAGAGGGCAGGTGAGGCGGCCGCTAATGACGCTCTGATGGAAGACTCACCATTATCGCTGATTACACTCACCCTCTCACGGGAGCTCCTCACGTCCCTCCACCACAGCCACACCATAACTATGTCACACCGAGCCATGACTCTAGGTGTTCAAGTGGTCATACCGTCACTAGGTTTCAGGAAAGTATTGCCGTTAATGTTAGGAAGTTATAGAAGGGCCTCTCACAGGTTCTACAATCACAATGTTGCGAGGGCCAGGAAAGTCCCCATCACGAAGTTCTCAGAGGTCACATCATCACAAGGGAATTAAAAGTGCATATCATTATGGTTTCAATCGGTTACATATACTTTTAAGTCAGTGATTTTGTCGCTATATCCACAAGGTCATAATCACGAAAGTCTTGGTAGATCACATCCTCTCTAGATACTCAAATAGTCTTATCACGATGGTTGCAATAAGAATTTTCTTTAATAAGGGTCACAAAATATTGTTTCTTCAAGGTTTAAGTACATTAATATTTGAATGTAGGCACAGAAAATCATATCATTAGAATAGTAAATAGGACAGAAGGGTTAATAAAAAAGACAAAATATCATAGCAGAGGAAGAGAATATTCTGAGATGAGAAATATAAGTATAAAAAAATCCTGCTGAACGTAGTCCGACAAGCCTTAGAAACTGTGACCTAGGACTGATAACTCCTGAAGGTCAGCCAGTTAGTTACGTTGGGCTCTCTTCCTACTATAACTCTGCACAACGTACTAACAAGGTTACCAATATAGGTGGGCGAATCCCTCGCTGTACCACAGCAAAATTCGATGGGTCATAACCCTATATAAAAAAGACACAATACTTACCATCGAACTTTTTGACACCTTACTGTGATACATCCACTAATCAATTTTTGTTTTTAAATTTAATTGCTGTTTGTTCAAGGAATTGTGTTTACCAGTGCAAAACAGGCCCAAATGTGCGCACGGGTGCATGCAAGAGTGCAACATTTATTTCTAGTCCCTCATCCCAGAATGAGGTGTTACAAGACCTGCAGTGCTCTCTGAAGCAAATGTTGTGAATGATGTTAACCAAACAATAGTTGTGCCTACAATAGTCTATTGTTTACATCCTTGACCTCCACAGCCTGAATAAGCATACCAGTTTTACTACAAGATAGAGCTAGACTAAAATAGATGCTTAATAGTGTGTTTTATGCACCTAAAGATAATACAATACAGCAGCAACAGCTCGCTCTCTCTAATTTGTAAAATCGGCTAATCCTGTATGCCCTTTGTGGGTTACGAATTAGCGAGAGTGCGAGGCTTTACAGAGTCAACTAATGGACGAGAGATGCTCAACACACTGTTAAAAAATCCCGAGAGCATTACAGCTTAAAGCTTAACGTGGGCCCTCAGCTCTCAGGGCATCAACCAGCAAGATATAATTAATCTTATATTCTCTCAGCCTAATACTAGAGACAGGGATTCGTTTCGCAAACTATTTCATGTTGCATTGATACTGAACCGTTAATTATAGGGATATTTTTGTAGTTCGTATCGTATGTACACACTTTTATGAAAAGAAACGCGACTAGATCAACAGGACGTTTGTCATGCTACAGAGAATTTGACATTTACAACTTTTCCAGTTATAGCCAAATCAAATCAGAATTCCCAATTTTACTGCCACAGGTTAATTAGTTACACACATACACACGCACACACACACACACACACACACACACACACACACACACACACACACACACACACACACACACACATACACTACTACTACTACTTTGCTGTTACTCGGAATCGAGTATGAGGTATTAGGGATGTCACCTAGGTTAGTGAGTTTTGAGGTGACTAAAGAGACCGATACGGGACCCGCAGCATCATCCACATTCGTTGCAGATGTGGAGGGCTCCATCTACTGTGGGAGGGGCGGTGGCAGCGTCTTTCTGACGTTGGCGCCTATCTGCCTCGGTTTGCAGTCGGGCTAACTCGAAAGTAGTGACACCTTCTCGTGTGGTGCTCCTCCAAGCGATACGATGTGGAATAATCGACTCCCAAGTGAGGGGGTCGACTTGGCACCTTTTCAGGTTTGTCTTAAGACTATCCTTATACCTTTTCAATTGCCTACCGGCGATACGTTTACTGTTCGTTAGGTGACTGTAAAGTAGCTGCTTTGGCAGTCTACTGTCGTCCATGCGGGTAACGTGGCCAGTTCAACGTAGTTGTTCATGGATAATGGTAGCCTCGATGCTCCTACAGTTGGTGTCAGCAAGAATACTGGCATTTGTTCTCCTGTCTTCCCAGCGAACTCGAAGGATGGTGAAAGTTTACAAGTGCCTTGAGGTGCCTCCTGTATGTGACCATGTCTCACTGCCATTTAGTAGATTTAATAGAGTGGACAGGACCACTGCTCGATATACGTGTAGCTTTGTGGATAATTTCAGCTCCCTACAGCTGAAGACACGATTTCGGAGTCCGCCCAGTCTTGAGATGCACATCTGAGCCGATGCTGAATCTCTTCATCGATGTCTGTGGTCGTGGACAGGTGGATCTGAGATACCGAAAGTGGGCAACATTAGAAAGGGTAGTACCGTTAAGCTGGATGGATGATGGATGTGTGTCTGAACCAGGAGCAGGTTGAAAGTGAATCTGAGTCTTACGTAAATTCATCTCTAGGCTGAAGTGTGCAAATGCGTCTGCATAGGTATTCAGGATCTCCTGTAGGTCGTGTTCAGTGTGAGCAACAAGGGTGAGGTCGTCTGCATATTGAAGTTCAGTAATGGAAGCTGCCGACACCTTTGTTCTTGTCTGGAGTCGTCTTATGTTGAAAAGACCCCCTTTCACTCGGTACTCGATGTTCACCCCGCTGGCGAAATTGGCACTGATAGGAGTAAGGAAGGCACTCAAGAAGATGGAAAAGAGAGTTGGTGCCAGTACACACACTTGTTTAACTCCTGTTTAGATGGGGAAGAACTCTGACTGGGTGCCGTTGTGCAGGACACTGCCGTTCATGCCATCGTGGGGTTGCCTCACAATGGCAATGAATTTTGGTGGGCAGCCAAACCGGCTGAGGGTCCCCCAGAGGGCTTTCCTGTTGACCGAGTCGAAGGCCTTGGTGAGGTCGATGAAAGCCATGTACAGGTCACGACGCTGTTCTCTGCACTTTTCCTGTATCTGGCGGGCAGTAAAGATCATGTCAGTGGTGCCAAGTGATGGTCTAAAACCACATTGAGATTCAGGGAGGAAGTTTTCCGCCTAAGGAAGAAGCCTGTTCAGGAGGACTTGGGCGATAATATTGCCAGCTAAGGAGAGCAGCGAGATCCAACGGTAGTTGCTACAGTCTGACCAGTCTCCCTCGTTCTTATAAATATTGGTAATGGAGGCATCTTTAGGAGCTTGGGGGGATTTCCTCCTTTTCCCATATATTCTCCAGGAGAGAGTGGAGACGGCTGGTAAGCAGAGGTTTTCCTGGTTTATACATCTCGGCTGTGATTCCATCAGGTCCTGAGGCTTTGTTATTTTTCATCTGTTTGATGGCAGTAGCTACCTCATCCAGGGATGGAGGATAGCTGAGGTGGGTCAGCTCTGGATGCTGACGGACCTGCTGGGTATTCAGGATATCCACATCGGTGTTTCGGTTGAGCGATGAATGGTAGTAGTCTTTCCAGTGCTGAAGGAGGCCTTGGTCGTCTTTAATTATGTGGTTACTGTCAGATGAGAGAAGGGGGGCTGCGCCACGAGTGACTGGCCCATAAAATGTTTTAATGGAACTGAAAAATTCTCACATCTTGTGCTGATCAGCAAGTTTTTGTGCTTCACATGCTTTATTTTTAAGCCCGTTCTTCTTTAGATTTAGAAGTTCCCGCTGGGCTGCCGCATTCTTCTTGCGGAAGGTATCAGCTTTCGTCCGAGACTAACGGTTGTCCTGCCAGTCAGTAGGAGCAGCACGTTTATCATCGATGAGTACTTTGATTGCCGGGTCATTTTCATCAAACCAGTCCTGGTGTATTCTTTTGAACTGGCCGAGGTTCTCTCTGCAGGTTTCTCTCATAACAGTATTAAGAGTATCCCATTCAGCATTAAGACTCACGTTGTTTGCTGTTGTGTTGTTTATAAGCCCATATTCGAGCTGCTCTCTGAAAGCATGTGCTACCACTGGATCCTCCATTCGATGATCGGTGTCACAGTGGTCTGAGCCATGCAGGGCACGGGTGATGAGGACATCTCGGCGATCTCTTTCTCTGACAATGATGTAGTCAATGAGATGACAGTGTTTGGTTCGTGGGTGTTTCCACGGACCCTTGAACTTGTCGGCCTGCCTAAACAAGGTATTGGTGATAGTGAGGTTGTGATCAGCACATTTGCTGAGGAGGAGTAGGCCATTGGGATTACACTTGCCTGGGTCATTTCTCCCTATGGTTTCCTGCCGAATGTTAGCATCTCTGCTAACTCTGGCATTGAAGTCGCCAAGGAGAACAACCTTGTCTTGTCTGGGGATAGAGGTTAACACTCTGTCGAGGTCGGCATAAAAGTCCTCCTTGATGTAATCCTCTGCATCCAGTGTTGGGGCATATGCGCTGATGAAGAAGGCATGACGTGAGAGATTCAGTGGGACTCAAACAGTCATAATGTGCCCGTTGATCCCAATAGGCATTTCAGTTAGCCTGTGTAGAATGCGTTCGCGAATGGCAAAGCCAACTCCATAAATGCGGTTTCTCTCCGCAGCAGGTTTACCCTTCCAGAAGAAGGTGTAGCCATACTCAAGTTCTGTGAGTTGACCCTCATCTGGGAGCCGGTACTCACTGATGGCTGCTATGTCGATGTTATACCTAGTGCCAGCTCTTTTGCCAAAAGGGCAGTTCTTCTTTCAGGATGCGCATTTGTGCCAGTATCTAGAAGGGCCCTGACATTCCATGCAGCGATCAAAAGAGATTGTATGGTTTGTTTTTGTTTGGATCTCTGATTTTTATTGTGTTTTCGACTGCATAAGGATGACCTTTCTGGGTGCGGTTGCCCAGTCATTTTGGGTTTTTAGGCAGGCTATGCCTAGGGCTCCTTTTCTAGCCCCTCCCCATGTGGGGAGAGCAGAGTGGCTACTCGGAAGGGCTGCTCAGTCGCACAGACAGGACCGGATTGCACTGCTGCCTAGATCCCAGTATGTAAACGACCATCTTATCTGTGCCGCCCATATGCAGAGTTGTGACTAGAGACTCCCAGCAGTCATCTCTGCCTGTCCTCGTTGCCACTTGTTCATCGCCATAGGATATTTGGGGTTTATAAGGTGTTTTGATGATGAAGTGGGTGATGGCTATGCGAGAGTTAATTCATGTGGTGAGGCAGGAGCGCAGGCTGCAGCCACACATCTTAGCTTTCCCTTTTCCCGATCCAGTGGTGCAAGTGTTGCAGTGACTGTCGGAGAGGGAGAGTTGCAATGGACTGCCGAGAGCCCAGTGTGTTAGGTTTCGCCTTAGTAGCCTGTCCATCAGGCATTTCCTTCGTCCGCCGGTGTAGTCGTTGGGTTTCCATGGTAGTCACCTCTTCCTCCTACACTACCATTGGGGTCTTGTTTGATCTCTGTAAGCATGTCTACCTGATGTGGGGCTTCACAGCAGATTTTTCATTCGGGGCTTACTCCTGTAGCCTTACACCTGCCAAAGTTAATCTGCAAGGCAGCGGGGTGGTGCTTGGTAGGCACCAGGACGTGTCCACATGCCAGTGAGCCTATGAGCTGTCCCTAAGGGGCCCATTGCTACTCTGAGATCCCCTGCTGATCTAGCCTTGGCCCACGAGGCTCCCAGTTACCTGTGTGTTGCCACGAGGAGGCACAACAGTCTTGATGATGAGGAGGCTGTGCACTAGCAGGGGAATGCTTATGCAAGCTGGTCCCCTGTTCGCCACGAGGGCTTGCCAACGGCGGCAGCTGAAAGCGAGAGGGAGGAAACAGTGCTCGCACCTTAACACTAACATAATGCTACCACACTAGACGCATTTCACCACCCTGTGTGTGGCTACACACACACACACACACACTCAGTGTTTACTCAACATCCATACTTCCCAAGCTCTTCTATGCCTCCCCTACATGGCCACACAATGTAAACACCTAGAAAAAGTGCAAAAGAGGGCATGCAAGATTATTCCCTCCCCTGACCATCACCGCAGCCTCATCTGCACATTTGGTAAGAAGCTTCTGCACCATCCTCGACACCGGCTCCTACTACCACCTGAGATCCCTCGCCCAAGAATTGCTGTTCGACACCACAACCGCATCCAGCCCATATAAGCACGAACTGATCGCTATAAGAACAGTCCAGTCCCAACCATGGTAAAAATTATCAATAACTTGTCATCAACCAGTGTATTCACTCCCAGTCAATCTTACTTTTTACACTGTCACTATGTTGAAATGCCCTTTAGTTTGAGCTTCTCCACACCTAGTTATTATATATCATATTTCCATAACATATGTTACTTGTATTTTATTCGTAAATCAAGTGAATCATTCCCCAAATATGTAACTGTATATTTTCAGCCTTCCGGCTGCCATGCTCTTTCAATAAACCGTTAATTATTATTATTATTTTTTTTTTATTACACACACACACACACACACACACTTCAGCCTTCATAGGGTAAGGACGTGTGTAGTCGGCGCTGCCCGCTAGCGCGGCCGTGGTCTCTTGACCATGGAGACAGCTGCCAGCCCGGTCTGTCGGGCCCTCCCCTTTCCCATCTCCTCCTCCCCATCTGGATTTATCAACATCCTCCCACCAACAGTACAGTGCAAAGATTGACGATCAACCCACAACTGATATACAAAAGTGGCAATTTCAACTCGAAACAAATGTTGTTGTTTTTTTGTTTTTTTCCATTTATTGGGCACCCCCCACATCCTCGTGTAAGGTGAAGTGCAGAAGCGTTTACAGCGCCCAACAGGGAAGCATGCTAAGTTCATGCTTGTCTTATGTCTCATGAGTTAAGGGCGTAGAAGCCTGAAGAGTCGAGGACGTAAAAGCCTGAAGAGTCAGTGGTTTATGTCATCAAGTTATTGGAAGCTCCAACAACTCCCTGAATACGAATTCGCAACTTCCGATTTACAGCAGGTACCTACTTTGCTGCTAGGTGAACAGGGACCAAGGACTCTAGGAAGAGTGTCCAAACAACTTCCGCCAGCCCGGGAATCGAACCCGTGACATCTTGCTTGCGAGGCAAGAACGGTACCGCTCTACCACCAGCTCCCCAAAACAAATGTTAAGAGGGACAGTCGTGCCCAGCGGTCAATATTGACCTGACGCTGACCTGTCCTCAGTACACTCACCACCACCAACACTTGATGAGAAGCCAAGAAAGACTCCATACTACTCCAGGAGAGAAGTGAAGACTCCCTACTCCACCGAGGCAAATAACTCTAAATTCCTAACTACATCAAACGAGGAAGAAACACCATCTCCAACACCCTGTGTGAGCTGAAGGACCTACCCGGACCACGTGGTGCAGCTGTAGTGAGGTATCGGATTAGCACCCAGGTACAACGCAATGGCCATCCAATGAGGTCACAAAAATGTTTACAAGACCAATTAATCTATATGTTGACTCTATGTTTCTTATGTTTTGAATTGAAAGCTTTTGTCAATCAGGTGACCCACTCCCCGACTTCACCATATGTAACTTATCACCTCTGTTCATTGTATATTTTCAGCTTTTGGGCTGCCATGTTTTCTTAATAAACCGTTAATTATTATTATTATTATTATTATTAATATTATTATCAATATTATTATTATTGTTTTTATTATTATTATTATTATTATTATTATTATTATTATTATAATTATTATTATTTTTATTATTATTATTATTATTATTATTATTTTTATTATAATTATTATTATTATTATTATTATTATTATTATTATTATTATTATTATTATTATTATTACACACTACATCCTTTACCACTGAAGGGTTAAGACGTACCTGGCGCTCCTCTGGAAGCAGCCAGGCCAACTGTTATGTTGGCCCATACCAACTCCCTCCCCTGAACCCTCCTCCCCAGCGGAATATCAACAAGTTCTCACCAGAAGTTACTATTTCATTTAGGAAAGGAATTGAACCAGTGTTGAATAGTGGTGAACAGTGCTTAAGTCAGTGAAAAACATCTCAACAATAACAGGTGAGTCGTACCCAAGCTAACCTTCACCCAGTGATAACTGCCCCTCAGACTCAACAACACCAGCTATGTGTTAATCCGTCCACGATAGGGAGGCCTGGGACCACACCTCACTCACTTGAGTGAGTGAGGTCCTGTGACACCAGACCACCTGGTGTCCCCATGATGCTACGACACCACGTAGTGAATGAGTTGCTACAGCATCATGTGAGGTTCCTTAAAACACCATCTGTCAGGGAATTACTACACCACGTCAGGTCCCTCACAACACCACCTGTGAGGGAATTACTACACCACATCAAGCCCCTCATAATACCATCTGTGAGGGAATTACTACACCACGTGATGCCCTTCATAACACCATCTGCGAGGGAATTACTACAAATTGTCAAGCCCCTCATAATACCATCTATGAGGGAATTACTACACCACATCATGCCCATCAAAACACCAACTGCGAGGGAATTACTACACCACGTCAAGCCCCTCATAACACCATCTGTGAGGGAGTTACTATACTACGTGTCTGCTGTTCAACACCTCTGGGCACAAGATCTACGTGACCTTCACTGTAAACATTAATCTGTATGTTCATTGTATGTTCCTTTACCTTTCTATAATGAAGGCTTTTGTTCAACCACCAATGTCAATATATGTAATAAGTCAGTTATGTCCAATGTATATTTTCAGCCTTCGGGCTGCCATGTTATCTTAATAAACCGTTGATTATTATTATTATTATTATTATTATTATTATTATTATTATTATTATTAGTTATTACACACACACAGGGGGGGGGGGGGGGGATGGGCTGCAGCCCAGGGCGCAGCTGGTCGGAAGGGGGAGGCACACTCCGTTTGCTAAACACGGGTCTTCTTCATGCTTCATTATGTGAAAATTTTATGCAAGCTGCTTATGGGATAACAATTTTCAATCTTATGACAGTTAAATTTTATGCTATGCCGTTTGCAAAAAACTAAATTTATTTACTTAGTATTTTATCTGATTTTATTATGTTTTTTGTGCTTCTAATTATTGCTATATATTATCGCCACGCGCAATTGTGAGCGCCGGCCACATGATAAGTGAAGAAACTGTTTACAACTCAGAATAGCTTACTTAGCGAGATGGAGCTGGTAGCAGCTGTGTGACTGCCTGAGGGACAGTCTATCGCCTTCTACTGTAAAGGCAACATCTTGATTCTCGTCAGCCAATATCTTTCTGCAGGACATTAGATTTGTTCTCGTTGGTCTAACCCTAGACCCCAAAACATGAGTGTGATTGTGAACTGTTGAATCCTCTGAGAACTCTAAATAACTTTAATAAGTGTAATTATGAACTATATGTTGATCGTATTATTCAAACTGTGTCCTGATGTACCAGCAGTTGTTATATGTGAATTGTATTACATAAGAACATAAGAACATAAGAATGGAGGAAACTGCAGCGGGCCTAGTGGCCCATACTGGGCAGTCCCGTTTACATCCAACCCCTATTGCTCATATAAGCATCCAACCTATGTTTGAAGCTATTCAGCGTATTCGAGTTAATGATGATATTTGGTAACTTGTTCCATTCATCCACTACTCTGTTTTCAAAGCAATGTTTACCTATTTCACGCCTAAATCTAAATTTGTCCAATTTAAAACCATTGTTACGAGTTCGCTCCTGGTTGGATAGTTTGAGTACCTTTGTAATGTCCCCTTTGTTTAGCCTTGACTTCCACTTATACACCTCTATCAGGTCGCCCCTAGCTCTACGTCTCTTGAGGGAGTGCAAATTAAGATGCTTTAACCTGTCTCTATACTCAAGGTTCCTAATGCCCGGGATTAGTCTTGTCATTCTCCTCTGAATTCTTTCCAATGATAAGTCAACTCCTCTAATAGTATAAATAAGGTTGAATACGTAAGAGGGGATGGCGGTGTTACGGTCTAGGAACAACGATACGAATCCAGTCATGTTATTGTGATACTAATTACATCTAATGTGAAAATACTACAATAAAAAACGATTAATGCTAAGTGACAAGAGATAATGTTTCAGGGTACGTTTAGATCAATGTTAGGTTTTGACCGAATTATACTCATCGCGTCAACGACAAGGGTCTTATTGTCCTGCACAAGCCAAAATCGCTCCTATGAACGATTACACTTTATTTAAGGCAAAGCTAGTTGTCAATTCGTGACATCGACTTCTGTAAACAAAATCAGACTCACAGACATCCACTGTACTGGTTGAGCCAGTGTGGCTCAGTGTCTTTTGAACACTGGTGTGTGAGGTTTACTTTATGACCAATATTCATAAAAGATAATTTAAATTGATTGAAACACATCATAAATATTTCAGAGTGATCAGCTTAGACTAGACATTACGATATTTGTTTTGACAATTTGTGTTTGAAAGTTGAACAGAAAGTGAACATAAATGATATGGGTGTTTAAGTAAAATGAGTTGTGCTTTCTATTCATATCTTGTCAATATTGGTCCAAGTTAGTAAGTTTGTTTGAAGAAAGGTAATACACCTAGATAATATTAAAACACGTTAGCGTGAGTGACCATTACAAATGAGACTATTAATTGGTCTATTCGTAGTTATTTTACTCTCTTGCGTTTGAAACTTTTTAAGTGGAAATAAATGATAAGAAAACTAAAGTTTGTTCTTACTGTTCACGTTTATTTATCGAGTAAATACTGAAATTGCAGTAAGTACTCCAGTAACTGTTAGTAGATAAAAAACACGATACTTTTTTCTTGTTAGGCTAGCTAATTCATGAAACATTGGTGTACACATTTCGTAGTTATATGAAAATCTTGTACAGCATGTTTCCGTTTGTGCCCTCAACTGGCCCTAGCGTGAAGTAGCTCTCTCCATATCCTCCTAAATCTGTTCTTTTTCCAATTAATTGTATCTCCTTTTCCATCCTCTACACCCATTATGTTAAGAAAAAACAATGTTATTTTTCATAACAGGGTATGTTTATATACTTCACGTCTGTATTTGAGCAACAGATATGTCCGTAAAAAAAAAAAAATAAAAATATTTATATATATATATATATATTTCATGTAGATCCACACTGAAAACGTGGATAAGATAAATCTTGATAAAATCACAAGGAAAAGGGAAACAACAGAGCACCTTAGCTTTCGTCTTTATTCAAGACATCAAGATGTCTTGAATAAAGACGAAAGCTAAGGTGCTCCGTTGTTTCCCTTTTCCTTGTGATTTTATCAAGATATATATATATATATATATATATATATATATATATATATATATATATATATATATGTATATATATATATATATATATATATATATATATATATATATATATATATATTTATATATATGTATACAGTATGTACAGTATATGGCAAATTAATCACTGTAGGTGCTCGTGATCCATGTATATGCTGATAACCACATAGGAAACAAGAAAACACGCTTTTAAACAAATGCCTTAACATGGCTAAGAAATCGTTTTATAGAACTGATTCTAAGCCAACCCATGACAAGAATATCTTAGTAGTACCTTTTAACCAAAATTTCTCTCAAATTCCTCTACAACTGAAAACCTGGAACGTAAATGTAGCGTTTATTAACTCATGCACTGTAAAACAAATTTTCATTAAGAATTCCCACAATGCAGGTGGCTGTATTTGCAAGGTTCCTTTCAAGGAATGTAATATGTTCTACTTAGGCCAGACGGGAAAAAATCTTATAACTACACTTAAACAACATAAATATAGTGTTAGGACAGGCCAGGACTCCACTGCTCTATCCATTCATATGAGAGATAATATGCATTGCATTGACTGGGAAAATGCCTCCTCATTATTACCTACTAATTCAATTGTCAGTTGAAACATTATAGAATCTAGTCTCATTAAACATACCGAATCTGTCAAGATGATTTTGAGTAATGGCATGAACAAACTGGACACTTTTGTGATTGAGAAGATTTGTAACCAGGTGAAAGGGTTGGGTCACTCTACCTTATTACATGAATATGGTGGACACCTGCTGCCCATAGGGACTTTATCTCACTCTCCTTTCCTGTATATATTAACCTTGTCAATAATTACTCCTTAGTCTGTACTCACCCCTTCGTCAGCGGCATGCAAATATTCAGTGAAAATCACTATCCAGGTACGGCCACATACACTAGGTGGCACAGGCTATCCCAGATGGAGGCTTCAGTTGCTTAAGAAAAAGGCGAAGTGGCAGCTTTTGTGTGTTATATAATAAAGCCTAGGATAGCATTTGTTTTCCTTGTGGTGCAGTGGTACCACTCCCTGTTTACACGCCTAGGTTCTGGGTTTAAATCCTGACCCATGCGAGTAAACAGGGAGCGCTACCACTGCACCACAAAGAAAACAAATGCTATCCTAGGCTTTATTATATAACAAACAAAAGCTGCCACTTCGTCTTTTTCTTAAGCAACGGAAGCCTCCATCGGGAATAGCCTGTGCCACCTATTGTACTGTATGCGGTCGTACCTACCCTAGACTGGAGAGTGACTTTTACTGAATATTTGCATGCCGCTGACATCTCTGCTGAAACTTTAATTTCAACCTAAAACCTTGTTTTGGGACTTCCTTTGACGTAGAAGTTGAGGCAGTGCCACTGCACAAGAGAAGTAATAAGACAATCCACGCCATTCTAAAAAAAGCTAATATGTTATAATTTTTACTTACGGAATGGAATTTCAGACGACAATTATTTGATACAGCGTGTGTGTGTGTGTGTGTGTGTGTGTGTGTGTGTGTGTGTGTGTGTGTAAACAGGAGCTCTATTGCATCACAAGGCCCACAAGATTAAACAGCATGTGCTATACATACAACTTGGGTTAAATACATCTCGGCGAATGTTAATTCGCACCAGTGACTCCAGGTGGAACACTGTTTCCGCCACTTGCATTAAGCTGCTTACAAAGGCAGACTTAAATCTTCTTTGTTGCTTCTTGTGATTCTCAGTGTTCATTATGTTCTTCTGGTGACAGGCGCCGAGTAAGGTATTACTAACTAAAAAAAAAATTAATTCCTCTGTATGACATGAGGACGACGGAAATGTCGCCCGAGATAGTGACTTATCAATGTTCTGTCCCTTATCTGGAGTGTATGTCTGAAAATTTGATGGACTGGAGTCAACTATCTTTACATAATTATATTTACTCTACGAATTGTTACCAACGACTCATCGTAGGCAAAGTTCTCACTCTCTTTATTTTCTTACTATTTTTAGATAGTGCAAAACGAAGCAGACTTTTAATTCAGCAATAAATACGCCCAGTTTGTTATTCAGAGTGCAAGCTGACTTCGCTTCGGAGATTCAGTGTTTTACCCGAGTTTCACGTCCCACCATGATCATTGTGGCACCCTCTTATAATATTTGACATGCTAAGAGAGAACATGCATAATCGTATTATTTTTGGCAGCATGATGGAGTAATACTAGATATTTGTCTAGTTATTACAAAAGAGCTTGATTATTGCAAGAAGCAGCTTATGTGATGACCCCAATATTATTAATTAAGCCTCCAGGTCCATAAACTTAATTTCTAACTGACTACGAGGATGAAAGATCTTCTAGGAGGACCCCGGCCAAATCTTTCTAACAGCTTCTCACAAAGTCTTTGTTATTTTTGTATTTACAAATATGCACCAGGTTTTTTCCTAAAAACATAATGACTGGCGCGAAATGTCAGTATTGTAGATGTTGTCATTGTAAGGAAACAACCAATCATTGTCGCATTTAAATAAAAGTGATGTGAAGAAAAAATAGAAAGATGTTCCCAGGAAGGTAATCTAGGTAAATCACTTGATTCGGTCCAAGAAATTATCAGTTGAAGGATAAAGTCCCCACATCGACCTCTTTGCATTAAAAGTAGGAACGCTACTAATGCGTGATGAGGCTGTAATCTCATTGACTGATAGCTGAACTCTGACCAACCTGAAAAGCTATGCCTGGTAATTGGTATACAGTATACTTCCTCTTATAACGTGGACAAAGACACAGTTTATATTCGTGATCTTGACATAGAACATTAAGAAGTCTCGCACACACACATAGCTAAGAGGCTATTGGGCATGATCATTATAAACGTCCATAAATAGATAGAAAAACAAAATTACATTGGCAGTATATGCTAGTGTGAATTAAAAAATATATATTCTGAAGCTGCCAAAGAAACTTGCATCCCTATCCTCTACCCGAACTCTACCAAGACTCATATGCAGCAATGCAACAGGTTAAGTGCACTTAAAAGAATAAACTGAAAGACTGTAAAATATATGAAACGCTCACAAGAGCCCTCGAGAGGAATGGATCATGGGTGGTTACTCCTGGGAGTCGTCTGGATAAATGCATCATGACAAAATATCCTAAATGAAAATTTAAAAGGATTTACCATGGTCACAAGCTCACAGAAAGCACCTAGACAGAGGAATCGTGGATAGAATAGCATCATCACTCGTCTGAAAGGGAAGGAACACCTGGGAAATTGTTTATGAAGGTTGCACGTATCTATTACCCGCGAAGGAAATATCTTGATAGATGTACTAAGAATAAAATTTCTAATTAGTTCTAAAGAACGATGACTCAAACCATTCTCAGAATCATGAAAGATGTACTATGGATAAAAATTTACCATAACAGAAACCTTTTGACTGAAGAGAACATTCAACCCAGAAGAGTTCCTGGAAGGGTACACCCGTGCTATAAGCGCAACAAAAAGGTTTAAGACTCAGAATCAAGAGGGATGTACCGTGACCAGAACCCTCACAGAAATTATTCTGTCTCACAAAAAGTATCTGGAAGGATGCGGCAACGGTTAGATACCTCTAAGCCTAGGAGTCGGCAGGAGGCAGAATACAATCCCCTGTGTGCGGGTCCCAGCTGCCTCCCGGCCCTATACACAGCTCAACCTGGCACCTCCCAGCTCCACCATTACGCTTCAGCTAAGGGTCGGAGAGGGTCGATCTCCCAGCCGCTAATGCTCCACTTTTATCCTCCCACTAACATTTCTCAGCCTTTATTATATATTTATTTTAACCCGGATGTCCGTTTCCCAGGTCGTGAACTCCGGGGTGTAAAGGTTTACCGTGTGACTTTGTGGTTCTCCCAATAATCTCAAATGTGTATGTGTGTGTGTGTGTGTGAGAGACAGAGAGATTCATCGTTTTTCTTAAAGGTGACTAAAATGATTTTAGAGACCTTACGTAACGGTTGTTAGAAAACCTAAATTAAGTGTCTTGCATATTAATGGTCTAGGGTTTTGGATAGTCATTATTACTGCTTTTCAATGGCTGTATTCAATAACCTGGAATATTTATGGTTCCGGCCTTAAGATACTTATTGTTAACGCTCTTGGGTCACGGCTGTTTTAAACGTAAAACAAAACAGCAGGTGATTTTGTTTAGTTCAAGGTAAAGTCATTGGCTAGTCGAGAGCTTACTAGTAGACCAGTCTTAAGATATTTTTGCAATATAAAGCACAAACGGCATTGCGTAAGAGAGGCTCCATTAATCTTCTTTAAAAGTTTCAATAGCATTGCTGTCAAATATCATAAATAGTGTTATAAACATCCATTAATAGTGTTGTAATGCTTCATTAATAATATTATATAAGTTAATTGATAGTGCTGTTAAGCTCCATAAAGAGTGATGTACACCCCCATTAATAGTGTTGTCAAGCTCCATTAATAATGTTGTGAAGCTTAATTAATGTTGTAACACAGCTTCATTAAGAGTGTTGTGAAGCTCCATTATGAATGTTGTAAAGCATCATTAATAGTGTCGTAAAGCTCCATTCATAGTGCTGTACAGCTCCATTGACAATGTTGTACAGCTCAATTAATAGTGTTGTTGAGCATCATCAATAGTGCTGTAAAGCTCCATTAATAGTGTTGTAAAGCCCCATTGACAATGTTGTACAGCTCAATTAATAGTATTGTTGAGCATCATTAATAGTAATGTAAAGCTCCATTACTAGTGTTGTTAAGCATCATTAATAGTGATGTAAAGCTCCATTAATAGTGCTGTAGAGCTCCATTGACAATGTTGTAAAGCTCCACTAATAGTGTTGTAAAGCTCCATTAATAGTGCTGTAAAGCTCCATTGACAATGTTGTAAAGCTCCACTAATAGTGTTGTAAAGCTCCATTAATAGTGTTGTAAAGCTCCATTAATAGTGTTGTTAAGCATCATTAATAGTGATGTAAAGCTCCATTGACAATGTTGTAAAGCTCCATTAATAGTATTGTTAAGCATCATTAATAGTGATGTAAAGCTATATTAATAATTTTGTAAAGCTTCATTAATAGTGCTCTAAAGTTCCATTAATATTGTTGTAAAGCCTCATTAATAGTGTTTTAAAGCTTCATTAATGTTGTCGAAAAGCTCCATTAAAATTCTTGTAAAGCTCCACTAATAATGTTGTAAAGCTCCATTAATAGTATTTTAAAGCTTCATTAATAGTGTCGAAAAGCTCCATTAAAATTGTTGTAAAGTTCCACTAATAATGTTGTAAAGCTCCATTAATAGTGTTTTAAAGCTTCATTAAAGTGTTGTAAAGCTTCAGTTACTGATCTTCCTCCTAAACAGACTTCTTCCTGAGACGAAAAATTTCCTCCCAGAATCTCAGTGTGGCTTTAGAACATCACGTGGTACCACTGACATGATCTTTGCTGCCCGTCAGATACAGGAAAACTGTAGAGAACAGCATCGAGACCTATGCATGGCCTTCATCGACTCGGTCAACAGGGAAGCCCTCTGGCGGACCCTTAGCCGGTTTGACTGGCCACCAAAATTCTTCGCCATTGTGAGGCAACTCCACGACGGCATGAACGGCAGTGTCCTGCACAATGGCACCCAGTCTGAGTTCTTCCCATCCAAACTGGGGTAAAACAAGGATGTGTACTGGCGCCAACTCTCTTTTCCATTTTCTTGGCTGCCTTCCTTACTCGTGCTAGTGCCAATTTAGCCGGCGGGGTGGATATAGAGTACCGGATGAAGGACCTTTTCCAAATATGACGACTCCAGGCAGGAACAAAAGTGTCGGCAGCTTCCATGACTAAACTTCAGTATGCTCACACTAAACGCGAACCACAGAAGATCCTGAACACCTATGCAGATGAGTGTGCACACTTAGGCCTTGAGGTGAATGTGCGTAAGACTCAGATTCTCTCTCAGCCTGCCCCTGGTTCAGCCACATCTCGACCATCCATCCAGCTTAATGGTACTACCCTCTCTTATGTCAACCCCTTTCAGTATCTCGGCTCCCACCTGTCCACCACAGAGGACATCAATGAAGAGATGCACATCAGATCAGATGTGCATCTCAAGCCTTTGGCAGACTCCGTATGTCGAGCAGTGGTCCTCCCATGGAGGTATAATAGGGTGGATGCGGCATCTGCTCAGAAATGTGAGCTGCCAATTGTGGTTGGTAAAAGAGGCAAGGTCGCGGACGTGTCCCGCCAGTTAACAGTCACCAGCTCACAGGTGCACATGTTTCTCTTTGTGCGTATAATATATAAATATCCCAGTATCGTGTGCTGCTTATAGATATACTGCTAGGTTCGACAACGAAATTTAGTTCAACAGTGTTTAACTAAGCTTCATTCAGTAGGTGTTACTGTTATATCCCTAACTTTTGACGGAGTAGCATCAAATTTGTCTCTGATTAACCACTTTGGTTGCAATCTCGAGCATGACAGTCTAAAATCATATTTTCCACACCCAGTGACACAGCAGCCAATTTATGTATTTCTTGATCCTTGTCGCATGTTAAGGCTTGTGAGAAATTCTTTCGGAGATAAGAAAGCCTTCAATGATGGTCATGGTAAGTTTGTGAAATGGGAGTACATTGAACAGTTGCACAACCTCCAAGAACATGAAGGACTTCATTTAGGCAATAAACTGAGAATTGCACACATTGCATGGATAAAGAAAACAATGAATGTGAAATTAGCTGCACAGCTACTTAGTGAATCAGTTGCAAAGTCTTTGACGTTTTGTTTCAATGAAAAAAAAAGTTAATTTGATGGCTGTGAAGCTACTAATGATTTCATTGTGATTTTTAATACAAGTTTGACCGAATGAACAAGGAATTTGCATGCCAGTAGCTACAAATGTCCAATTAAAAAACAGAATGCTGATGAAATCATAAGGTTTCTGAGAAAAGGAAAAACACATATGAGATCATTATAACTCCTTGATGGCAAAGAGCTACTGAAGTTCAACAATAAAACTGGTTTCCTTGGTTTCATATTTTGCACTTCGGAGTTTGTAGAGCTTATATGAAAATTTGGTGGCATGTCCTAATACTGTTTTAAGCTTTTTATTGAAGTACAAAATGAGTCAAGATCATAATGAATTGTTTTTCGGATAAATTAGAAGCATGGGGGATGTAATAAGAACCCCACAGTTAGGCAGTTTTCTGCTGCTTATAAAAAAATCATGGGACATAATGACATGAATGATATAGTTCGTGGCAACTGTTTACCACTAGAAACTGTACCAATACTGACTGTGCCTAGCAGATGTGCAAATAATGTTAGGGTAGACACTCTCTCTGTGAATGCTATTAATGCCTCTGTTTTGAAACACAGAGTTATAGATAACGTGTTGTCTGAGTCATCTTTAGCTAATGAGGAGGAGCATGATTATACTTATGTTCCTAGCAGTTTCCATTTGTCCCATTGTTCCAACAAAATTGTTGCATATATAGCTGGCTTCGTTGTGTTTCAGTTAAAGAAATCTCTACACTGTGAAACTTGTGTTGATGCCTTAACAAGCACTAATTTTGGCCAGATGCATTCTCTGATTATGTTGAAAGCCAAAGGGGGCCTGATATATCCTTCAGATGATGTTATAGATATCTGTGTTAATTGTGAAAAAAAGTTTAGAGTAACAATGTCATGCAGACAAAATACAGATCTAAATTTAGGAAGAGTATATTTACACAGACTTGTTCATTGAGTGTTGTCAAGTTACACTAACAGAGAAGTATTTCCTAAACTATTTCACCACATGTTTGATATAGAACCTATGGAAAATCACATACATTTATTGATTAAAGCAGTTGCCGAAAGATATTTGCAAGTAAAATATGCATAAGCTGCAGAACAGTGCAATGCTAAGTTACAAACTCAGGTTAAGGTAAAGAGTCGTCAGATATACACAAAGCTCATTCATTTCAGTGGCCAGTAGGATTATGTACTATACATACAGACATCGTATTAAAAATACAGATGTTTATTGTGTTATTTGTATATATTTTTGTGAATAATCAAGGTTAATGAACTTTCTCACTTTTGTCCACATCAGCAAATGTATTTATGAATGAACAGTAGAACAATAATTCATGTAGACTAGCACTACGCACGTCGTTGACTGGTGAGGTGTGGAGGCGGGCAGAGGGCTCTTGCCAACCATCCTTTGGTGGCAGCGTGGCTCGCTGTCTTCACTTCCTACAGCACTCCTGACAGCGCTATACACCGCTCAAACCGCCTCCACCCTATTAAACCTCCATGGGTCCTCCCCACCCTGCTATATGCTAGTGAGACATGGGTTACATACAGGAGGTGCCTCAAGGCGCTGGGAAGACCAGAGAACAAATGCCAATATTCTCGCTGACACCAACTGTAAGAGCATCGAGACTACCATTATCCACGAACAACTATGTTGGACTGGCCATGTTACCCGCATGGACGATAGTAGACTACCATGGCAGCTACTTTACAGTTATCTAACGAATAGTAAACGTAACGCTGGCGGGCAACTGAAAAAGTGCCAAATCGACCCCATCACCTGGGAGACGATCACTCCACACCGTAACGCTTGGAGGATCACCACGCGAGAAAGTGTCAATACTTTCGAATTAGCCAGACAACAAACCGAAGCAGAGAAGTGCCAGCGCTGGAAGACGCTGACGCCGCCACTCCCGCACTAGATGGTAGCCATCCACATGCACATCATCTGTGAACGACTCTACTGGTCCCGTATCGGCATCTTTAGTCACCTAAAAACTCACCAACCTAGGTGACATCCTTAATAACTCATATTACTGTATCATAGCTGGGTGATCGTCATACTGGATTCTGAGTGACAGCAAAGTAGTAATAAGTAGTAGTAGATCTTGCATGAGAGGAATATTCACAATATCGTTCCTGGACAATTATATATATATATATATATATATATATATATATATATATATATATATATATATATATATATATATATATATATAGAGAGAGAGAGAGAGAGAGAGAGAGAGAGAGAGAGAGAGAGAGAGAGAGAGAGAGAGAGTCTAAGTATTAATATTTCTTGTAACACCTACTATATTTACAGTACCTGCTTTTATTGTACCATCAAAACCGTTTTATCGGAAATTATCGTGAAAATAGATAAGAAATTACCATTGATAGATAAGAAATTACCATTGCAATAAATATATTTGCCAACTACAATTAATCCTGATAGCTCTGTCCTCTTGTTCAACCTTAATACTGTACAACCCATGTTGTACTGCTTCCCCACTATATTTATTTTTTCAGTTCCACTGTAATTTATGTATATACTTATAATATAAATAAAAAAATAAAATAAATAAATAAATATAATAAATAAATATTGAAGTGATAACCTTGGTAACATTATGAGATGTTATGACCACCATGCTATTGTACTAATCCAGATGTTACTAAATGTTACATAATACTTCCTTAAGATAAATGTATAGTATATATCTGGTGCCTAAAAGAGAGCTCAGGTTCCCAACTGTCTCAGCCATGTTAATATTGTTATTATTTATCCACTCTGCATCTGTGTTTTTTGGCTATTCAGTTCAACTCAATATATATATATATATATATATATATATATATATATATATATATATATATATATATATATATATATATATATATATATATATATATATATGTAATATTCAGAAATTTCAGAGTGATTTCGAATGCCCCGCCATTGGCAACACTGAGCGTTCAAGGTCATGGGAGGGGAGAGAGCGCTCCCTGCTCCTAGAGAGAGATGGTGGAACTAGGCCTATATGATATTAAATGTAGTTTACCGATTTAATAATGATGCGATTCATGAAGTAAGGGACTATTATTGAATTTTAAAATATTATATATCGTTTACCAGTCTGAATAATGTTACGGGTGTCCCAAGGAGTTATTAGTTTGGCGGAAAATAGGTCACGCAGACCTAAGCTGACGCCTTGAGAGACGACCCGGCCTCTCTCTCAGTCCCGGATAGCACTCACACAAACAAGACGTCCCTGCGCGTCTGTCCCAGAAATAGTCACGTGGCCTAGTCACCTGTGCTGAAATATTGCAGTATAACAAGGTTTCCGTGAGAACCCACTTGACTGGAGTTGACCCGGAGTTGACTGCGAGAGATTGACTGCCGTTTGAGACTGCCGTTGATGATTGAGGGTGGCGATTGTCGCCATTGGACCGATCAAAGTAGGCCTGTCACTGTTTAGCGGGGTAGCAAAGGATCTCTTGAGTGAACGAGTGCTCCCGACAACTAAACGACACGGGGCGCTAAAGCTTCTCTCAACTGTACAAGGTCTGATTGGCTCACTCCCGTCCGCTTTATGGACGCACTGGGAGTACACTGAGGCTATCTGAGTAGACTAATGGTCACACACTGAGACCGTGAGTCTAGGTCTCTAGGAGATACCTGGAGGAACATTTTCCCTCCCTTATTACGGGTGTAGTTTAATAGTTTCTAGATAATTTTGATAATATTGTTTTGAATGTTTGTGCCATCAAGTGGAACCAGAGTGATACTGTGATTTGATTCTTTTAATGCCTCTGATTGTTCTTCATAATTCTGATCTCAGGTATAACCTTGTTCCCCAGAGTAGTGGTTAGGTTAGGTTAGGAAGTGTGCATCTGTTGGGGTGCTATAATTTTGTTGAGTGCCCTTAAGGCCTATTCATTGTAGAGTATTTAATTTCTTATTTTATTACCATTTCCTCAGTGACTGATATAATTTTGTTGAGTGCCCTTAAGGCCTATTCATTGTAGAGTATTTAATTTCTCATTTTTATTACCATTTCCTCAGTGACTGATATAATTTTGTTGAGAGCCCTTAAGGCCTGTTCATTGTGCAAGCAACATTTCTTAATACTCCAAATTTATTGTTGCCTGAGTTTCTAATAATTTCTAGATCCTGTATAACTTTTATTCCCCAGAGTAGTGTTTAAGTTCAAGTTAAGAGGTGCGCATATTGGTGTACCATTATTGGATTGTGTTTGTAGTGTTGGAGGGAATATAAGTGTCTAAATGTAACAGTGTGTCTCATTCATCCCAGTCACAGACGCTATCCTTCCACGGGTCACGGACAATTTATTTGTTAGTAGAGTAAGTGTTCTTGTGCTGGTTCGGGAATTTTCTCAAAGGGGCGCTTCCACTGCCATTACCATCTATTAGTTTTAAATAAACCCCAAGTCAAGTGAGAAATTAAAGTCCAGTAAATTCCGACCGGTTATATATATATATATATATATATATATATATATATATATATATATATATATATATATATATATATATATATATATATATATATTTGAAATATATATAGATATATAGTTATATATATATATATTTATTTATATATACAGTGCATGAGTTTACTAAATTCACAAATCAAATAAGATAATAATCTGGATGTCCGATTCATGGAATCTCACATCACCCCCAGATAGTACTGTAAGTTAGTCACACGACTAGCTTCAGCTGTGTGTTGTTAACTGTGTTCGCAAAACTGGTATTGGTCTACAACATTACATCCTTGGTAGCGGTCATGTGCAATTTCCTGCGTGGGATTGTAAGATGGGAATTTTGTCCTCCCAGGAAGCAATCCAGTGTCTTGTATAGCAGTCGTTATCTGGCAAGAAGCGATTATGCTGCTCTCTCTCTCTCTCTCTCTCTCTCTCTCTCTCTCTCTCTCTCTATCTATCCATCGACCTATCTTTCTATCTATCTATCTATCTATCTAGACATCTATCTTTGCAATACATCCAAATCTGCTGGGTAGAAACTGACATGAAGAGAAGTGTTTTGTGAATTTTGATGCTACAATCTGAGTGTTTGTACGATGCTTAACAGAAAATAGGTGAAAGTCTAACAATATTAAAACAAAGAGAAGCATTGATACAATGAACACACTCGACCCCTTATTCTTTGTTTTGTGTATATACTGTGTTTACTTGATTTAGTTTCGGGTAAATATTTTTATGGAGAATGGCCCTGACCTGGACTCTGAGAGTGTGCGTACTACTACTACTATTTACTTTTTTTTTAATCGCCTCCAGCCTTCCCCAATAGCCATACCTTCGCCACCATTTTATTACCTTAATATTAAATATCCTAATACATAAGTAGCTATCCTAGCTGTGTTGAGTTAGTTGAGCCGCAGATCTATGCGGCATTCAGTGACTCTAGCCTCATAGTCAATATCTGCAACTGTGTCGGCTTTAGGGCCGATGCTCTCGTTCCTCTGAGGCAGAGCAAAGCCGACCGAGGAAGAGAGAAGGACAGTCGACATCTCATCCAGGCTGTAACATAACTTCTGGGCTGCTGCTTCTGTTCGGATATCATCTCCGCGAGTCTGGCGTAGAAACATCTTGCACTTGGTCCCATCCCACCAGAGGTTGTGAACACTAGAGGAGTGAAGCTGCCTTGATCACCGTTCTGAATTCTCTCCCCGAATATCCTTATCTTGTCGTTCTTGTTCCTCCTGTGTGCAGCATCGAGAGCTAAGTTAAGGTGACATGCAGCCATGGGATCAAAAATCCTATTGTCGAAGAAGGCTCGCTGTCCCCGTGTCCAGAATCCTCGAGCACTGACGTCAACAAGGGCTTCCTTGGATGTGTTTGAAGTCCTATGTTGGAAAATCTCACCGTCCAATGGAAGGAGGGTCGGTTCTACACTGACATCCCGGCAGATTTCCTTCAATATATTTACTGTGAGATCCCTTAATTCGTCATGCCTCATGCATATAAAGCACTCTTTCTTGCACACCATGGCGTGATCGTCGTCATAGGAAGAGCCACACATGCATTGTGAGGGCAAACCTTCTACTGACCTATCGTATCTTAAAGCATTGGCATCTGTATATTCTTGTTTATTGAGACTGAAACCATTTGCCCTTATCGGTAGCGTAGTTAACCAGCTCGAGGAGCCCACCTCCTGCGCTATAGCTACTTTTTTCTTCAAATTCTCTGGTACTTGCAGCAACAGTTGCTGTAACTTATCACTTTGGCCGTGCTGTCGGTCTGTCGTAATGGACCTTCGAATCTTGTTTACTTCACTGGTATCCACCTCCCCTGTTGCGTTTTTATTTAGTTTGTGGTCCATGAGGGCCGCCTTGAACTTAACTGAGTTTTGATGTTCGGTGGCAGCAATCTCCTCTGGATTGGTCAGTCCCATTCCTCCCAGTCTCGGTGGTAGTGCAAGGGGTGATCTTTCTGCTGGGGTTAAGTGAGGGTGTTTCACTAATTTAGGAATGAAATTGACGCTGATAGCTTCTTTCAGAGGGTGGAGGAGGGGTCCGATATCAGGGATAGTGCGCATCAGGTAGTTCCAGCGATGCTTGACTCCATGGGTGACTGCCGCAAAAGCCGCATGATGCTTTGTGTTCTCAATCTCAGACAGAGCTTGGATTTCCCTAACCCACTCATTCACATTTTCCGCTACATACTCGGTCTTGAAGTCCGTCGTGCCGATTACTGCGCCTAGGTGTCTTTGGCCATCCTTTGTTATTTTTAACTCACTTCCACTGAACCCCTCCATTGCCCGTTCATAAAGTATCTGGCTTCACAATGAGGAAGGACTTGCTGGCGTTTGGGTGGTACCCTATTTGTGGACCTCGTGATTTTACCAGATCCCACCACTTTTTGATGTCCTCCACTTTTCCTGCTCCTGTAAGGTCGTCAGCATATGCCACTTGCTTGATCTCAGTTGTTTCAAATTTGATTGTGTGTTGGAGCACGGATAGGCCTAATGCGTACATTGCCATTGTAACAGGGTCCCCTTGCGTTGTTTCTGTTGACTGTATGATGGTATCACCTCTTAGAGCCTTGTTGTTTACTATATACAGGTCTGATGGATTCTTATAGGAGTTTTCAACATACATTGCAAAGCTTGGCCGCTTGATCTTGATGTTGTGCAGTGCGTCTTTGCGGTTAAGTATGTTGAATGCGTTTGAAGCGTCCACCAGGAGAACGGCCTCACAAACACGCTGCTCAAATATCGTTCTCATGGCGTGAATGGCAGCCTCCAGCCTCACCCAACAGCCACACCTTCGCCGCCATTTTATTACCCTAAAATTATATATCTTAATACATAAGTAGCTACCCTAGCTATGTTGAGTTAGTTGAGCAGTAGATTTATTCGGATTTCAAGGACTGGTGCTTCATAGTGTCACGTGCCTGTGGCGCTCGGGAACTCGCATAGCGTGAGGCATATGTTCACGCCTCCATTTCATACAAGCTATTAATAATTTGTTAATTGTACTTATTATATTATTATTGTTCTTAGTTACTTAGGTTAATTGTATATTTATGTATGTTATTTATATGCATCATTGTGTTACTCTGTTAAGTCAAATCAAGAGTAGTGTTAATGAATTATATAAATTACACTGGTCAACATAAAAAAAAAATTCTAATGGTTCTGGATCAAAACAGTCTGATTCTAGTGTAATTGTATGTGCTGAACTCAATTATGACATTCGTATAGCTGTATCAGGCTCAGTTTTCCAGAACCAGCATATCTATATATTTAGTGTACCATGCTATTCATACATTAATTTATATGCTCATAGGCTCCACTTATGCAATTATTTTGTCCTGATTTGTGCTTTTTTGTTTGTTTCAGTTTGCTGATTCATGATATTGCATATCTACACCTGCATGATTTGTAATTACTCGGAAATTAACAAAACATGGAACGTCGCAAGTGTGTGAACGGTGCTGACAGTTTTTGCTACATATGTGGTGCCTTCACTCCTGGTAGCCTCAAGAAACCAATCACAAAAGCTGTTCGACTGAACTACAAAAGTTACTTCAAATGTCATTTGGGTGACCAAGACAAGAAATGGGCACCTCATGTAGCCTGTAAGTCTTGTGTTAACCACCTGAGCGAGTGGATGTGTGGTAAACGAAGTTCAGGAATGCCGTTTGCTGTACCAATGATATGGCGTGAACCTAAAGACCACAGTAGTGACTGCTACTTCTGTCTCACAAATATTAAGGGAATAAAAATCAAGACACGAGGCAAGGTACAGTACCCCAATATTGCTTCTGCAATCCGACCAGTACCGCACAGTGCTGAACTTCCAGTCCCAAATCCACCGACTGAACAAGAATTGAGTGATTCCGATTGTACCTCTACCTCAATGGAAAACGACTACCAGGATGACTCTGAAAATACCAGGCCTAAACTATTTACTCAAGAAGCGTTTCATGATCTCATCAGGGACTAAAACTTGTCAAAGGAAAAGGCTGAAGTTTTGGGATCCAGACTAAAGCAGCGTAGCCTGCTAGAAGATGGAGTGCATATCACTACAGCGCGTTACCGACATAGACAGCTGTCTGCATTTTTCAAGATGGCAAACAACCTTTGTTATTGCAAGGACGCAGTATCTCTCATGCAACAACTCTGCAAGTCTGAAACATACAAAACAGAGGATTGGAGGCTGTTTATAAACTCAGGAAAAGACTCTCTGAAAGCTGTTCTTTTACACAATGGCAATCGGTTTCCATCTGTCCCAATAGCACACGCAACAAAAATGACTGTGAGCTATGAAACAATGAAAATTCTGTTGGCCGCTATAGAGTATGAGAAACACCAGTGGAAGATGTGTGGCGATCTCAAAGTCATCAGTTTACTACTGGGCCTTCAGAGTGGCTACACAAAGCACATGTGCTTTTTGTGCTTGTGGAACAGCAGAGCTGATGCAGAGCACTATGTGAGAAAGGATTGGCCGACAAGACCAAGAGATGCGCCTGGAAGGTTTAACTGTGCTCACAATCCGCTTGTAGATCCAGAAAAAGATATTTTTGCCTCCACTGCATCTAAAGCTCGGTTTGGCTAAAAATTTCATCAACGCTATGGATCAATTCGGTGCTGGGACTCTATACTTATCTCAGAAACTAGGTGGTGTGGTTTCCGAAGCCAAGTTGAAAGCAGGTGTCTTGAATGGACCACAAATTCGTATACTAGTTAATGATAGCGAATTCACCAAAACATTGAACCCACTGGAGAAAAAAGCATGGGAATCATTTGTCAATGTGTCAAAGAATTTTCTTGGAAACTATCGTGCTGACAACTACAAAGAAATCGTAACAACCATGCATCAGAATTATCATGCATTGGGAGCAAGGATGTCCTTGAAATTGCATTTTTTCCACTCTCATATTGAATTTTTCCCAGGTAACCTTGGAGACGTTAGTGATGAACACGGCGAAAGATTTCATCAAGATATCGCCATAATGGAGAGCAGATATCAGGGACAATTCAGTCCTAACATGATGGGCGACTATTGCTGGACACTGCAACGAGAAGAGAGCAAGCTGTACAAGAGAAAGTGTAAAGTTCAGAAGCACTTTTAGAACTTCATATTTTGTCATTATAAAGGATTTGAACTTATGTTTTTTGGTACAATTTTTTATGAGCTTATCTGTGATAGGTTTAAAATTGTATCTTGCATGACGCGATAATGTTACTATATTTACTATTTTTTTTATTCTTTAAGAAAGTAGGTCTGATGGCAGAATGAAACATCCAATAAATATTCATTAATATGAAATTAGTCAGGAAAGCACAGTCACTTGAGATAATCTCATCTTTTGCACGACACGTGATGGAATATTAAATATTTGTACCTATTGATTTTTTTTATAAAACCTGGTCTGATAGAACAAAACAAATATCAGATTCGAATTCAGCAATATGAAATTAGTTGTGTGAGCATGATCTCATATGTGAACCATTTTGACTGTTGACCAGTGTTATCTAGCAAATGTCCTGGATCACGTGATATGAGATGCGCTCCTCCACGACGTGCCCCACTCTTCCCCAGTAGCGAAAAACCGTGGCATATGGTAGACGTGTCCATTCGTTCTCTAGCCTTGACCCTTGTCTAGTGCCTTGTCCAGTCTTCTGCAATGCCTTAGTGGTATCAGGTATTAGTGACACGTTTAGTTAGGCCTAGGAAGGGATCCTGGTGGTAAGGAATCTCCTGTTTGGTAGGAAATAACTATTTTGTAGGGATTGTTATATATATATATATTTTGTATGTCTATGTAATATAGTTATGTTAAGTAGTATTCTTTTGGTCTAACTCCTTAACGGTGTATTTTCACCCTTCCGGCATCACTCTTATTTTAATATATAATCACTTATTCCCTTAAATTCTTGTTTGCTAGTCAGTACTCCCTTTAGAACATAAATTGAATTAATTAATTATCTTCCGTTTTGTGACTTACTTACTTCAACTGTTCTTACTTATTCAAATACATTTAGTTGAGTAGGTTTTTGTGGGGATAATTATTGCCGTGTTCCCTATTTGTTCCTTTATTTGTGAATAACTTGGGGTACTAATGGGGTAGGTTTCACTCCCCAGGTATAAAGGGTAGTGGGATCCCGACAAGTGGGGGCCTGTGTCCGGGAGCTAACCACCATTGTTGTGTCATATCAAGTGTTGTTACTCGCCAGGTGTTGTTTCATCCCTAAGTATTTTTGGATGCAAGTTGCTGTGTTCACAGTGTTCATTTATATTGCTCCTGTTATTTCTTAAGCTACTGGTGAGTTAACCCTTATCTTGTGTACCAGGTGTTTGGTTAATCCCTTGCTGTGTTTCACAGTTGATTGTATTTTAATATTATTAATTAGCTAGCTAGTTAGCTTAGCTGCCACGGTTACTTTTTTTCGCTACTCGATTTTGAGTTCAACATGTTTGACCTGAAAAGCTTTTTGGCTTCTCCTTCAGCCGAAGTACTGAAGGGGCTTACTAAGGCAGAGTGGCAATCCCTCGCTGCTTAGTATGAAGTAGAAGGCCGCTCTTCCATGAATAAGGCTAGGTTAGAAGAGGCTGTCCTCAACTACCTTATTGACAATGAAATCATAGCCCAACCGTCGGGAAATTCAGAGGAAATTGTTACACCAAGTAATTTGGCCTTACAAGTTGAACTCAAAAGACTCGAGGTGGAGCTGGAAACTCTCAAACAACGAGGTTTGGCTCAAGGTAGTAATACTTCAACATTCAGTTTAGACAAATGTCTCAACAGTGTTCCTAAATTTAATGAGGAAGAACCAGACAAATTCTTCTCTCTTTTTGAGAAAATTGCCCGACTTAACAAGTGGCCTGTTTCTCAATGGTCTCAACTTATTTATAGATCTTTCATTGGTAAGTCATTAGATGTGATTTCTGCCCTCTCTGAGGATCAATGTCTAGACTATGCCCTTGTTAAGTCCGCGGTTTTGAGCGCTTATAAACTTGTTCCTGAAGCCTACCGGCAACAGTTCCGTAACTGCCGGAAGACTGACAAACAAACATTTGTGGAGTTCTTCAGGCAGAAACAGGTCCTTTGTCGGAGGTGGATTGAAAGTGAGTCTGCCCATGTAGAACATGACAAGCTTGTTGAACTAATCCTGCTAGAGGAGATTAGAAAGTGTATCCCAGGCGACATTCGAGCACACTTGGATCAGAGAGGTATCTGTACCCTGGCTGATGCTGGTCCAGTGGCTGACCATTATTCCTTAACTAATAGAAATGTAAATTCCAGGTCTTATGCTCCCATGTCCCAGTCCTTCACTTCCTTCAAGCGGCCCACACCAACATCTACACCGGGGTCTCTGCCTTTTGTCATACCGACCCGACCCTCAGGTTCTGCATCATCTACCCCGGGTGAGCCCATGGTCCATGGGACAGGTGGATCTACTCCTACTGGTGAGAGAAATTCTAGTTGCAGGTACTGTAAGAAGCCAGGACATGTCATCAGCGACTGTCTCAAGTTAAAGAAAAGAAATTCCTCTCACCAAGGATCCCCCGCTCTTTTGGTCAGGGTGGCCGAGCAATCGGAGAAATTATTGGAGCCCTGTGTCACTGCCCTCAGTCAGACTGTTGCCCTGGATGCTTCCCCCTCTTCTATGATATCAACCTTTAAACCATTTTGTTCTCCTGGTTCCTTAGCTCTGGATCAATTCAGTCAACCCACTTCTATTATACTCTTGAGAGATGCAGGCTCAGCCTTATCTTTTGTTACTAAAGAAGCTGCTCCATTCCTGGATTCATGCTATACTGATAGCTGGGTGCTTGTGAACGGTTTGACTGGTGGGTCGCGTATTCCCCTTTGTCAAATGTACCTGCGGTCATCCATAAAGTCAGGCTATGTCACGTTAGGAGTAGTAGATAGCTTACCTGTAGAAGGGGTCTCTCTATTGATAGGAAATGACCTCGTTGGTGACATGATGTTCCCTAATGTTGTGATCTCATCTTGTCCCACTGCCGAGAATAATACTGTGCAGTTAGAAGTAGACTTTCCAGGGTTGTTCCCTGCGTGGGCTGTGACCCGTAGCATGAGCCGCAGTACAGAGGTAGAAGAGACTAGTGAAGTTGATGAAGTTTCCCTCCAGGACTGTGAGAAGTCCAAGGATAATCTTATCCAGCCGGAACATACTGATCTTGGTCTCAGTGAATTTTTTGAGGATTCCCCACAACCAGATAACCTCCAGATTAGTTCTGATGGAGATAGGAACCCAGATGTCACTAGTTTTGGTCCCTCTCCCATCACTAGGAGTAAGTTTATTGAGCTACAAGCAGGGGATCCTGAGCTAGTAGGTTTTCTCAATAGGTCAGTTACTGAGACAGAAGCTGAGCAAGAATCAAATTGCTACTACACTAGGTTTGGTGTATTAATGCGGAAGTTCCGTCCCTCCAATTCGCCTGCCAATCACCCTTGGTTAGTTCATTATCAAGTTGTTATTCCCAAACCTTTGCGGCAGGACGTACTTAGTATCGCTCATGATGGGGTGGGTGGTCATTTAGGAGTTAGGAAGACCTATGCAAAAATTTTATCCCAGTTCTTTTGGCCTAGGATGAAGAAAGACGTCAGCTATTACTGTCGCACTTGCCATGATTGTCAGGTAGCGGGGAAACCGAACCCCAGTGTTAAACCATTCCTTCTGCAGCCTATCCCAGTCATTGAAGAGCCCTTTAGTAAGGTGGTCATAGATTGTGTCGGTCCCTTACCTAAGACCCCTCGTGGTCATCAGTTCTTGCTAACCATTATTGATTGTGCAACCCGTTATCCTGAAGCCATTCCCTTGCGCCGCATCACAGCGAAGAATGTTATCAAAGCCTTAACCCACTTCTTCACTCAAGTAGGCCTTCCTACAGTGGTGCAGTCAGATCAGGGTTCCAATTTTACTTCCCGGTTGTTTAATCAGGTAATGCAAACCCTGGGAGTCCGGCAGTTGAGGTCTTCGGCCTATCACCCTCAGTCACAGGGGGTGGTAGAGAGGTTTCACCAGACACTAAAACTCATGTTGCGCACCTTCTGTCTGGAGACTGGGAAGGATTGGGACGAGGGAGTTGACCTGCTTTTGTTTGCTGTTCGGGACAGTAAACAAGAGTGGCTAGGATTCTCGCCCTTCCAGCTCGTCTATGGACATGAGGCGCGAGGGCCTCTTAAGGTGTTAAAAGAGTGTTGGTTGAGTGATCAGAGCGCGACGCCCTTAGCTTCATATGTGGTCCAATTCAAGGAGGAGTTGCGTCTGGCTGTAGAACTTGCCCAGTCCAACTTAAGGTGTGCTCAGGTGAAAGTGAAACTGTATTTTGATAAGGCCCATCAGGCAAAACCTAGAGAATTCCAAGTGGGGGAGCAGGTGTTGGCCTTTCAGCTCTTACATGACCACCCTTTTAAATCCAAATACAGTGGTCCATATGAAGTTCTAGAAAAACAGGGGTCCGTGAATTATGTGATTACCACCCCTGAACGGCGAAAGAAAAAACGCCTTATCCATGTCAATCTTTTAAAGTCGTATCATGTTCGTAACGAAACCCTGGGAAAAGCAGTTGCTTGTGTTGATCAATCCTTGCCAACTTCTATCATTGTGCCAGAGTGTAAGGATGATAAAGATTAGTGTTTTTCTGAAATAATGAATGGGTCTAGTGTAAAAGTGGAAAACTCGACTATCTTGGAGGACCCCAGTGCTAAGTTGTGCCATCTCTCTAATGACCAAGCCAATGATATAAAGTCTCTATTACAGGAGTATCTTATTATAGTTGGTGATTACCCACTCTCCTGTTCAGTGCTGGAGCATGACGTTGAGACCAGGGGAGCCAAGCCAATCCGACAGCGTCCCTACCGTCTTAATGCTTTCAAGCGGGAGTGTGTGCGAGCCGAGGTACAGCGTCTTCAAGAGCTGGGCCTCGTCGAACCCAGCATCAGTCCATGGGCATCCCCTGTTGTTCTAGTTCCAAAGCCGAATGGGTCAATGCGGCTGTGTGTGGATTATCGCAAGGTGAATGCTGTCACTGAACCCGATGGTTATCCCTTGCCACGCATCGACGACGTGATCGACGATCTTGGACAGGCAAGGTACGTGACCAAGTTGGATCTCCTCCAGGGCTACTACCAGATAAGACTGACTGAACGCTCCAGGGCCATCTCTGCTTTTGTTACTCCTGAGGGGTTGTACCAATTCACAGTCCTTCAGTTTGGTATGCGGAACGCCCATGCAACCTTTCAACGCCTCATGAATTTCATCACGTCTGGTCTGGAAGGTGTCCGCTGTTACCTAGACGACCTCATCGTCTTCAGCAGTTCCTGGGAAGATCACATGAGTCGTCTACAAGCCCTCTTCTCCGTACTGGCTGCAAGCAAGCTGACGGTGAACCTCGTCAAAACTGAGTTCGGCCATGCCCACGTCACTTTCTTGGGGCATGTGGTCGGACAAGGGAAAGTCCAGCCTATAGCAGCCAAAATTGAGGCAATTCAACAGTATCCAGTGCCAGGCGATAAGAAGAGTGTGATGAGGTTGCTGGGTATGGCGGGGTACTACCGCCGTTTTTGTCCAAACTTCTCCTCCGTTGCCTCTCCCATGACTGACCTGCTGAGTGGCAAGAAAACCTTCAAGTGGACTAAGGCTTACCAGGAATCTTTTGAATATTTTAAATCCCTGCTGGCAAATGCTCCTGTACTACTTGCACCTGACCTCCAGGAACAGTTCACTCTCCATGTCGACGCCAGTGAAATTGGCGCCGGTGCTGTACTTCTGCAAGAGGGTGAGAGTGATCAAGTGCTTCATTCACTGTGCTATTTTTCTAGAAAATTTAACAAATATCAAAGAAAGTATGCCACCATTGAAAAGGAGGCTTTATCACTGATCATGGCACTAGAAAACTTCAAAGTATATATTGGCAGCACTGCTTATCCCGTTCAAGTGTTCACTGATCATAACCCACTTACTTTTATTGACAAGATGAAACATACCAACCAAAGACTTTTGAGGTGGGCCCTATCACTTCAGCCCTATAACTTGAACATTTCCCATATCTGCGGAAAAGAGAACGTGTTGGCTGATGCACTTTCTCGAGTCTGATTATTTAGAAACTATGTCTATATGCAAATTATTTTTTGTTTTATTGTCATTGAGTACCTTGTGTTTATATTATGAATTATTTTGCTTCATATTGATTTGAACTGATTCTGTTAGTTATTACTTTCACTGTGTAGCTGTATATCCATTTTCGCTTCCAGTTAGTTGTAAGCTCACTTTTTTGGGGAGGTGTCACGTGCCTGTGGCGCTCGGGAACTCGTATAGCATGAGGCATATGTTCACTCCTCCATTTCACACAAGCTATTAATAATTTGTTAATTGTACTTATTATATTATTATTGTTCTTAGTTACTTAGGTTAATTGTATATTTATGTATGTTATTAATATGCATCATTGTGCTACTCTGTTGAGTCAAATCAAGAGTAGTAATAATTAATTATATAAATTATCTAGCAAATGTCCTGGATCACGTGATATGAGATGCGCTCCTCCACGGCGTGCCCCACGCTTCCCCAGTATCGAAAAACCGTGGCATATGGTAGACGTGTCCATTCGTTCTCTAGCCTTGACCCTTGTCTAATGCTTTGTCCAGTCTTCTGCAATGCCTTAGTGGTATCAGGTATTAGTGACACGTTTAGTTAGGCCTAGGAAGGGATCCTGGTGGTAAGGAATCTCCTGTTTGGTAGGAAATAACTATTTTGTAGGGATTGTTGTATATATATATTTTGTATGTCTATGTAATATAGTTATGTTAAGTAGTATTCTTTTGGTCTAACTCCTTAACGGTGTATTTTCACCCTTCCGGCATCACTCTTATTTTAATATATAATCACTTATTCCCTTAAATTCTTGTTTGCTAGTCAGTACTCCCTTTAGAACATAAATTGAATTAATTAATTATCTTCCGTTTTGTGACTTACTTACTTCAACTGTTCTTACTTATTCAAATACATTTAGTTGAGTAGGTTTTTGTGGGGATAATTATTGCCGTGTTCCCTATTTGTTCCATTATTTGATAATAACTTGGATTAGGATTCACTCCCCAGGTATAAAGGGTAGCGGGATCGCGACAATAGTCAATATTTGCAACTGTTGTCGGCTTTGGGGCCGATGTCCTCGTTCCCCTGAGGCATAGCAAAGTAGACCTAAGGAGAGAGAATGACAGTCAACATCTCATCCAGGCTATAACATAACTTCTGCTGCTTCTTGTCGGATAGCACCTCCGCAAGTCTGGCGTAGGAGCATCTTGCACTTGGTCCCAACCCACCAAAGGTTGTGAACACCAGAGGAGTGAAGCTGCCTTGATCAACGTTCTGAATTCTCTCCCCATATTCCCTTATCTTGTCGTTCTCGGTACCTGTGTGCAGCATCGAGAGCTAAGTTAATATGACATGCAGCCAAGGGATAAAAAATCCTGATGTCGAAAAAGGCTCGCTGTTCCCGCTTCCAGAATCCTCGAGCACTAACGTCAACACGGGCTTCGTTGGATATGTTTGAAGTCCTATGTTGGAAATTCTCACCATCCAATGGAAGGAGGGTCGGTTCTACCCTGACATCAGGACAGATTTCCTTCAATGTAATTGCTGTGAGATCCAATAAAATTAACTATCCTAATACATAAGTAGCTTTCCTAGCTGTGTTGAGTTAGTTGAGCAACAGATCTATGCGGCATTCATTGACTAATGCCTCATAGTCAATATCTGCAACTGTTGTAGGCTACTACTTCTACTACTTCTACTAAAACAGGTGTAGTACCAGAATCCTGGAGGATAGCGAATGTAATACCGATTTTCAAGAAGGGAGATAGATCACTTTCCTGTAACTACCGTCCAATCAGTTAACATCAATTGTAGACACATTACTGGAAGCAATCATTTCAAACTCTTTTCGAAATCACCTGGAGAAGCACAAGTTGATCAATGATTCCCAGCATGGCTTCAAAAGCGGGCGTTTATGGGTAACTAATTTATTAACATTCTTTTCATCAGTTTTCGAATCAGTGGACGAGAGGCACAATTATGATGTGGTATATCTCGACTTTAGCAAAGCTTTCGACAGAGTCCCCGACGAAAGACTAATAAGAAAAGTGGAGGCTCATGGCATTAAAGGTGATATTCTAAAATGGATTAGGGCATGGTTACAGGACAGGAAACAGCGAGTGAGCATTAACGGCACTATATCCCATTGGAGCAACGTCACTAGTAGATTTCCCCAAGGCTCAGTACTTGGACCATTATTATTTATTATATACTTAAACGACGTAGATATCGGCATAGACAGCAACATAAGTAAATTTGCTGATGACACTAAAATAGGACGTGTAATTAAATCTGACGAGGACTCCGCAAAACTACAAGAAGATCTAAAAAAATAATTTCGAATGGTCTGAAAAATGGAAGATGAAATTCAATGTGGACAAATGTAGAGTATTCAGTATAGGAGATGTAAACAGGGAAACCAGATATCCATATGAACAACGATGTTATGGGGAAATCCGACTACGAGAGAGATTTAGGAGTAATGATAAGTAGGAATCCTAAGCCAAGTAAACCATGGCTAATAAAGTACTTGGGTTCATACAAATTAGTGTTAGATACAAGACTAGCGAGGTCATGTTAAAACTATATATTGCGCTTGTGAGACCTCACTTGGATTATGCAGTTCAATTCTGGTCACGGTATTGCAGAATGGATATAGAATCCTTGGAAAGAATTCAGAGGAGAATGACAAGACTAATCCCGGGCATTAGGAACCTTGAGTATAGAGACAGGTTAAAGCATCTTAATTTGCACTCCCTCGAGGGACGTAGAGCGAGGGGCGACATGATAGAGGTGTATAAATGGAAGTCAGGGTTAAACAAAGGGGACATTACAAAGGTACTCAACCTATCCAACCAGGAGCGAACTCGTAACAATGGTTTTAAATTAGACAAATTTAGATTTAGGCGTGAAATAGGTAAACATTGCTTTGGAAATAGAGTAAAGGATAATTGGAACAAGTTACCAAATATCATCATTAACTCGAATACACTGGATAGCTTCAAACATAGGTTGGATGCTTATATTAGCAATAGGGGTTGAGTGTAAATGGGACTGCTCAGTATGGGCCAATAGGCCCGCCTCAGTTTCCTCCATTCTTATGTTCTTATGTTCTCACTACTCCTACTACTATTAATAATAATAAAAAATAGTAATAATAATTAAAAATAAATAATAAATAATAATAATAATAATAATAATAATAATAATAATAATAATAATAATTAAGGGTTTGTTGAAAGACCATGCCAGCCAGAAGGCAGTTATATGAATGGGGAATGGGTCACTTGAGTGTCAAATACTATACTAGTAACATAAGTGATACAATTATGTTACATGATAACAAGGTGGGGAGAAGACTGGGAATGAACACACTGGTTGAATTCGAGTTGTTGTTGATTTTTACAGTGGTTGGGATTCGGGTGTTTTTATAGTGATCAGTAAGTGATCGTTTGAGGTGGCTATGGTTGTGGTGTCGAACAGCAATTCGCAAACGAGCGATCTCGGGTGGCACTCACGACGGAGAAAGCGGACAAGCAATAGCTTTTTCTCCTCTAGCGTCTACTGACCGACTTGATTAATTAGTGCTAGACGGATCCTGCAGGCAGTGCCACAAAGGGGCGTTGTCGTGATCCCACTATCCTTTATACTTGGGGAGTGAACCCTACCCCAAGTTATTAACAAATAAAGGAGCAAATAGGGAACACGGCAATAATTATCCTCACCAAAAAACCTACTCAACCAAGTGTACTTGAAAAGTAAGAACAGTTGAAATAAGTGAATCACAAAAGGGAAGATAATTAATTAATTCGATTTATGTTTTAAATGGAGTAAGGATTAGCAAACCTGAATTTAAGGGAATAAGTACTTGTATAATAAAATAAGAGTGATGCCGGAAGGACAAAAATATACTGTAAGGAGTTAGACCAAACAAATATTACTTAGCATTATTATATTACACAAGACATACGAAATACATACATACATCAATCACTACAAAATGATTATCCCTACCAAACAGGAGATTCCTTACCACCAGGATTCCTTCCTAGGCCTAACTAAACGTGTCACTAATACCTGATACCCCTAGGGCATTGCAGAGACTGGATAATGTATTAAACAAGGGCCAAGGCTGGAGAATGAGTGGACACGTCTACCTAGGTCTATGCTATGCCACGTTTTTTTCACTACTGCGGTGGCGTGGGGTGGGTACGCGCAGAGAGGGGCAGAGGAGCGCGCCCAACTCGCGTGATCCAGACATTTGCTAGATTTTCTATATAATTAATTAATACTCTCTTGATTTGAACTTAACAGAGTAAGACAATGATGCATATTAATAACATACATAAATATACAATTAACCTAAGTAACTAAGAGCAATAATAATATAATAAGTACAATAAACAAATTATCAATAACTTGCGTGAAATGGAAACGTGAACACAAGCCTCCACTGTGTGAGTTCCCGAGCGCCACAGGCATATGACACCTCCCCCAAAAAAGTGAGCTTACAACTAACTGGAAGCGAAAATTGATATACAGCTACACAGTGAAAGTTATAACTAACACAATTGGTTCAAATCAATATGAAGCAAAATAATTCATAATATATCACAAGGTACTCAATGACAATAAAACAAAAAAAAAGTAATTTGCATATAGACATAGTTACTAAATAATCAGACTCGAGAAAGTGCATCAGCCAACACGTTCTCTTTTCCGCGGATATGGGAAATGTTCAAGTTATAGGGCTGAAGTGATAGAGCCCACCTCAAAAGTCTTTGGTTGGTATGTTTCATCTTGTCAACAAAAGTAAAGGGGTTATGATCAGTGAACACTTGAATGGGATAAGCAGTGCTGCCAATATATACCTTGAAGTTTTCTAGTGCCATGATCAGTGATAAGGCCTCCTTTTCAATGGTGGCATAGTTTCTCTGATATTTGTTAAATTTTCTAGAAAAATAGCACAACGGATGAAGCACTTGATCACTCTCACCCTCTTGCATAAGCACCGCACCGGCGCCAATTTCACTGGCGTCGACATGGAGAGTGAACTGTTTCTGGAGGTCAGGTGCAAGTAGTACAGGAGCATTTGCCAGCAGGGATTTAAGATTCTCAAAAGATTTCTGGCAAGCCGTAGTCCACTTGAAGGTTTTCTTGCCACGCAGCAGGTCAGTCATGGGAGAGGCAACGGAGGAGAAGTTTGGACAAAAACGGCGGTAGTACCCCGCCATACCCAGCAACCTCATCACACTCTTCTTATCGCCGGGCACCGGATACTGTTGAATTGCCTCAATTTTGGCTGCTATAGGCTGGACTTCCCCTTGTCCGACCACATGCCCCAAGAAAGTGACGTGGGCATGGCCGAACTCAGTTTTGACAAGGTTCACCGTCAGCTTGCTTGCAGCCAGTACGGAGAAGAGGGCTTGTAGACGACTCATGTGATCTTCCCAGGAACTGCTGAAGACGATAAGGTCGTCTAGGTAACAGCGGACACTTTCCAGACCAGACGTAATGAAATTCATGAGGCGTTGAAAGGTTGCAGGGGCGTTCCGCATGCCAAACGGAAGGACTGTGAATTGGTACAGCCCCTCAGGAGTGACAAAAGCAGAGATGGCCCTGGAGCGTTCAGTCAGTCTTATCTGGTAGTAGCCCTGGAGGAGATCCAATTTGGTCACGTACCTTGCCTGTCCAAGATCGTCGATCACGTCGTCAATGCGTGGCAAGGGATAACCATCGGGTTCAGTGACAGCATTCACCTTGCGATAATCCACACACATCCGCATTGACCCACTTGGCTTTGGAGCTAGAACAACAGGGGATGCCCATGGACTGATGCTGGGTTCGACGAGGCCTAGCTCTAGAAGACGCTGTACCTCGGCTCGCACACACTGCCGCTTGAAGGCGTTAAGACGGTAGGGACGCTGTCGGATTGGCTTGGCTCCCCTGGTCTCAACGTCATGCTCCAGCACTGAACAAGAGAGTGGGTAATCACCAACTATAACAGGATACTCCTGTAATAGAGACCTTATTTTATTGGCTTGGTCACTAGAGAGATGGCACAACTTAGCACTGGGGTCCTCCAAGATAGTCGAGTTTTCAACTTTTACACTAGACCCATTCATTATTTCAGAAAAACACTGATCCTTATCATCTGGACACTCTGGCACAATGATACAATTTGGCAAGGATTGATCAACACAAGCAACTGCTTTTCCCAGGGTTTCGTTACGAACATGATATGACTTTAAGAGATTGACATGGAAAAGGCGTTTTTTCTTACGCCGTTCAGGGGTGCTAATCACATAATTCACGGACCCCTGTTTTTCTAGTACTTCATATGGACCACTATATTTGGATTTAAAAGGGTGATCATGTAAGGGCAGGAAGGCCAACACCTGCTCCCCCACTTGGAATTCTCTAGGTTTTGCCTTATGGGCCTTATCAAAATGCAGTTTCATTTTCACCTGAGCACGCCTTAAGTTGGACTGGGCAAGTTCTACAGCCAGACGCAACTTCTCCTTGAATTGGACCACATATGAAGCTAAGGGCGTCGCGCTCTGATCACTCAACCAACACTCTTTTAACACCTTAAGAGGCCCTCGCGCCTCATGTCCATAGACGAGCTGGAAGGGCGAGAATCCTAGCGACTCTTGTTTACTGTCCCGAACAGCAAACAAAAGCAGGTCAACTCCCTCGTCCCAATCCTTCCCAGTCTCCAGACAGAAGGTGCGCAACATGAGTTTTAGTGTCTGGTGAAACCTCTCTACCACCCCCTGTGACTGAGGGTGATAGGCCGAAGACCTCGACTGCCAGACTCCCAGGGTTTGCATTACCTGATTAAACAACCGGGAAGTAAAATTGGAACCCTGATCTGATTGCACCACTGTAGGAAGGCCTACTTGAGTGAAGAAGTGGGTTAAGGCTTTGATAACATTCTTCGCTGTGATGCGGCGCAAGGGAATGGCTTCAGGATAACGGGTTGCACAATCAATAATGGTTAGCAAGAACTGATGACCACGAGGGGTCTTAGGTAAGGGACCGACACAATCTATGACCACCTTACTAAAGGGCTCTTCAATGACTGGGATAGGCTGCAGAGGGAATGGTTTAACACTGGGGTTCGGTTTCCCCGCTACCTGACAATCATGGCAAGTGCGACAGTAAGAGCTGACGTCTTTCTTCATCCTAGGCCAAAAGAACTGGGATAAAATTTTTGCATAAGTCTTCCTAACTCCTAAATGACCACCCACCCCATCATGAGCGATACTAAGTATGTCCTGCCGCAAAGGTTTGGGAATAACAACTTGATGATGAACTAACCAAGGGTGATTGGCAGGAGAATTGGAGGGACGGAACTTCCGCATTAATACACCAGACCTAGTGTAGTAGCAATTTGATTCTTGCTCGGCTTCGGTCTCAGTAACTGACCTATTGAGAAAACCTACTAGCTCAGGATCCCCTGCTTGTAGCTCAATAAGCTTACTCCTAGTGACGGGAGAGGAACCAAAACTAGTGACATCTGGGTTCCTATCTCCATCAGAACTACTCTGGAGGTTATCTGGTTGTGGGGAATCCTCAAAAAATTCACTGAGACCAAGATCAGTATGGTCCGGCTGGATAAGATTATCCTCGGACTTCTCACAGTCCTGAAGGGAAACTTCATTAACTTCACTAGTCTCTTCTACCTCTGTACTGCGGCTCATGCTACGGGTCACAACACACGCAGGGAACAACCCTGGAAGGTCTACTTCTAACTGCACAGTATTATTCTCGGCAGTGGGACAAGATGAGATCACAACATTAGGGAACATCATGTCGCCAACGAGGTCATTTCCTATCAATAGAGAGACCCCTTCTACAGGTAAGCTATCTACTACTCCAAACGTGACATAACCTGACTTTATGGATGACCGCAAGTACACTTGACAAAGGGGAATACGCGACCCACCGGTCAAACCGTTCACAAGCACCCAGCTACCAGTATAGCATGAATCCAGGAATGGAGCAGCTTCTTTAGTAACAAGAGATAAGGCTGAGCCTGTGTCTCTCAAGAGTTTAACAGAAGTGGATTGACTGAATTGATCCAAAGCTAAGGAACCAGGAGAACAAAATGGTTCAAAGGTTGATATCATAGAAGAGGGGGAAGCATTCAGGGCAACAGTCTGACTGAGGCAGTGACACAGGGCTCCAATAATTCCTCAGATTGCTCGGCCACCCTGACCAAAAGAGTGGGGGATCCTCGGTGAGAGGGATTTCTTTTCTTTAACTTGAGACAGTCGCTGATGACATGTCCTGGCTTCTTACAGTACCTGCAACTAGAGTTTCTCTCACCAGTAGGAGTGGATCCACCTGTCCCATGGACCATGGGCTCACCCCTGGTAGATGATGCAGAACCTGAGGGTCGGGTCGGTATGACAAGAGGCAGGGATCCCGATGTAGATGTTGGTGTGGGCCGCTTGAAGGAAGTGAAGGACTGGGACATGGGAGCATAAGACCTGGAATTTACATTTCTATTAGTTAAGGAATAATGGTCAGCCACTGGACCAGCATCAGCCAGGGTACAGATACCTCTCTGATCCAAGTGTGCTCGAATGTCGCCTGGGATACACTTTTTCACCTCCTCTAGCAGGATTAGTTCAACAAGCTTGTCATGTTCCTCATGGGCAGACTGACTTTCAATCCACCTCCGACAAAGAACCTGTTTCTGCCTGAAGAACTCCACAAATGTTTGTTTGTCAGTCTTCCGGCAGTTACGGAACTGTTGCCGGTAGGCTTCAGGAACAAGTTTGTAAGCGCTCAAAACTGCAGACTTAACAAGGGCATAGTCTAGACATTGATCCTCAGAGAGGGCAGAAATCACATCTAATGACTTACCAATGAAAGATCTATAAATAAGTTGAGACCATTGAGAAACAGGCCACTTGTTAAGTCGGGCAATTTTCTCAAAAAGAGAGAAGAATTTGTCTGGTTCTTCCTCATTAAATTTAGGAACACTGTTGAGACATTTGTCTAAACTGAATGTTGAAGTATTACTACCTTGAGCCAAACCTCGTTGTTTGAGAGTTTCCAGCTCCACCTCGAGTCTTTTGAGTTCAACTTGTAAGGCCAAATTACTTGGTGTAACAATTTCCTCTGAATTTCCCGACGGTTGGGCTATGATTTCATTGTCAATAAGGTAGCTGAGGACAGCCTCTTCTAACCTAGACTTATTCATGGAAGAGCGGCCTTCTACTTCATAAAAATCAGCGAGGGATTGCCACTCTGCCTTAGTAAGCCCCTTCAGTACTTCGGCTGAAGGTGAAGCCAAAAATCTTTCCAGGTCAAACATGTTGAACTCAAAATCGAGTAGCGAAAAAAATAACCGTGGCAGCTAAGCTAACTAGCTAGCTAATTAATAATATCAAAATGCAATAAACTGTGAAACACAGCAAGGGATTAACCAAACACCTGGTACACAAGATAAGGGTTAACTCACCAGTAGCTTAAGCAATAACAGGAGCAATATAAATGAACACTGTGAACACAGCAACTTGCATCCAAAATACTTAGCGATGAAACAACACCTGGCGAGTAACAACACTTGATATGACAACAATGGCGGTTAACTCCCGGACACAGGCCCCCACTTGTCGTGATCCCACTATCCTTTATACTTGGGGAGTGAACCCTACCCCAAGTTATTAACAAATAAAGGAGCAAATAGGGAACACGGCAATAATTATCCTCACCAAAAAACCTACTCAACCAAGTGTACTTGAAAAGTAAGAACAGTTGAAATAAGTGAATCACAAAAGGGAAGATAATTAATTAATTCGATTTATGTTTTAAATGGAGTAAGGATTAGCAAACCTGAATTTAAGGGAATAAGTACTTGTATAATAAAATAAGAGTGATGCCGGAAGGACAAAAATATACTGTAAGGAGTTAGACCAAACAAATATTACTTAGCATTATTATATTACACAAGACATACGAAATACATACATACATCAATCACTACAAAATGATTATCCCTACCAAACAGGAGATTCCTTACCACCAGGATTCCTTCCTAGGCCTAACTAAACGTGTCACTAATACCTGATACCCCTAGGGCATTGCAGAGACTGGATAATGTATTAAACAAGGGCCAAGGCTGGAGAATGAGTGGACACGTCTACCTAGGTCTATGCTATGCCACGTTTTTTTCACTACTGCGGTGGCGTGGGGTGGGTACGCGCAGAGAGGGGCAGAGGAGCGCGCCCAACTCGCGTGATCCAGACATTTGCTAGATTTTCTATATAATTAATTAATACTCTCTTGATTTGAACTTAACAGAGTAAGACAATGATGCATATTAATAACATACATAAATATACAATTAACCTAAGTAACTAAGAGCAATAATAATATAATAAGTACAATAAACAAATTATCAATAACTTGCGTGAAATGGAAACGTGAACACAAGCCTCCACTGTGTGAGTTCCCGAGCGCCACAGGCATGTGACAGGCGTATTAGATACGTGCCTGAGCTAAATCAAGTGGTGATGATCATCCCCCGAAGCACAACAGAGGGCAGTGTTTACGAGTCGCAAATACGTGGCAATATTCGTTCTGAGTTAACAGCCCCGAAAAGGAACTTATAGCAGGTGTTATCGCCGCTGGCTTCAACTACAGTGCTGGCGTAGCCTTACCTGAACAAACATTAAATCTATCAGCCTGCGACCACGTGCGCCGCCCCCCACACGACCTGCACAAACAAGATGCCCTGATTTTGCTGAGTGTATGGTTTAGAGGGTGGCGTGGCCGCCTGGCCTCCATGATGCAGATCGCCCTCTCGAGTGATGCTGTGAGGACCAGCCCTCTGTGGTGAACACCGACTCCCAATCCTGGCCGAGTTTTGTGCTGGAACAATTTACACAGAACTATTGTCCCTTGGAACACCATACTGGTTCGCATTGACCCGCACTTGTAAGTACAGCCAAAGTGATGACATACCCCTCAGTACTGAAATATTGTGGACTAATTATGCCTACTCGTTTCTGCCTTATCTGGAGCAATAAGACAATGTGGAATGAAGTGTAACTAAGATTAATAGAGTTATGAACTTTGTATCATGTCACTATGCTTAATAAGCAATTGTAATTAAGATGAATTCGTCTGAGACTAACTAATTATGTATCAGATAGATCACCATGTAATACTAATGAACGCCTTGTTCTCTGCAGGTTTTGACCATATTAATAAATATTGAATGCGTCAAAAGGCGGGTTTCAATCATTCCCTTCGACCTCCCCATCATCTGAACGTCGTTAACTAAGGCGTTTTCGGTCAAAACAAGTACGGGAGGGCGTCTAAGGCAATTCTCAACTAACAGGAGGACAAAAGGACCACGGGACACGCCGCCAACGCCGGGAGTTCAGCGTGTGACAACGTAGGTCGTCAGTCAGCCACCCACCCACAGTGGGTGGGACGTCGGTGCAGTGTGCACCAGTGATCATAACGAACAGCTGATCCGTCTACACCAGTGACGTACCGTGGTTGCACTCATGAAGCATGCAGAACACCGACATAGTATATCAAATATCAAGTAGAATGTCCTTTCTCTAAATAAGGTGTTGTCAAGCCTTATAAAAAACTATGCTAAAATTAAAATATCTTACCTCAGATCATTTGCAATCAAGAAATATTTACTTATATTGAAATTTGGTTCTCTGAGAATTTATAGAATTCTTACTGACGTTGATATTGATATGAAAAGTTTATTTAACCAGAAGAACACAGATAAATAATAATAATAATAATAATAATAACAACACAAATAGTAATAATAATATTAATAATAATAATAATAATAATAATAAACAACCATGAAAAAATACATAATTGAAAAGGACCCTCCTTTGAACATTTTCAACCAAATGACAGGCCCTAGCATATCTCGGGGACCAAACGGGGTGACAGTACTCCAGATGGGGAAGCACTTCACTTTTGTTGATCGACCTTCTTATAAGACCTAATAATTTGTTGCCTGATTTACCTTCGTCTCGCAATGGCCTGAGAACTTCAGCTCATTGTCAACACACACACCTAGGTCCTTCTCACATTGTTTTAAATAGAGCAGATTCTTCATCCCGTTGGGGCACGTGATACGCCTCCTTACCGTTGGTACGCCCCCAGGTGCTTCCTCTTACACTTCGTGACATTGAATCTCAGTAGCCATTTCTTCGACTATTCCTGGAGCTCACAGAGATTCTTTGCAGTCCACTTGATTCTTGATTTCTCGAAATAACTTGGCGTCATCGGCAAACATTTGTATGTAGGAGTATACAACGTCAGGCATGCCATTTATGAAACAAACAAACAACAGCGGGCCCAATACACTGCCCTGTGGTACCCCGTTTGTGACAGGTACAGATGATGATTTCGTGCCATTAATCACCACACACTGCTTGCGGTCTTGTAGAAAGTCTTCTATCCACGCTAAGACATTTCCCGAATTCCGTACCCTTCCACTTTGAATTTTAGCCTTTCGTGGGGTACACTGTCGAAAGCCTTGGCAAAATCTAGGAACATATTGTCGAGATTACCACCCCGTTCCAGAGTATAGCTGCCTACTACCTACTACCAAACAACAACTCTTAGGAAACAAAATATCACCGTTTAACATAAGACTTCAAGCTTATCAAAAGAAAGGGACTGGTAACAACTGTAGCACCATCACATAATGGGAACACCACAGCCGATTACAATGCCAACACGTGGTAACAATAAGTTATATCCACAAGAATATTAAATTACGACATTCGCTCAAAGGTTATTGAGGATTAACAGTTTGTATACAAAGACTATTTCTCTGTTTCCTTAATTAAATTCACCTTCGAAAAAGACGCTTTGCATCAACAGTGGACGTCAGAAGTGACAACTCTTCTATTGCTTGTATGTATATTATGTATGCTGGATTATATATCATGTATGTATATTATGTATGTGCTCCATTTATGTATTATTTATTCAGCCTAGCTGGCAGCGTGTGGCAATGTTATTACCATATCCCACACGCTTAATTAATGTGCCTGGCGACGTATGGAAGCTGCTAATGTATCACTTGCCATACGTCGCCTATAGCAGTTGACAAGGAGCCTAGCCAAGGGAGAGTGCTGCTTCCCTCTGTGTACATACTCTTATCCAGTAAACCGAACCAACAAAACTATACAGGTGTTTGTGTTCTCTCCTGTATATAGAACTTATTATTCAGAACCTAACATGGCGCAGTGATCCGATCTTACTGGATAATTACGAGTGATAGTGCAAAGTCTGTGGAAAGCCGGATGGACTCCTCCTCGCCTTGGGTCAACTCCCACGCGTCAGCTCTCCTCGAAGAATCTCAGCAACTTTGAGCAGTGTCAGTGACAGTGATTTTCTGTGAAGTGTTTAGTGCATTGTGTGTTTCGTGCCATTCATGTGTGACCTTGTTCTAAAGGATTCCCAAGGTATACGGCACGTTCTGGGCATTTGTAAGGAGTAGAGTTCAGTGCACCCGTCTCTGACCGCGTTCTGAGGGTAACTGGACTGACTGGGAGTCGCCGCGCCTCTCCCTCCACCCCCTCACAGCGCCGCCTCCACCCCCCCTCACAGCTGGGGCGAGACGCTTTGCCCGCCCGGGACACACACACTCACACACATACATGTACTAACACTCGCTGACCGCGCGGCTTCCTTATATATATTTTATATATATAATCTACTTGTCTGTGTATTTAATTAATTTTTTGTCTGAAATCTTGTTGATACGACGGGCTGACCGGTCAACACTGATTTAAGACATAGTACACAGAGGAAGTAGTTATGTCTCACGCCTTACGTAGCCGTGGACCCAGCGTCTGGATGAGTCAGGCGGGTGATAGCCCCGCAGAGATGGATGACCAGGCCGGCCACGACGCTCCAGCCCCCACATCGCGCAGTCCCTCACCTCAATATTCAGCGTTGTCTCCAGAGATAATTGCTTTACTGAAGTTTATGAGAGATGAGAAACGCGAGGATGAAGCTCACAGACGTTTGGCGGATGAGCACAGAAGGCAAGCAGAGGCAGAACGAGACCACCAACGGAGATTGGAAGACAGTGAACGGTTTGAAGCCTTGATATCTCGCCTCACTGTTAACCAAGCCCCTGGCTCTAACACTGCCTCGGTACTGACTGGTTCAGATACCTCATCCATGCTTCCTTCACGCCCCCCAGCCCCACCTAAAGCAGCAGCTCAAACGCCGCCCATCTTGAAGCCTGATGAGACTTTCCAGACTTTTCGTGAATGGCGGCGACGGTGGACTGATTATTCCACAATGGTGGATCTCCAGAGTTTGTCACAGCTTAAACAACTCATCCAGCTGCGTATGTGCCTGTCCTTGGAAATTCAGCGTGTCTTGGAACATACGTTGCAGGTACCCCCAACCTCTTTGCTGTCTGTAGAGGAGGTACTGGACGTTCTACAACGGCACATCAAAGGACAGCAGAATGAAGCTCTGCGCAGGAGGGAATTGTTTAGCTGCAGACAGATGGAGGGTGAGTCTTTTGATGCCTTTTACGTGCGTCTTAAGAGAGCCTCGGAAGAGGTAGATATATGTCCAGGCCACCACCAGCAGTGCGAGGAGACCCAGTTGAGGCAGGTGATCCTGATGGGTGTTAAGGACGAGGAACTTGTCCAACGCCTCACCTCCCTCGACTCTTCCTCTTCTCTTAAGGATGTGTTGACGATATGTCGCTCCTATGAGGCTGCCAGGTGTGCCACCTCTGCCATCCGTGCTCCCCCTACAGCTGTATGCGCTGTGTCCCGGTACAAGAAGGACAAGAAGTCTGTTCCTACGCCTTCGCCCACCACGTCCACGCCCGGTTTATTTTGCAACAACTGTGGTAAGCAGCACGGAACACAGGTGTGTCCAGCTGCTCAGTCTACCTGCAACAGTTGTGACCGTAAGGGCCACTGGTCACTCACAGTACGGTGCCCAGCCAAACGCGTCCAGTGCAATGTGTGTGGTCGTCTGGGCCACTATGACAAGTGTTGCCCTTCCAACATACCCAAGAGACCGCGTCGGCGGAAGCTTCAGCCCCCTTCCACCAGAGAGGGCCGCTCACAGCCTTCCAATCAGAGGCACGACGACTCCTGACAACGCTTGAGCCACATTAGGAATGTGTGCTACCCCCCGCGTCCCAGGACCAAAGTCCCCCAGTACATCAGCGTCATCGTGACCTACGGCGGTGTGTCATCCCGTCTTCAGATGTTGCCCGACACCGGCGCTGATGCTACAGTCATCGGTCCCCAGCATTTGCAATGCTTGGGGCTCTCTCCAAGTGATCTAGGACCGCCCCCCAAGGATCTCCGCTTTATGGCAGATGGTTCACAGATGACCCCGGCCCTAGGTTCACTCTATGCACACGTCACCTTTGGCAACAGGTCGTGTCAAGCCTGGATTGATGTGCATAATGGCGTCCCGACTCCTTTGCTGTCCTACAGACATTGCCAAGAGTTGGCCATCATCTCCCAGGACTTCCCAACACCGATTCTCGAGGTAAAACACGCCAACAGGGTGCACGAAGGGAGCAGCAACTACCCTGCTGCCGCCCTACCCCTACCTCTGGCCAGTGACACCTCTCCTTCGGTAGTTGTCCCTGCTGCTTCAAGTCTCCACGCCTTGGCTCGCCTCCACGACAGTCACTGTGGAGCTGAGGCCACCAAACGACGTGCACGACAGACTGTGTTCTGGCCCGGCATCAACTCCGACATCTCCAATGTTGTCCGTGCGTGTGAGCCCTGCCAAGTATTACAACCCAGCCAGCAGCAGGAACCCTTCATGAGTGACGACAACCCCACCCGCCCCTTTGAGTCTGTGTCGGCCGACTTTTTCTGTGTGTCAGGAAAGTCCTTCCTCGTTATCGTCGACCGTCTCTCTGGTTGGCCGGTTGTCATCAAGTGCGGTAATGACACGACGTCTGCCGCCACCATCAGCAAGTTCCGCCACTACTTCCGTGACGTGGGCGTTCCTGTACGCCTGCGAACCGACGGAGGGCCTCAGTTCACAAGCCGGGACTTTGCTGTGTTCCTTGACCGATGGGGAGTCCGGCATGTGTTGTCATCGCCCCATTACCCGCAGTCCAACGGCCACGCTGAGGCTGCTGTCAAATCCCTGAAGCACCTCATCCTTAAGGTGGCCCCTTCTGGGAACATTGACTGCGAGGCCTTCGACAGGGGTCTTCTTGAACTCCGCAACACACCTAACTACACCGGACGCTCCCCTGCCCAGGTCTTGTATGGACGCCCCCTTCGTTCTTGTGTCCCTGCTCACCCTCAATCCTTCTCCAAGGAGTGGCAGGCCAAGACAGAGGATTGTGATCGCCGAGCCGCCGAACGTGTTCAGGACGTCGTCGCCCGCTACAATGACCACGCCCGTTCTCTCCCCAGGTTGAGTGTCGGCACCCAAGTCCGTGTTCAGGACCCGACCTCCCTACGTTGGGACAAAGTAGGCGTAGTTATGGGTCTCGGCAGGTCACGGGACCACCAGGTGCGGTTACCCAGTGGTCGTGTGTGGTGGAGGAACCGCCGTTTTCTCCGACCCGTAACAATGCCTTCTGCTGGCCCCGCCACCAGTGTTGAGTCCCATACCCTTCCCAGTGATGAAGTCCCTCGACGCTCAGAACGGATCCAAAAGAAAAGGTCCGCTCAAGACTTTGCTATGAGCGTATAGGGGGGAGGGAGGTGTATGTATATTATGTATGCTGGATTATATATCATGTATGTATATTATGTATGTGCTCCATTTATGTATTATTTATTCAGCCTAGCTGGCAGCGTGTGGCAATGTTATTACCATATCCCACACGCTTAATTAATGTGCCTGGCGACGTATGGAAGCTGCTAATGTATCACTTGCCATACGTCGCCTATAGCAGTTGACAAGGAGCCTAGCCAAGGGAGAGTGCTGCTTCCCTCTGTGTACATACTCTTATCCAGTAAACCGAACCTACAAAACTATACAGGTGTTTGTGTTCTCTCCTGTATATAGAACTTATGATTCAGAACCTAACATTGCTAATGTCCAAAACTTTCATATTTTGCATCTCCCTATTCATTTAAAACGCTAATATCAGGTTTATAAAATAGCTGACTCTTTTGGGTTGTAAATATAACTCCAGTCTCCACAACTTACTGTTTAGTTCGAATCTTTTCTTTATTTCCCTACACACTACTACTAGAAATCTCTGCACCACATCTTCGTCAGTGTTCATGCTTATCTTATAATGCTCTAGCCTTTGGGAGGTGGCATATAATTGCGATCCCGAATATATCTGATTGACTGGTACATATAGGGAATCATCGGTTGGAACAATACCATGCATTTGGAGTTTGACACACTATGTACAGTAAATGGCAAAAGGAGTTTAGCAATAACAGATGCAGTTGACATATGTTTTACGGATTAAATGAAAAGTTGGGGCTTTACTCTGAAAAATCAAATTTATTGTGTTGAGTTGCGGTAATATGTAATTTAAAATTCAAGTAGCAGAAAACAATTCTCTCCTCAATTAACCCTGATGTGGAAATACAGTTTGAAGGGGTTGCCACTGTTGGAGTATTCTTGCAACAACTTCATGGAGTGACAACCACCTCGTGGCATAGGCATGAAATATTTGTGTGGTTTGAGTTGACAAAACCCTGGAATTCCTAAACTCGCATTTCCTTTTGTCACTATGGGAAAGGTAAATGTAAACATTTCTCAACACATCTTCACGAGTCCGTGGCCATGTCTTTGCTGCTTCACTGGCACAGAGATGCATACTATGTGCAACACGTTTAAATGTGGTAATACCAAGCATTTGAACTTTCATTCTGCTAGTTACACAGTTATATTCGCCCGTAATGTATGATGCCCCATCTGCAGCAGACCCAGGACCGAAATGACCAAAGTAGTACCTCGTCCCGAAGTTGAGAGGTACAAGACAAAACAGACCGACAAACGCAAGACTTTCAGATAAGTCATGGGAACACCCGGAGAAATAACCAGGGCCCCTTTGACGACATTAATGGATTTATTATAAGTTAAATGTATCAAGGCCGCTATTGGACACGTGGCGAATGCCCGGCGCCTGAGGAACGGTGAACTGCAAGTCGAGCTGATGAACTCTTGTCAGGTTAAAGACGCCAAGAATCTTTAATTCTTTCATAATTATGAAATAAAGGCCTATGTACCAAACTTCCTCAATACCTGCAAAGAGGTTTTAAGCAGCCCCGAATTTCGGCACTTGAGTGAAGATGATATTGTGGACTTTTATGAAGGATGAAGACGTAGTTGTGATAGATTTTTGTCAAGAAGATAGTTGACGGTAATAGACGAAACAAATGGACAGTATCTTTGAAATTTGGCAAGACAACCCTACCTGAACATGTAGTGATTGGGTTTGAGAGGGTTGCAGTGCGACCCTACATCCCCTTTCCACTTAGATGTTTTAAGTGCCAGCATTTTGGACACAGCACCGAGTACTGCAGGAACCCTGTAGTATGTGTGTGTTGTGCACATAACGGCGTACACGAGAAAGAATGCACATCGGCTTCCCTGAAGTGTAACAACTGCAAGACGGGTAATACTGCTTCTGACCAGACCTGTGAGGTCTGGAAGGAGTATGAGATATGAAGAATTGTTGCACTTCAAAGAATTGGCTATATGGAGGATAGAAATCTTGTGGAGGGAACCCAAGCCCCTACACAAGGAGTCTCGTCTGCCCAGATGGCTAATGCTAGGGTGAAGATGACCAACTTTTACTCACAGGTAAACCTAACCCCGGGTGAGGAAATAGAGATTGAACCGACCGACAAACTATTAGAGCCAAGACCAAGAGACATTAATAAGACCCCCCCCCCCCCCGTCCCTTCTACTCCGGCTGGGAAGAACGATAAGAAATTTGTGACGAAAACCAGTCTTGAACCGGATGAGACTACATACGAGATGCTACAGCACCTGGGCACTGGGCAGGGCAGACCTGCTCAGGATGCTGGGGGTCTACAGCGAGATATGGACGTCGAGGGCGTTCCTAGTCTCTTGGAGATATGCGCATGTCGTACCTATTCCAAAATGGAGTGGCGACATTACGAACATACGTTCGTTCCGACCTATTGCTCTCAAGAATTGTCTATGTAAAGTCTTGAAGAGAATGGTTTAACGGAGGCTAATGTTCTATTTAGAAAACAACAACTTACTAAATGATTAACAATGTGGCTCTGCCATAGCAGGAGTACACTAGATCATCTAGTAATGCTGGAATCAGGTATTCAAAAGGCTTTTAAAACTCGGTCAAATTTTTATTAGCGTATTAGCCTATGACATGACTTGGCGAACTAGGATTCTCATGAAACTTAATGCTTTAGGCTTAAGGAGGCATCTACCACACTTTATTCAAAAATTTATTACCGACAGGAAATTTGCTTTCAAACTTTGGAAAGGTAACGTAAAGTCGGACATATTTGTCCTCGAGACTGGGGTACCCCAGGGTAGCGTTCTTGGTTCTGTGTTATTTGTAATTATAATGAATGACTTTTTGTCACCAACCCCCGTGCCACGAGGAATTAGGATTGCCATCTACGCCTATAAGTGTGCTTTGTGGTGTCCCAGTCACAATGCACAACAATCAGTTGAGGGGATGCAAGAAGCTCTTGCCGCCGCTCAGCAGTGGGCGACGAGGTGGGGTTTATATTATAATTATATCATTATATCATTGGTACAGCAAACGGCATTCCTGAACTTCGTTTACCACACATCCACTCGCTCAGGTGGTTAACACAAGACTTACAGGCTACATGAGGTGCCCATTTCTTGTCTTGGTCACCCAAATGACATTTGAAGTAACTTTTGTAGTTCAGTCGAACAGCTTTTGTGATTGGTTTCTTGAGGCTACCAGGAGTGAAGGCACCACATATGTAGCAAAAACTGTCAGCACCGTTCACACACTTGCGACGTTCCATGTTTTGTTAATTTCAGAGTAATTACAAATCATGCAGGTGTAGATATGCAATATCATGAATCAGCAAACTGAAACAAACAAAAAAGCACAAATCAGGACAAAATAATTGCATAAGTGGAGCCAATGAGCATATAAATTACTGTATGAATAGCATGGTACACTAAATATATAGATATGCTGGTTCTGGAAAACTCTCTAAGCTGACAGCCATTCAGAACAAATGCTTACGTATCGGTATTGGAACACGCAAGTGCACGAAGATCTCGAGACTAGAGATAAAGGCGAACATCCCCCCATTACAGCAGAGGGGAGAATTCCTAACGTTTTCCTATGGATACAAGGTGGCAATGAAGCGTGAGACCTCATACCCCACATGGAATGCCATGGCCCACGGGGGCTATAAATTTCTTGCCGGGATAAATTCCTTTGCCGTCCTCCTTTGCCACTTAAGAACGCAAACCGGGGTCCTGTTAAACGATATAGACAAAGTAATACAAAGCAATATTACACTTTGGGAAGTCAGGAGACCATTTGTCTCCATTGAGTTGTTCCCAAGGAAAAAGCAGACCTCCCAGATAGAGATACAAAATAAATTCATAGAACTCCTCCTGGTGTTTCCGGACCACGCCAGTCTATATACAGACGGGTCCAAAACCATACCAGCGTCGGTTAAGGCATCTGGTCAGAACACTATCAGTCAAGTGTTACGAACCACGCCACCAATTGTCATGATCTACCTACCCAGCACTACGAACCACGCCATCTATTGTCCTGATCTACCTACCCAGCACCACGAGCAACGCCATATAGGGACGAAACCCAAGTATGACTAGTCTTAGTTACCACTCCGCGGTTTCCCTTCTCCATATCCTGGTTGTTGCGTCACCTCCTCCAAGTCTTCCTCATCAACTCCAGTTCGATGAGAGTTCAGTTCACTCTGGGAAGTGACCACAGGATCACCTATCCTGGAAACCTACGGCACAGTGACTACCTACAGTCTTCTACATTACTCAGCCTTACCCGTCAGCCATCTCAGTTCCGCTCTTAAGTATTTGTAATCATATATTGCCTCCCCGCCTCCACCTTGCTTCAAATTATTGTATGTTGTATAAATATGTATATACTGTTAATGTTTAGGTTAAGTATGGTTAAGGGTAAATTATAGAAAGCTGAATATTTTGTTAAGGAATTTATGGTACTTTATTATACACAACACAAACTCGCATCCTTTGTCTACCCTTTTATAGTCCGATTGTCTTTGTTTTTTTATTGTTGTTGCCTGTTGGGATCTAGGTAGACTTTTAACTATATTCTAAATCCCCAACTCGTAACACAAGATATCGTTTGCCGGACCACACGACAGTGTTTACAGTGGAGTTGTTTGCCATTGACAAGAACATTAACCATTCAAACACCTCCAATAGTGTTAAATTTGTTATATTATCAGATTCCATGCTAGCTCTTAAGGCAATTAAAAGTGGCCAATCAGAAATTAATGAAATGCGGGGCAACATTATCAATAATCTACATTCAACTGACAAAAACATTCGTCTGGTGTGGGTGCCCAGACATTGCATCATAGCAGGTATTGAAGGGGCAGACCAATTAGCCAAATCTGCTGTAGAACTTAGGGGTACCGATAGCGTACCCTGGGAGCTACTGCGTTGTCTCTCTCTAGGTAAACTTATAGCCAAAATAGATGGCAAGAGAAGTGGACTACATTGAACATCACAAACAGGGTCAAACATACAACTGAAGAGTGGCCCAAGGCAAATAGGAATAACAGGAGTGAAGAGGTTGTACTGGCACGGTTGAGGATGAATGCTACTTTTATTACTCACCTCGGCCCGTACACCGAACAATCTTTTCCACCGCAGTGTCATATATCTCTCACAACATTATCAATAAAACACCTCCTGTGTCATTGTCAAAACTACACCATAGTGAGGAGGTGACTCAAAGCCGTTTGTGTAAGGGAGAAAATACCCCTTACGGTGGAGAGCCTCCTTCCTCACAATGACAAAGTCACCGACGCACTGCTAAGTTACATTAAAGACCCGACTCATAGACAAAATGTGAATGGACAGTGGTGTTCACATTAAATAAAAATTTATGTATGTGGTTATCAGCATATGCCTGGATCACGCGCACCCACAGTGATTTACACCACCCTCCAGTAGGCTCCACATTGTCTCACTGTAGTGCATTAATGTGTCTCCTTTGATCCTGACTTTGTACTTGTCAGAAGGCATGTTTTCCAGGGCATTTTTAAATGACTGTACATAAGTGTTGCGCTCAAGCAGCATTTCTTGGATAGATAGGACAATGTCATGTCTGACACCTGGAATATTGCCACACCTGATAGTAGTCCGCTTTTCATGATCTCCCATGAAGTAGATTTGGAGGAACTTTGCCTGCTCATCTTCCAGTGGTAAGAGGGATCCTGCTTCGTGATAGACTTGGCGCTCGACTTTAAATGTGGGCATGTATCCGTGCTCACGAACTACTCTGGTAGCTCTAACGACTGCCATTTCCAAGCTACAGTCTCCGAAATGGCAGTCGTTAGCAGGATGAAAATTGTCCAACATAATGTCCTACACTGGTCCCTTAATAGACGTAATGAACTGTCTAACTTATACTATCAATTAGACCCAGACATCATTCTGTTTAACAGTACTGGCATAAAGGACGAAAGTATGCTGAAAATTTTTGGCTACACTGTATACCAGAGGAACATGACGGGTGAGCTGAACGATGGTGTCGCTGTGGCCGTCAGGTCACGTCTGAGTCACAGAGCGTTGCCAGACTTCGAGGATTCAGTTCTGGGAGTGCAGGTGGAGACAACTAGGGGATCTGTTATCATATGCACAATGTACCTACCTCCCAGACGTCCTTACTTACCCGAACAAGACCTAAACCAGTTGCTACGCCACAGAAAACCAACATACATCATTGGGGAGTTAAATGCGCGCCACGCCATACTAGGACACGGTAATGAGAACAACGTCGGTGTGGCGCTGTATGACAACATCAGAAGGGGAAACTGCAACACCTCGGCCCAGATTTCCCGACATTGATCAGACGTGCCAGTGCCACAACACCCGACATAATCCTCTCTAACAACGAGGCCGTCCTGAACAGGCACGTTACCGCCGGACCCATCAGTACCAGCGATCACCTGCCAGTCGTCGTGACGCTCTCATCCAATCCCATTATGATCCCCGCCAACATCAGGTCAAACCTCAAACGGGCAGATTGGGACTCCTTCAAGGAGTCTCTCAGTCTCAAGCAGGGGAGAAACCTGGAAGAAGCCAGCCCCAATGACATCGACGACGAGGTCGAACAATGGTAAAAGGATGTGAAGACGGAGATGGACAACAACATCCCGACCACTAGTTACAGGACCATTCCCCATCCTCACACTAGTCACCAGCTGAGGCAGCTCAGTGTCCAGTACGCTCACGTGAGACAGCTAGCCAGTATCCGCGGGTGGACGCAGGAGCTGAGAGACCGGTACCGAGAGCTACAGACGGACATCCAGCACGAGAGCAAACGTCTACATGAACAAAAGTGGGCCGCCTTGGTGTGGGAGGCAGCCAACAATTACCGCGATTCTGCTGCATTCTGGAAAGGGATCAAGCGACTGATGGGTTCCACCTCTAGCACGGTCCCTCACCTGCTCGACCAAAACAACGTAAAAATATTCGAGGAAGAAAACCAAGAACAACTACATCGGCGATATTTACGAAAGATCTTTACCATGAGTGAACAGGAGAACCAGGGCTTCGACAGGGAGTTTGAGGAGGACACTTTAGGTCAGTTGCAGGACCATCATCACCTGCTCCAGCCGCTCCCACGGACTGACTTCACCAGACTGGAGGACGGAAGCTACCTGACGGAACGCATAGTTCCTGCAGATGTTTCAGCCGTCATAAAAGGGTTAAAAAACAAATCACCTGGTCAAAGTCACATTAACAAGAAGGTCCTTGCTCAACTCCTCGACAACATGATAGAGAAGCTTGCTCATATATGCAACGCCTGCCTCGCCTCTGGATACTTCCCTAAGATGTTCAAAATCGCCGTTATTCGCCTCATACTAAAAGCAGGGAAGCCTCCAAACATAGTCGAAAACTTTCGACCAATATCGCTGCTAGACGTACCTGCCAAAATCTTCGAAACAATAGTAAACAAGCGATTGCGGATGTATCTGGAGGACGAAGACGTGCATAATCCCCGCCAGTTCGGCTTCCGCCAGTACCGAGGCACATCCACCGCCATAGCTCAGGCCTACGAGCAGATCGCCAATGCCATGACTGGCCGCCTACAGCGCAATATAGTACTGAGGGACGTCAGCAAGGCGTTTGACAAAGTTTGGCACGCAGGGCTGCGGTATAAGATCATACAAACTGGGGCTACCCGAAAACCTGACTCGCCTGCTGTGCAACTTCATTATGGACCGCAGAGCCAAAATCAAGATGCAAGAACATTTTGGAGAAGAATTCTCACTATCGAGCGGCGTGCCTCAGGGCTCTTGTCTCTCACCAACCTTTCCACACTCTACACGGCTGACCTGCCACCCCCAATCGTCGGCAGCGAGTACGTCATGTATGCCGATGATGTAACACAGATCGTCACCTGCCCAGGAAGGTCCACAGCAAGGATGGCGCGACTCACTGCTCGGGCAATAGAGGAGATCTCGGAGTATGAAAATAAATGGAAAATAAAAACAAACAAAACGAAATGTGAGGTCATACCCATAGCCAAATTCAAGCTGGCACCATTGATGATCGAAGACGAAGAGATTGAGTACTCTAAGCAAGGCAAGTTGCTCGGCCTCATCATTTCTCGGACGGGCATCATTCCCCACGTGAAGGACAGACTAAATAAAGCCAAATTCGCTGCAGCCAAATTAAAACGTTTTAAATTGATGCCTGAAAAGATACAAGTTCACCTGTACAAGGCGCTGGTGAGGCCTGTGTTGGAGTACCCATCTACACCACTCGTCACACTCGGGAAGACTAGACTACAACAACTACAGAGCTTCCAAAACAAGTGTTTGAGGTCAGCCAGTGGCCAAGCGCCACCCTACCAGGAGACAGTGGAAACCATCCACCTAAGAAATAAAACAGAGGCCCTCAACTTCAGGTTCCATCGCCTAGGGAAGAAGGTCTGGGACAAGCTCCTGGACGACCCTCACAGCCCAGACCACCTACGCGGGGAAGACATCAACGGAGGGAGACCCCACGCCTGGTGGCCCCGGAATCTGCCCGCACTACAACAACCCAACCCGCGACCCATCTATGTCCGCCACAGTGATCCACCTTAGATTAAAACTTAGATGATATAAATTCACATTTAACAAGTCACAATCAAGTGAGTCCATAACGTAATACAGCATAAGATGTTAATAAACGTGTAATTGTAAAATCAATCTTGTCATTGTCTACTAAAATAACCATTGTGCAACCTCATTCTAAATCCTAGGTTAGCTTAGTTAGCCAACAAACTCTGTAATATGTAAAACAAGGGGTGTCGTCCCCCTCTGTTTAACTCATTAAACTTCTTTTCCAACTTTTCCCCCCACGACTATATGTTGTGACTTCTCCATCCCTCATGTCTGGCTGTGCCTTGAGCCCCAGCATGCCTTCTATCCTTTCCCCACCTTAACCTAAAAAAAAAAAAAAAAGCTCCAAAGGATGTCATCTGGAAGCATGAATTGTACTTCCGTATATTTTCCAAGAAGTGTTTTGACTCTGGTGTTGTTCCCAGCATGAGAATCTTCAATGGTTGTGGTTGTTTTTCCAAATTTGTCTGTCGTACTTTCCCATGAGAGCAGCACAGTCCAGCAGATTCTCCTTTGTACCGCAGTAATCACATTTCTTATCCATGTTGCCAATGACACCAGAGGGATACTTTTCATATTCTATATATAACATCATCCATCATCACTACATATAAAACCATCCATCATCACTACATATAAAACCATCCATCATCACTACAGATCGGTAAAGTAGTTCCGAGAATCTCGTGCGGACACACAAACAAATGAATAAACAGACTGACAGACTTCCTTGTTATATACATACAGGTATATATATATATATATATACATATATATATATATATATATATATATATATATATATATATATATATATATATATATATATATATATATATATATATATATATATATATATATATATATATATACAGTGGTCCCTCGGTTAACGAGCACAATCCGTTCCAGCAGGTTGCTCGTTAACCGAAAATCTCGTTAACCGAAACCATTGTTTCAATGGGTTTTTGGGTAATTGGTTCCAGCTCACCGAAAATTGCCTAAATTCAACAAAAATGTTAGAAGAGTTCACTTACTTTGAGGTGTGTATGTAGAAGGCTCCTGGATGATGATGATGATGTGCATTTGAAGTGGGAGGTGGAGGAGGAGAAGGGAGAAGAGAAGGAAGTGGAGGTGGAGGAGAAGCATTTTACTGCTTCTTGGAAGGTGAGTCACCTTCCATGAAAATGTCAGGAACCTCTGGACTGACAGATTCTCCACCATGAACATCCTCTCTCCTTCTTGAAGTGGAAGGCTGAGGGATAGCATCTTGTTCCCTCTGCCTTTTACAGAAGAAAGTGTCAATTGTGGTCTGTGGGGCATCTGTCCTCCTCACCATTAACTTATGTTTAAAGAAGGAGACCACTGAGTCCTCAACATGACACAAAGTTAGTTCAGTTTTTTCCACTTCTGGGTGCTTTGAAGCCAGTTCCCTGAACTTCTCCCAGTAGTAAATCACATCTTTCAACTGTTTAGCTGACATATGGTCATCACTTTCAATTTCCTCCTCACCACTGTCAGCCTCTACCTGTAACATCTCATCCAGTTGCTTCAAGTCATCAGGAGTAAGTTCCTCCTCATGAGACATCACACACTCTTCCACATCCTCCTCCTCCACTTCAAGGCCCAATGACTGACCAATGGACACAATCTCCTGGTCCAACTCTGTTTCTTCCTCAAATCCCTCAAAATCATGGACTACTGATGGCCACAGTGCTTTCCATGAAGAATTGAGGGATCTAATGGAGACTTCTTGCCATGATGACACAATCAATTTTAGAGCCTCCAGAATGTTGAATTGTGTCTTCCAGAACTGTTTCAGTGTTAGTTCAGGATCATTGGAAGTTGCCTGATGACACCTCCTAAACATTTTCTTCATGTACAACATCTTGAAGTTGCTGATCACATTCTGGTCCATTGGCTGTATGATTGATGTAGTGTTTGGAGGCAAAAACAACACCTTCACAAAGTCAAATTGATACCCCAAATTGCTGGCAAGGTCAGGGTCATGACCAGGAGCATTATCCATGAGGAGAAGAGCCTTTAAAGGGAGTTTATTGGTGGTTAGGTAGCTCTTGACAGAAGGGCAAAACACATCAACAGCCCATTCATTAAAGAGCTCTCTTGTCACCCATGCATTACGGTTGGACTTCCAATAAACTCCAAGCTTTGTTCTTACCACTTTCTGTTGCTTGAACACCCTGGGGTTTTCAGAGTGGTAGACACGCATAGGCTTCAGTCGGAAATCCCGTGAAGCATTGGCACCAAGCAATAGAGTGAGACGGTCTTTCATGGGTTTATGCCCAGGTAGAGGCTTCATCTTTGGTGATGAATATTCTTTTGGGCATCTTTTTCCAGAACAGCCCAGTTTCGTCCACATTGAACACTTGCTGTGGAAGATAATTTTCTTCTTCCATCAGTTTTTTAAATTCATCTAAAAATTTTGCTGCCCCTTCTTTATCAGCACTAGCAGCTTCACCATGCCAAACAACACTGAAAATGTCACTTGTTTTCTTAAATTTTTCGAACCAGCCTTTGCTGGCCCGAAAATCTTCAAATTCTGTGCCTGAAGAACCAGGTTGATCTGCCTTTAAATGTTCGTAAATCTCCCTGGCTCTTTCACAAATGAATTCAGTAGAAACTGAATCACCTTTCATCTGTTTTTCCCTAATCCAGATGATAAGTAACCTCTCGGTTTCTGCGATCAGGGATCTACTTTTAAACACTCTTGTAGATTTGTCTCTCACTTTCACTTCTTTAAATTTGTCTTTCTGTGCAAGAATTGTCGACACAGTTGATGTCGACATGCCATATTCTTTGCTAAGCACATTTGTTCTAATGCCTTGTTCATGTTTTTTTATGATTTCCTGCTTGGTTTGGATTGAAATAGCTTTTCTTGATCTCTTAGGCCCCATGCTGGCTTCAAACAATGTCAACACGTGTTTTTCAAAGTTAAACTTGTTGTAAATAAAGAATATTTTCTTTAAAATAACACTGCACTGCACTATATATTGTCAATATGTAAAATAAATTTCAAAATGACCAATCATTTGCTTGGAAACACAGAAAAAAAGCGCTTAGTTGAAGAGAGTCTTAAGCAAGATGTTAACTCCAGTGAAAACAGAGAGAGACTAACGCCTGCTTGCTGTGTTAAGAGGCTGGATGCCGCGCATTAAACTAGTCACTTTACCTTCAATTATGTTCAATAATTGTTTAAATGACTAAAAAATTTAATATTAAACTTTTAAAATTATTGAATCGTATAAACTTCTTGATATATACTAAAATAGTAAGGAATTTAAGCCCTAGAGCCGATTTATGTATTGGCCGACTAATACTACAGCTGGTTGACCGGCCAGTGCAAGCGAAAACTTGTTGAGGTCGGCTCGTAAGAAACTCGTTAACCGAGGGGTTGCTCATTAACGGAATTTAAGAATCTTATGGGAGGCAGCTCGTTAACCGAGGGACCACTGTATATATATATATATATTTATTATTATATATATATATATATATATATATATATGAAACAGGTCGGAATTACTGGACTTTAATTTCTCCCTAGACTTGGGGTTTATTAAAGATTACTAGATGGTAATTGCAGTGGAAGTGCCCCTTTGAGAGAAATCCCGAACCAGCACAAGAACACTTAAATTTACTAAACAAAATGAATTCTCCGTGACCCGTGGAAGGATAGCGTCTGTGACTGGGATGAATGAGACACACTGTAAAATTTAGACACTTATATTCCCTCCAACACTACAGACACAATCAAATAATGGTACACCAATATGCTCACCTCTTAACCTGAACTTAAAACACTACTCTGGGGAATAATGGTTATACATGATATTGAAAATATTAGAAATTCAGACAATGCCTCATTAGACAACAAAAAATTTAAAGTATTAAGAAATGTTGCTTGCACACATGAAACAGGCCTTAAGGGCTTTCAACAAAATAATATCAATCACTGAGAAGATTTTATAAAAGAATGAGAAATCAATAATTCTACAATGCATAGGCCTTAAGGGCATTCAACAAGATGATATCCAGCACTGAGAAAATGGTGTAAAAAAATAGAACTTATTAACTCAACCCTGAGTAGGCCTTCAGGGCACTCAGCAAAATTATATTACCCCAACAGATACACACCTCCTAACCTAACTTAAACACTACTCTGGGGAACAAGGGTTATTACCTGAGATTGAAATTATAAGGAAATATTAAATGCACACAACATACATTAGTAACTGAAAAAATAGTATTAACTACACACAATAATATTGTCACTATTATTAAGAAGTTACTGAGTCCACCAATACCCGTGAACCATGCTTCCTAACCTAACACACACACAGATTCCACCAGCACTCCATAGTCGTTTAAGGCACAACCAACAGACACCCGTAGTTTCAGGCCCAAATCAGCCTTTCTCCACCTTGGAAATTGTACCTCTAAGCTCCACTGGACTCTTGGTCCCAGTGTGCGACCCTGTATCACTCAGCTGGCTTCACTTTACCTCCAGTACATCCATGAAACGGAAGGGAGTGAGCCAATCAGACCTTGTACAGTTGAGAGAAGCTTTAACTTCCCGTTAGCAAAAGGGTTTCACTAAGCTGCTTGAGATATGTGGTATTGTGAGCCGAGGTAGAGGAGAGCTGATGACCCCAAACGATCGTCACGTCGTTAGCTGGGCACCCAGACGGCTACGTTCACTCAAGAGATCCTTTGCTACCCAGCTAACCAGTGACAAGCCTACTGTACACTGATCTGTCCAACGGCAACAATCGCCAATCCTCAATCATCAACGGCAGTCTATCTTTCGCAGTCAAGTGGGTTCTTTCGGAAACCCTGAAATTAACTCACTGTTAGCTCTTGATAACTTTATCACTGCCCTACCTAACCCCTATCTGAGATCGAATGAGACTTACTTGTTATACTGCAATAGCGCAACACAGGTGACTAGGCCACGTGACTATTTCTGTGGACGGACGCGCAGGGACGTCTTGTTGGACCGATCGCTTTCCCGGGACTGAGGACCAGCCAGCCTCTCGCTCCCCAAGGCGTTAGCTTAGGTCTACGTGACATATTTTCCGCCTAACTAATAACTTTCTTGGGACACCCGTAACATTATTCAGCCTGATAAACTATCTATCATTACTTTTAATTTAATAACTGATATTTAGTTTCATAATTCGCGTCCATATTAATTCGGTAAATTACATTTAGTATCGTATAGGCCTAGTTCCACAACCTCTCGCTACGTGCGGGGAGCAGCGCAGTCTTCCCTCAGACGACCTTGAACTCAGCATCGCCCAAGGCGCGGCGTTTGAAATTACACTGAATTTCTGAATATTACTATCGACCCCCCTAAAAAAAGATAGCACTGTCCTCATGTGCTGAGAGAACAACTTAGAAACCACCTTCAACAGTGCCTTATTCCAACTCGCAGCCAGCAACTCCATTTTTTGCCTAGCCAAATTCAAAACCAACCAGAACATACAAGCTCCCCTTTTGCCTGGCCCTTAAGTTAGAGAACCAATGTCAAAATAATACCAAATCCACATCCTACATACTCTCCTTTGGCCTGGCCCTTGCACTAGAGAACCAATGTCAAACAATACTCAGTCCAAATCAAACATGCTCTCCTTTTGCCCGGCCCTTCAACTAAGAGGAACCAATGTCAAAACAATACTCAGTCCACACGAACTCTTGCACGTCTTCAACGATCGACTTAATCCACGTCTCCGAACCTCATGCCGGCAGACCAGCCCTCTGACAATGTACCAGTCCATATTAGTGAGGCCCTGGCCATTACAACCGTACACTCACTCCCGCTCATGACAGCAACTCAGTCCCGCTCATGACAGCAACCACTACTCAACGCACATCTCTGACCTAACCATCTCTCCAATCCCCTCTGCCCCACTCACGACCCCTCCAACTCACCCTCGACAACCTGCATTTTCTCATTAATAGGAGCACCTAAACTGTAATTTGTCGGCTTCGTCTTTCAGATGGAGGCTCGATCGACCTCTCTGAACTACTTCTCTTCATCTTGTTCAGCTGGGGTGGGGGCTCCTCGTCTTCATCTTCAGATTCATCCATCGCTGGGTCTCCCGGATGCCTTAGGGGTGGAGCAGCCTTCAAGTTGCTCCGGTTTTCCACTCTCGTTTCCAGGTCTTCTCCCCCACTGGGCTCAATGCGGTATAAATAATGGCGATAGAAAAAAGCAAGGGGAACCAGATGAATATAATTTTAAGGGACGTTTCTAAGGCTTTTGATAAAGTTTAGCATTTCGGCTTAAAATATAAAATATTAAAAATGGGACTTACGAACACGTGCTAAGAATATTGTGACTATTTAGATGATAGAAGAGCACAAATTCAAATTGGAAACTTTATGGGAACTATGTTTAATCTCGAGAGCGGAGTACCTCAAGGAGGATGCCTTTCTCCAACACTATATACTATATATACTTCAGACACACTTCAACTAACCCCCTTTACCGAATATGTAATGTTTGCTGATGATATTACTCAAATAGTATCATACCCAGGAAAATCAACCCAATTTACGGCACGCTACACGGCAACAGCGATAAAAAACATAAATGACTGAGAAAAATTGGAAAATCAGGACAAATAAGAACAAATTCAAGATAATACCATTAGCCAAGATCAAAACAAGTCCAATAATATTCGACCAGGAACTAGATCCATACAACACTGAAGGCAGAATGCTTGGACCAAAGCTAACAAAGAAGATATATAACTTACATAAAAGATAAAGAACGACAGGCAAGAATAAGACTATCAAAAATAAAACGATTTAAGAATCTTACCATAAATAACAAAATGAAGATTTATATAACCCTTGTCAAATCAATTATGGACTACCCACCCATCCCATTGAACACCCTTAGTAAAACGAGCATTAAAAGGTTACAAACTGTACAGAATATAGCCCTCAGATTTATATATAATATAAAATATACAGACTACATCAATAATGAACGGCTACACAAGAGAGCAAACCTCCAAGAAATCAATGTAGAAATACACAACAAGGCCGCAAATATTTGAAAGAAAGTGACTGAACTCAACACAGAAACTTAGCATTGTTGGATGAATAATATAGATAATGAAAAAATCCAAGAACATGGTTGGTTTAAATCAGCCAGAAAGAAAGTAATTGAACCATCTCCTACCTCAATATACACATACAACATTAATAGAGAGAGTAAAGATGAGAGTGACCTACCAGCTCCACTAAGAACCTGGCAGGTCTCTCCATATAGTGTACCTTTAGAATAACACAACTAACATTTAACTAATACATTAAAAATAGAAGAAAAAATGTGACTACCCGCCCAGCCACACAAGGACCTGGGAGAACTCACTAACTCCACCACAGAAAAAGAAAAAAAAGAAAAAAGAAAAATATAAATAAACCAATACTAATACAAAGATCTGACGACCCAAGGGAGCAAAAAAAACAAAAAAAAACAAAATAGATAAGATGAAGCGATCTGGTTGAGCCCAGATCCTCTCTACTCCATCTGTATTCCAGTTTCACCAATTTTCTTCAATCCCTAATATTCTTCTTTCACCTCAAAACTCATGACTCCAATGCCAATGCATAAATCTTTTGATCCGAGGTGTGATGCGGGGCAAGTTAGCTGGGTGAAATCTGACTCACTTCTCAGGGAAGAAGAGATGGTGAGGTTCCATGGTGGTGGTGTAATCTGTCCATTTGGTGTCTACGTCATCCACATTTTGTATAACAGTTCAGGGATGGTGACCAATCCACTGCCCAAAGAGATGCGTTGCAGAGTCAGTAATCGGCCTGTGGGTCTTGATGTAAGGACTCTGCACCTGCTTGTTAGTGGAAGCTGGAGACCAAAACACTGATAGGTGTGTGCTACACCCGATAGGAGACATTTATTGAGGTGGGTTGGGTTGAACTGGTCCGCTGAGTCAGTTAAAAGAAGGTCGAGGGTATTTTTACCGTGTGTAGGGAAGTTCAGAGTTTATGATTAGTCCATCTGGTCATCGATATCGCTCGTGACAATTTCGTTAAAATTCCCACATAATACTTGGACTTTGAGGCTGTAATAAGGTGATTGGTAAAAATGTCTCTTGTGGGTGACCAAGGCGAATGGTATACCACACAGTATATGATAGAGATAGTGTAGCGAGGGTGGGCACGTGGCACGACACAAACCCATAATGACCACCATATCAGCTGGGACTAAAACATCCAGTCCTGACGGCCGTAGTTCATCCTTACAGAAGACGGCAACGCCCCCTCCACAGCCACGTGGAACGGAGGTGAAAAAAGATGCAATAGTCATCAATGTGGCAAGTTTCAGATGCAATTTGCCACGCCTCACAGATGGCAACGTCGTTGACAGCAACTGACCTGAATGTGGTAGCGAGTTTGTCTAATTTGTTGGCAACGGAGGTTACGTTGGAAAGCAGGAAGGAGGGGAGATTGTATCATATTCGGGAAACTTCATTGTAATTGTACTGTCTGTCAGGAGTAGGTGTCTTTGGTTTTCTACTGGAGGTGGTGGTCCTGATGGGATTCTATGACGTCCTTGTCTGCGACAAAGAATATGAAATATGTTCAGTATTTACTAGTACAATAGACTGCCATCAGGATATCCGTTTCCAAGCTTTGAACTGTACAAGGTGCGCCTGGAGTACTTCACTGGTGAACATCTGTTGATATCTGCTGTTGTGGACGTACAGAAATGTTTGTCTGCGGTGGCCTTTAATTCAATGGCGGCACTTTGCGGCCCACTGACAGACGTTCCATGGCAGAGTTCATTGGGAGGCATCTGTTAATATTTGTCTAGTCGTAGACACCGCGGCAGTCCTTGTCTCTGGCACTTTGAGGGTCACCTAAAAAGTATCCATAGTCTAGTTGTAAGCATCGCGAAGGTGTGTGTGTGTGTGTCTGTGTGTGTGTGTGTGTGTGTGTGTGTGTGTGTGTGTGTGTGTGTGTTTTTGTGTGCGTGTGTGTGTGTGTGTGTGTGTGTGTGTGTTTTCTCCACAGAGTGGTGTAATGCGTCTAGTTTGACAGCATTATGTTTGTGTTAAGGTGCATGCATTGATTGCTTTTTCTCACCTCCATCTACTGCTGCTGGCTAGCCCTTGTGGTGAACAGAGAAGCAGCCTTGCATAAGTCTTCCCCTGCTAGTACATAGCCTCTTTTCTATCAAAACTCCTGTTGTGCCTCATTGTGGCAACACACAGTAAGTGGGTGCCTCGTGGCCCCAGACTAGAGCAGCAGGAATCTCGGAGCAGCACTGGGGCCCCCGAGGTACAGTACATAGGCCCACCGGCATGTGAACACGCCTTGCCGCCTACCACCCACTGCTCCGCTGCCTTGCAAGTTAACCTTGATAAGTATAAGACTACGGGAGTAAACCCCGAATGAAAAATCTGTGGTGGAGCCCTACATCACGCAGACATGCTTACTTGTAGGGTGGCTTAACCTCCCAAAACACCACACTCGTTCACTTTTATCTACAATTCTGAAATTTTGAACACAGCTTCATGGGAGCCAAGCCGAAATCTTTCTCCGGCGGCCATATTGGACACATCCAATGTGGCCGCCACCCATACCATAACTTTGAACCAAAGTTGTAAATGTCAGAAGTAATACCTCTTTTAGGGGATTTACGAGATCGAGGAATCCAATTATGAGAATACCTTTAAGGTCAAGCTCATGGTCATTTTTGGTCTTGGTGATCAATCATACCCTGTACATTCCTCGCCATTCATTATGTGCGGGGTCGTAACGGACATAAACAACAAGATGAAATATTAATAGAAATTTAATCTGAGAAGTTAACAAACTTCCAGTAGTCTATAGGCCTCCCATTTCTCCTGATACACTCGGCGGTGAACATCGGATAGCAGTACAGTTTTTTCTTTCAATTCTCGTGCTGACAGACGTGGATTAGCATCAAGTTGCCTCTTAAGAACAGTTAACGTGCGTTGGGCAGTTTTACGAGCCTTCCCTGGCTGTCCGCTGTGCACCGGTACAGGTATTGCAAGCCCGCCGTCATCTCGAAATCGTTTAATCCAAATCTGAACTGATCGTTCACTCACACCAACAATTCTTGAAATTTCTTTTACAGGTTTCTTGTCCTTATGCAGACTAATAATTGACGCTCTATGCTCTATTGTTAAATCTTTCTTCCTGCCCATTGTGGTAAAAAAAGCAAAGAAACAACGGGCATTGTGCCAATAAATACGGGCAATGTCGGGGGGGGGGGTGGAGGGAGGGGGTAAAACTCATAAATTTTAGTTCACAAATTTTACGGGGGCAACTGATGAACGTTTTGATTGCTGGCTGACTTGTCCTCAGTCCTCTTCGCTGCCAGACTTACAATGCCTGCCTCAGCCCCAGCTGGCTGGCGTGGAGGGGTGTGAGACACTTCAGCAAAGATCACTTCCCGTCGGCCACCTCGCGCAAAATGCAATGACGTGGAGTGTATATTGGGCACACATTACTGTAGATATTCAACAATAGTTTCCTAAATAGTTAATGTATTTCTTGATGTATCACACTCGTGAAGTCACTGGGCACGAGGTAGTTCTAGCACTCAGTCCGATTCATAAGGTGAGACAGGCTCTTCACGAGGTATTCGTGAAAATCAGGTTATATAAGTCGGCTGTTGAAATCTCTGACACCAGGTCAAAGAAATACGAAAAAACAGGGATCCTAAAGAATGCCACACTGGTCACTCACCTCTTCTTGTCACTTTAGTCTCGTACGGACGCTAATATGGACGAATTATTCAGGTTCGTGAATCAAAGTGAGGCTTCCTCTCTCACTGACCGCGGCATGCTCAAATCAGGCACCAAGTCTGATTTCTTGAAATGCCTGGGTGTCCCTGCAACCTCAAGCGCTGTTGCGCATGATGTTACAGTCCATGCATTGGACATGGTGGCTGTGGTGCACATGGTGAGGCTGACACGTTCAGCCACATTCTAGGATTATGCACCAAAGCAGTTGGTACCATTCTTGAAAAGTCAGTACACTGACATTGTTGAGTTGGTTGATGTGGTTTTGGGACACTTACCCAGAGAAGAGCCTGTACGTTCAGACTCAACTTCGCCCCTGATCAGGTCCACGTACATGCGTTGGTCCTGACGGCAGCACCCGCTCCTTAGGCGACACTGGCAAAAGTATCTGAGCAATACAGATAACAAGAAGGAACGCATCAGCCAAAAACTTGAGGAGACCAAACTGCATACTATCCTCATCCTCACATCTAAGTCTGAAATAGTGCTGTCCAACAGGCCGTGTGACGTCCTTCAGCCATGGAATCACAGTAAACCTGACTCACGAATAATTCTGCACCTGTTTCATGCTTCTCGCCAGGGGCACGCGAGAGAATATATATGAACTATGGATAGTGATACTGTCGTGCTTGCCATCGCCATTCAGAGCTTAGGATTGGTTTTGGGAGTTGCAAGAACTACAGAGATAATCCAGTCCAGACTGCTTGTGGTATGTGGAACAGCATGCCTGAGTTGAAGGAAACAATGCAGCCATCATCATCATAACCCCTAAATCATCAAAATTCTTATGGCGACAGACAAGTAGCGATGGGGACAGGCAGAGATGACTGGTAACTCTACGCATGGGCAAAATATATAAGATGGTCATTTACGCACTGGGATCTTGGCAGCAATCTGTGTGACTGAACAGTCCTTTTCAGGAGCCACTCGGCTCACCTCACATAGGGAGGGGCAAAAAACGGTACCCCAAACATAGCCTGCCTAAAAAAAGAAAAAAAAAGAAAAAAAAAAAAGACTGGGCAACTACACCCAGTCAGATCATCCTATTGCGGTAGAAAACATAATCACAGATCAGAGCAAAAAAAAATATACAAACTCTTATGGTTGCTGCAGGGAATGTCAGGACCCTTCTGGACCCTGACACAAAAGAGGGTCCTGAAAGAAGAACCGCCCTTGTGGCAAAGGAGTGATTGCCTGCTTCCAGATGAGGGTCGACTAACAGAACAGGGATCTGGCTATAAAGTTTTCTGGAATGGTAAGCCTGCTGCAGAGAGAAATCTCATTTATGGAGTTGGCTTAGCCATTTGCCAATCCATCCTACATAGGCGAACTGGAATGTCTGTTGGGGTCAAAGAGAGCCTCATGACGCTCTGAGTCCCACTGAATTACTCACGGCATGCCTTCTTCATCAGTGTATACTCCCTAACAATAGATGCAGAATATGACTTCAAGGAGGCCTATTACGCCAACCTTAACAGAGTGCTAACCTCTAGCGCCAATGAAGATAAGTTTGTGCTCCTAGGTGACTTCAATGTCAGAGTTGGCAAAGATGCTGACTTATGACGGGGAACCATAGGGAAAAACGGAGTGGGTAGGAGTGATCCCAACGGCCTACTCCTCCTCACCTAGTGTGTTGAACACAGCCTCAATATCACCATTTACCTTTGTTTAGGCACGCCTTCAAGTTCAAGGGGTCTTGGCAATAACCATGAACCAAATAGTGGCGTCGCATTGACTATATCTTTGTCTGAGAAAGAGATCGCCTAGATGCTCTTATTACCCGAGCCATGTGTGGCTCAGACCACTGTGACACAGATCATTGGCTTATCAAAGCCAAACTCTCCCTTCACGTCGCCCCCAAAACGGTGGAGTCAACAAGCCTCCAGTAGAGGTTTTAACACTAAATGGTAAAACATGCTTTCAGAGAGTAGCTCAACGATGGTAAGATAAACAACCCAACAACAAACAACTTAATTGTGAGTACCGAATGAGGTATCCTCAATCCTGTCATCACAAGACCCTGCAGGGAGTCAATCAGCCAAATCCAAAAAAAAAACCTCTCAGGGCTCGACCACCTCCAATCGTCCGGTGGTAACTCCGTAATTATTGACGAAGAAGACATTCGTCATCATTGGAAAGAGCACTACCAATCACTGCACAACCAAAACACCGATATGGATGTCCTGACTACCCAGTAGGTCTCACAGTACCTAGAGCTGACTCACCTAGGCTATCCTTCATCCCTTGATGAGGTAGCTACTGTCATCGAGTAGATGACAAATAACAAATCCACAGTTCCTGAGGAATCCCAGCCTTGGTGTATAAAGTAGAATGACCTCTGCTTACCAACTGGTTTCACTCTTTCCTTGGAGAATATATGGGAGAAGAAGAAATTGCCCAAGATCTTAAAGAAGTCTCCATCGTTAATATTTATAAGAACAGGGGAACCAGTCAGACTGTTACAATTCTCCCGGGATCTCGCTGCTGTCCATAGCTAACAAGATTACCGCCTGAGTCCTCCTAAAAAGAGCTCTTTCTGAGGCGGAACACTTCCCCCAGTATCTCAATGTGGCACCCCTGACATAATCTTTGCTGCTCGCCAGATACAGGAAATGTGCAGAGAACAGCATCGTGACTTGTACATGACCTTTATCGACCTTATCAAGGCCTTCGACTCGGTCAACAGGAAGGCCTCTGGTGGACCCTCAGTCGTTTTGGTTGCCCACTTAAATTCATCGCCATTATGAGGCAACTCCACGGTGGCATGAATGGCAGTATCCTTCACAATGGCAACCAGTGTGAGTTCTTCCCCATCCAAACGTGGGTAAAACAAGGATGTGTACTGGCACTAACTCTCTTTTCCATTTTCTTGGCTGGTTTCATTACTCATACCAGTGTCAAATTAGCCGGTGAGGTGGACCTCCAGTACTGGCTGAAGGGACTTTTCAACATAAGACAACACCAGGCAGGGACAAAGTTGTCGGCTAATTCCATCACTGAACTTCAGCATGCAGACGGCCTCACCCTCTCCGCTTACACCGAGTGCAACCTACGGAAGAACCTGAACACCTAAGCGAATGCGTAAGCACACTTCAATCTTGAGGTGAATGTTAGTAAGACTCATATTCTCTTCCAGCCTGCCCCTGTTTCAGCCACACTTCCATCATCCATCCAGGTTAACGGTACTACCTTCTCTATTGTTACGCACTGTCAGTATCTTAGCTCCCACACTGTCCAGCACTGCAGACATTCATACAGAGAGTCAACATCAAATCAGGTGTGCATCTCATGCATTTATCAACTGCAAGGAGCTGAAATTATCTGCAAAGCTATATATATCGATCAGTAGTCTCCCGTACCCTGCTGCATAGCAGCGAGACATGGGTCACATTCAGGAGGCACATCAAGGCACTTGAAAAATTTCACTAACATAATCTACGTTTAATCCACCGAGTTTGCTAGGAAGACACACGAACAAATGTCATTATTCTTGCTGACATCAACTGTAGGAGCATGAAGATTGACACTATCCACGTTAGGTTGGTAATGTTAACCACGTGGACAGTTGTAGACTGCCAAAGCAGCTTCTCTACCGACACCTAGGGAATGGTAAATGTAACGCTGGCGGGCAACAGAAAAGTTATAAGGATAGTCTTAAAACAAAGCTGAAAAAAGTGTCAAATGGCCCCCATCACCTGAGAGACGATCACTTCACACTGTAAAACTCGGAAGAGCACCACACGAGAAGGTGTCAATATTTTTGAGTTAGCCCAACTGTATACTGAAGCAAGTAATTAACAGTGTCAGAAAAAAAAAACTGTCGCCGCTACTCCCACTCGAGACTAACGCCCGGAGTTTTAAACCCCCTATTCCGTTGAACAGGGTCGTCATGTTTCAACCCGAGTTAAAAGAAATTAGTCCCGAAGGACACCGCACTCTAGTACTTGACGGGGTGGTATGGCGGTAAAATTAAATATTTTCATTATTATAAATTTATTTTATTGGAAATAGTTAATTTTACCGCCACACCACCCCGTCAAGTACTGTACTGCGATGTCCTTTGGGACTCATTTTTTTTTTAAACTCGGGTTGAAACACGACGACCCTCTTCAAATAAAGAGGGCGTTTAAAAATCCGGGCAATAGCCCTCCACACGTTCCACATCTGCCGGACCCGTATGAGCCTCTAGAGTCACCTCAGAGCTTACCAATAATGGTGATCTCTTTAATAACTTATATCATTACATCATAGCTGTATGATTGTCATACTCAAACCCTGCTGTGCCATGCAGGTGTTTATCTGAATCCCATGTAGCTTATCTTAGAAAACTATTACTCGCATCTGTAAAGACCATTTTTTTGAGTTATTGATGTTTCGTTAGACGATTACCGTCGCTGTGGCGTTGATCGTCTTACGAAGTATCCAGGTGTTTTCAAAATATTTAGGAGCTCCTGCCAAGGTGTCGCCTACCAACGAACTTAGTAAATGAGTAGGTTTACATTTGCTCAGGTAAACTTAATACACTTGGGATATTGCACCATGTTCTGTAAGGATGAATAACCTTGCCCGTCGTTGTGTTAAATGTGCCGCACGGCAGGGAGTTATTACCCGGCCTTTCCTTGAGTAAAAACCTAAATCAGTCATCTTCCGGGAAGGTTCTGATTCTCGGCTGTGTCTGTAATTTTTTACTTCAGAGAATACACCCCTACTGTATCCATAAGAACATAAGAACATAAGAAAATATGGAGTCTGCATTAGGCCGGCGGCATGTGCAATTGTGCATGGCAGCTCCTGTCGAGAGTTACTACCGCTCTCTATCATCCATAAATCAATCCAGCCTCATTTTAAAACTTTCCAGCGTTCCAGCACTTGCTACAAAGTTGCTAAGCTTATTCCACTCTTCCACCACCATATTTGTGAACCAGTTCCTTCACATCTCCCTCTTAAACCTAAACTTATCCAACTTAAATCCGTTGTTACGAGTCCTATCCTGCTCGGATATTATAAGAACTTTATCTATATCACCTTCATTGATTCCTTTCACCCACTTAAATAATTCTATCTTATCTCCCCGCACTCTTCGTTTTCCTAGGGAGTGCTAGTTTAGTTTTTTTTTAATTTATCTTGATATGGAAGGTTTCTAAGTCCCGGAATAATTTTCGTCATTCTTCGCTGTATCGACTCCAGTGAATTGATATCCATTCTATAATAAGGTGCGGCCTGACTAGCGCAAGGTATAGTTGCAATATGACTTCTGCACTCTTATTACGTACACTTCTCGATGTAAAACCTAATACTCTGTTTGCCTAATTTCGAACATTAACGCACTGTTTTCTAGGCCGTAGGTCCGGGCTTACAAGTACCCACAAGTCTCTTTCAAAAGTCGACTTCTCTGGGTTGATGTTGTTAAGGGTGGATACATTGATAGTATTTGTTCTTCCAATATTAAGTACGCTGCACTTGCTGGTGTTGAATTTCATATGCCATTTTTTTACTACTCCTGCAGTTTATTTAAATCCTCCTGTAATGCATTTGCATCCTGCCCTGAATTAATCTGCTTCCCTACTTTGGTGTCATCCGCTTATGTCACTGCTGATCCCAGTATCCAGATCGTTTATATAGATTATGAACAAGAGTGGGCCCAGCACTGACCCCTGAGGAACCCCACTGGTTACAATGCCCCACTCAGATTTAACACCATCTACGCTGACCCTCTGTGTTCTATTGGTGAGCCATGATTTTATCCAATTTACAACTTTCCCCTCGATACCATGAGCCTTAGCTTTTCTCAGAACCCTCTGATGCGGTACAGTCAAATGCTTTGCTAAAGTGTAAGTAAATCACATCGTAATTTTCGTCATTCTCTACTACCTCGAAGACTTTCCTAAAAAACGTCAGCAGATTTGTTAGACAAGATTTTCCATTTGTAAACCCATGTTGAGAGTCGTAGATTAATTTGTTTTTCTCTAAATGCGATCAGATGCTATTTGCTAAAATTGATTCAAAATATTTCCCAACTACTGTTATCAAACGAATCGGCCCGTAATTTGACGCTGATTCTCTGTCTCCCTTTTTGAATATAGGTACTATATACATTTGCCTATTTCCACAAGTCTGGAACAACTCCGGTGTCTATTGATTTTGTAAATAAATTTACAAGGGTCCGCTAATCTGTTTCTTACACTCTTTCAAAACTCGAGGTAAAATTTCATCCTGCCCTGAGGATTTTGTCTTTTTTAATAAATTTATCTTCTTAAGAACATCCTCTTTTCTGATAGTGATATTCTTTAATTTCTCTTCTTCATTACCCCTAAATATCAGTTCCGCCTCTGGCGTTTCCAAGTGAATTTCTTCTGTGAAAATTGATAAGACGTAGCTATTTGATGCTTTGCTTATTTTCTCACTATCATCGATCACTTACCCTCTCTCTGAATTAAAAATTCCCACTTTGTCATTGACCTTTGTCCCATATACCTAGAAAAATCCCTTGGGATTTGCGTTGGATTCTCTTGTTATCCTGATTTTGTAGTCCCTCTTTGCCTTCCTTACATTTTTCTTAACATTCCTAGAAAGTTCATTATACTTATTTCTGAGCTGCTCCTCCCCTCCCCTTAATTTCTTATAAATTCCTTTCTTTGTTCCTATGTCATGTTTAAGTTTTTTGGTCATCCACTTTGGCTCATTCTTATTTGTTCAAATTTTTCTGTATGGTATATTTTGTTCTTGTGCTTTACGTAGTATACTAGTGAATATATTATAGTCATGATCAATTGTTGTGTCGCCGGTGACGTCACCCATTCCTACCAGGGACTGACTTGACTGTTCCCAGGTGACCTCACCTAGGTATCTTCTAAACCCCTCAGAATCTGCCGATTGAAAGTCTGGGACTCTGACCATATTGTCATTGTTTTTCGTTTCCCAATTTAGGGTGAACCTGATTTCTCTGTGATCACTGTTAACTAGCTCTTCCCCTACTGTGATATCTCTGATAATATTTTCTTTATTTGTTAATACTAGGTCTAATATATTGTCACCTCTAGTAGATTCTGTAATTAGTTTTTTTTTCCATTACTGCGTCTAAGAAGTCTTCAGATTCTTTAGTCACCTACAATGTTGACCCAGTCATTATTTCTGAAGTTGAAATCCCCCATAATACACAGGGTTGTTGTATTTTGCTGCCCTACTCATTTCCTGCCATATGGGCTGAGCTGCTTCTTTGCCAAGACTTGGGGGCCTGTAAATCACACCTATAATTAGTTTTTCTCTTCCTTCCGTGATTTCTACCCACACAGACTCGGTTCCTATTTCACCCTTTATTGAATTATTAATACAACATTTTAATGTATCCCTGACGAAGAGTGCGATCCCTCTCCCCTTCCTACCTTCCCTTTCCTCGTGAAAAAGGTTGTACCCTTCTATGTGGTACTTTAATAAAAAGTTCTTGCTCGCCAGATTCATCCAAGTTTCGGTGATTGCTACGACGTCTATATTCTCTGTACATACAACCGCTGTGAGCAAGTCTATTTTATTTCTAACGCTCCTACTGTTAGTATAGTATACATTTAAACCTACCCTTCCCTGTTCCTGTTTTACCCCTTGTCCTGAGTAACCAATTTTACTCCCCAGGACCTGCTTGTTTTTTTACTCCCACTTACCCTGACCTCTCTCTACTGGCGAATCCCCTACCCCCCTTTGGAATGACAATTTCACACTCCAGGGATGCAGACAACATCTTTACCCCCGCGTAAGACAAGTGTACTCCGTCACGACTGTACAGGTAGTCGTTGCCATAGAATGGTTGCCAGTTATCAATGAACGCCCAACCATTGCTCGCACAATGTTTATCCAGTTGGCAATTTATAACAGCCATTCACCACCAACAGCCATTCACGACCAACTCCTCTTCTAAGCAAGATACCACATACTATAGGGATTCCTCCCCTATCTATAACCTACCCTAGTGCCTCCCTATACGTCTTGAAAAGTTCTTCACTCCTAACCTTTCCTATTTCGTTACCTCCTACACTAAGACACACTACTGACTTGGTACCCTCCCCTGACAAAACCCAATCTATCCTCTCAGCTACATACCCTATTCCACCCCAGGAAAACACACCCTAGTCCTACGTTTCCTATCTCTTGCACAAAAAGTCCTATCTAAGAAACTCACCTGGCTGTCCCCAACTACCACGACCTTACCACTAGGCAGGGTTTGAACAATTGCCCTTTACCCTCCTGGCACCACACTGTCCTGCTTCTTCTCTTCCTCGTCCTGCCTCTTCTCTTCCTCGCCAGCTTCCTGCAACACTTGGTTGGGGTTACTGCACTCCACACCCTGGTTAGTTTTCCTGAGTCTAACCCTAGTCTCCTTGGAGACAACCACTCACCATGCCTGCTCCTCCCGACCCTCCTTTGCAGGTGTCGTGATACCTACCTGAAGGAGTTCAGTCCTGAGTGCTTCGTTCTCCCCCTTTAAAACGTCTATCTCCTCAACTGCTCCAGCTGACTTAACAAAGTAGCCAGGGGGACGTCATTCCTCACACACCATCCCTCTTCTCCCACAACACAGCGATCCACGGCGGCCATTTCCTGTGGTCACTAACACGAGCACTTAGGGGCACGTCCTTCTGCAAGCTAGGTCAAATAGAGTCTGAACTAGGTCAGGTAGCGGCATAAGTTGCCCATATTATAGAATGGATATCAATTCACTGGAGTCGGTGCAACAAAGAATGACGAAAATGATTCCGTGACTTAGAAACCTTCCATATCAAGATAGATTAAATAAACTAAACTTGCATTCCCGTGAAAGACGAAGAGTGCGGGGAGACATGATGGAAGTATTTAAGTGGGTGAAAGGAATCAATAAAGGTGATATAGATAAAGTTTTTATAATAACCGAGCAGGATAGGGCTAGTAGCAACTGATTTAAGTTGGATAAGTTTAGGTTTGGGAAAGAGATAGGAACAAACTGGTTCACAAATAGAGTGGTAGACGAGTGGAACAAGCTTAGCAACGTTGTAGTAAGTGCTAGGACGATGGAAAATGTAAAAGGAGGCTAGTCAGAGAAAGAGATCGCCGTGATGTCCTCATCACCCGTGCCATGCATGGCTCAGAGCACTGCGACACTGACCATCGGCTCGTCAGGGCCAAGCTCTCACTTCACGTCGCCCCAAAATGGTGAAAACAGTAAGCCTCTAGAAGAGGTTTTAACACTAGGCGTCTGGAGGATCCAGCAGTAGCACATGCTTTCAGAGAACAGCTCGAACATGGTTGGTAAACAACCCGACAACGAACAACCCAAATCCCACTGCTGAAAGGGATATTCGCAACACTGTCATGACAAAAACATACAGAGAGAGACCCTTGGCCAGATCGAAAAAATACACCAAGACTGGCTTGATGAAAATTTCCCGGCAATCAATGTACTCGTCAATGATAAACGTGCTGCTTTAACAGACTGGCAAAACAACCCTCAGTCTCGACCAAAGCTGACGCACTCCACAAGAAGAAATCTGTGGGCAAACGGGAACTTCGCAATCTCAGGAATGACTGGCTTAAAAATAAAGCATGTGAAACACAAAAGTTTGCAGATCAGCATCAGATGCGCGATTTTTTCAACTTTACCAAAACATTTTTGGGGCCAATCACTTTTGGCGTAGCCCCCCTCCGCTCATCCAACGGTAACTCCATAATTAAAGACGATGAAGGCCTCCTTCAGCGCTGGAAAGAACACTATCATTCACTGCTTAACCGAAACACCGATGTGGATGCCCTGATTACCCAGCAGGTCCCTCAGCATCCTGAGCTGACCCACCTCAGCTATTCTCTATCCCTTGATGAGGTAGCTACTACCATCAGACATATGAAAAATAACAAAGCCTTAAGGCCTGATGGAATCCAGACCGAGGTGTATAAAGCAGGAGGACCTCTGCTTACCAGCCATCTCCATTCTCTCCTGGAGAATATATAGGAAAAGGAGAAAATCCCCCAAGCTCTTAAAGACGACTCCATCATCAATATTTATGAGAACAAGGGAGACTGGTCAGACTGTGGCAACTACCGCAGGATCTCACTGCTGTCCTTAGCTGGCAAGATTATTGCCCGAATCCTCCTAAACCGATTTCTTCCTGAGGCGGAAAACTTCCTCACAGAATCACAGTGTGGCTTTAGATCATCATGTGGCACCACTGACATGATCCTTACTGCCCGCCAGATACAGAAAAAGTGCAGGAAACAGCATCGTGACCTGTACATGGCTTTCATCGACCTAACCAAGGCCTTCAACTCAGTCAATAGGGAAGCCCTCTGGTGGACCCTCAGCCGTTTTGGCTACACCCCAAAATTCATCGCCATTACGAGGCAACTCCATGATAGCATGAACGGCAGTGTCCTGCACAATGGCACCCAGTCTGAGTTCTTCCCCATCCAAACGGGGGTTAAACAAGGGTGTGCACTGGCACCAACTCTCTTTTCCATTCTCTTGGCTGCCTTCCTTACTCGTGCCAGTGCAAATTTAGCGGGAGGCGTGGACATCGAGTACCGGGTGAAGGGAGGGTCTTTTCAACATAAGACGACTCCAGGCAAGAACAAAGGTGACAGCAGCTTCCATTACTGAACTTTAGTATGCAGACGATCTTAATCTTGTTGCTCACACTGAATTCGACCTACAGGTGATCCTGAACACCTACGCATGTGCACACTTCTGCCTAGAGGTGAATGTATGTAAGACTAAGATTCTCTTTCAACCTGCCCCTGGTTCAGACACTCCTCCACCCTCCATCCATCTTAACGGTACTACCCTCTCTTATGTTACCCACTTTCGGTATCTAGTCTCCCACCTGTCCACCACCATGGACATCGATGAAGAGATTCAGCATCGGATCAGATGTGCATCTCAAGCTTTTGGCTGACTCCAAAACCGTGTCTTCAGCTTTAGGAAGCTGAAATTATCTACTAAGTTACATGTATATCGAGTAGTGGTCCTCTCCACCCTGCTATATGGCAGCGGGACATGGGTCACATACGGGAAGCACAAGGTAGTCTACGTTCCATCCTCCGAGTTCGCTGGGAAGACAAGAGAACAAATGCCAGTATTCTTACTGACACCAACTGTTGAAACATCGAGGTTACCATTACCCATGAACAACTATGCAGAACTGGCCATTTTACCCTCACTTCCACCTATGTTTTTGCCTGTCTTTCACATCCTGTTCTTTCAGCATTTACACACTAAGCGAGCAAGTCTTGAATTTTTCTCTGCCCGGCAAATCTTATCTCTTACACTTCTTTTATCTATGTATCTTATTATTAACACTATTTACCCTACGTATTTCTCTTAAATACGCCATTTCTTTCGTTTCTAATTTATTCGTTCCTCTTAAATCTAGCATCCGTGTTTCACTCCCATATAATAATAATGATTCAACGATTCTCCAGGACGACTTTGCCTCCCTTGATGAAGTTCTCTCTCTTCCTATGTACATATTTAACCATAACTACTACCTCATTCCCTCGCTCTCCTGTAGGTTATGCCAGTTATACTGTTTCATTTTTTGGCACTTCCCCTCTTAGATATTTGCAGCACTTCATATCATCCAAAATATATTTAAATAAATTAAAAATTATTTTCCTTGTATTTTTCTCATTTTTTTTTACGTTTCTGATATTATCTGTTATTTTTTTCATTACTAAAACTGTTAACACTTCATCATTTCTTTGATCACATACTTATTATCCTTGCCTTTCTCTCTCTTGCTGTCTGTGAAGGCTTGGGACTTTGGGATATGAAGCCCTTGCCAGCCTAATCAGGATCTTATAAAAGGAAAGTCAAGAACCATGGGTTTCCAAGGGATAACAAACAACCGTTAGAGATTGACATCTCTTTACTACGAAAATAATCACACTAATTCACACCACTCACACAAATACCAATTAAACAATTACGGGAGTCAAACAATTAATAGAGCCAAACAATTACGGGAGTCAAACAATGTACAGATATTTCCTACGGCGGCAGCCCGGTGGAATCTTCCGTTGACGCTGTGGTCTGCTCTCAGAGGGAAGGTCCAGGGCAGCTTCCTCACTTGGCGCCGGCATTGGCAGGCGATGTCTTGCCACACAGGAGAGACGCCAGGGCACGGGCGGTGGGCGTGGAGGAAGTGGCGATGACGTGGCAGCCGCGGTAGTAGCTGGAGTTGGTGTCCGGAGATTGACAGCCGAATAGAGAAGGACTGGGGAATCAGCCCACGATCCCCAAGAGCCTCAGATGAGCACACAACCAGAATTTGAAGGAACAGCTGGGGGAAGTGCAGCTGTGGTGCTGGCTGGGTAGTGTTTGATGTGTGACGAAGCAGCAGCGACCTTCTCACCTCCGTCTACTGTGTCTAGTGGGGCCGCGAACAAGCAAACGAGCGGTGGACAGCCATCCCGCTCGTTACCGCCCTCACACTGTCCCAACCATGAAAATACTAAACAACCCTAGCGACAATAAGCTTACTTAACTTTATCCTACAGGTCTGCAGTAGCATAATTCTGGTGACCTTTACAACAATGTTCACATACCGGGAAAGGTACTATATAGCGTGCAACCAGACTCATCTGATTTGAGAATCAAGCCACGTAAAGGCGTGAAAATAGAGCGAAGACATTAGTGTAATATAGAAAATCTTCAACAGCATAAAGTATATCGATATTTTTTAGCTCATTTGTATCACATATGACCAGAGTAAATGACCTCCAATTAGTGGGTAAGTGCTTCTATAGACATACAACAATTTTCTTTATAAATAAGGCTGCCGAAGAGTGGAAGCTGCAAGTTGATTAGACATATTTACAACAAGGATAAATCGATTTTAATTGATCATATTGTTGATATGGGTTAGATGTTATAGAGAGCTGTTTCGTTTAAGTATGTCTCAAGTGATTTCAATAATAGACACGCTTACTTTTAACAGTAAAATACACCACTGCGGATGAGATAATTCTGCTTTGTGATTTTTTATCAAGTTCTCAACAACCTGTTAGGCCTTTCTCCTAAATCTGACGTCTATTGGTATTATTCTTAGTGCTGAGGTCTATAGGTCTTATTCCTACGGCTGACGCCTATGTCTTAATCATACTGCTAATGCCTTTAAGCCTTACTCATAATGCTGATGTTTATGGGTCTTGCTCTTCATATCAGTGATAGTTTTAATTAAATAATAATAAACTTAACCTTAAGATGCTGTCATTATTGTAAATGTGCAAAATGTCGTTCAATAGCTTTACCTGGGCACTTAAGGTTGGTAATATCCTTCATTTACCTGTAATCATCTTATAGTTGTAAGTAAGATATAAAGTGAATGAGCCTTAAGGACAATACAAATATTCTTTTTGTTTCGCCTTCAGTGTACTTGTGAACTGTTATCTGTTTCACACACATAAGCATAAACTGAACGCAATTTCCGACACGAATTTCTGTCATTTATCGCAGCGACGATATGAGAACGTGAATGAAAAATGCTGATGAGGCTCATATTACGGGTATAGATAGACTCGTTTATTCTCCCTGATTTTCTTTTGATTTTACCAGGAGAGTGAGAGAAGACGGAAAAGGTACGAGAGGCAGATAGAAAGAGTAAATGGAAGTAGAGAGAAGGGAAAAAAGCAAAACGAGGAAAGAGAGGAAGAACAAAATGAGATATGAGAGAAAGCGAGAGAGTAATAACGATAAAACCGTGAACTATTAAGGGAGAATTACTTTTATTTTAATTCATGCCATAACAAGCAAGGGGGAGGGGGGCAAATTTATACCGTGATGTGGGGTACGGTCTTAAGTAGGATGTGAGAGGTCTTGCAGATGAGCTACGGGGGACTGATGAACATGACCTTGAAGTGTCTTAATGATGAATTGGGATGATGAACAATGAGACTAAGGTTCAGAGGATGAGTCAGGTAAAGAAGAATTCGATGTGAGAAATACTGGAAAGTGGTTTTGGAAATTGAAGTTGACGTGAAGGTGAGAATTTGAAATAAGGAAACGAATTTGGTCTGTAAGATCAGAAAATATAAGATGATAAACGTGGCAATTGTGGATGAAAATGAAGAGAGTGAAAGCAAAGAAAATATAGTAGGAAGAAGTAACGGAGAGGGGAAGGGAGAGAAGATGACCATGGTAAGAGCTCAGAAAGGGAGATGGAAAAGCGAAAATTATAATAAAACCAGAAAATGGGTCAAATAAGTCAAAATACGGGAAAGGATATGAGGAAAATGACTGAATGTGAGACGGAGAGATAAATTACGCCTTGTATTAAAACTGGATAAGGGATTCGAAAGTGATGAGTAGAACATGAGACACCTGAAAGTGATACACACAGATGAAAGTGACAAACGTAACAGGAATTGGGTGAAAGAGCAATAAAAGAGGGAAGTTTAAATCAACATATAGGTCAAGAACATGAAAACAACCCTTCCTTCACCCCTCCACTCCCTTCCTCTCCCCTCCCTTATCCTTCCCTCCTCTCCTCTCCTCTCCTCTCCTCTCCTCTCCCACCTATTCCTTCCCCTCCCATCCTCACCATCCAGAGGTATATACTTATTAAACGCCATACAAACAAAAATTCATATCCTTGCTATTCATGTTGGTGTTATATATAGGCTCAACACTCAGACCCACCGGGGTGGAATTTGCATCTCGGGACAATGAACGTGTTTTATTGGCCTTAAATGTAATAACACCAACCCATGTATTATTCCAAGCGTGGAATTTTTTCTTGTTTGTACAAACGTCTTGTATAATCTCTTGAATGCCATCCTAATGTTACTACTCCCTCCACCTTGATTTGCAATAATTATGTGAGGAGTTAGGGAGTATTTTCATGTCAACAATAAATAACAGTAAGCCTCTTTATTCATTAAAAATACAATCCCACAAAACATTAATTGTATAATAAATCTTACTCAGTGCAGGAGGCAATGACGTAGGTAAGCTTACCAGTGTCGAACTGCGTAAACTGTATAGGGAAGCTCTAGAAAAGATTAGGGTGAAGGGTGGAACTCCTATTGCTTGCTCTATCCTACCTAGACGTGGTGCCAGTCGTGAATGGATGTCCCGTGCAATTGGTTTCAATTGCTGGTTGGAAGAACAGTGTAAAGAGCTGTAGACGCCATTCATTGATAATTGGAGCCTGTACTATGGTGATGATAGTATGTATGCAAGGGATGGGGTGCATTTAAGTAGGAAGGGGGTGGCGGTGCTAGCGAAGATAGTTGACAGGGTAGTAAAGGTGGGGTTTTAATATGTCCAAATCCCATCAATGGTAAAGAGAGGAAAATACCATGTGAAAATAACAGCAGTGAAACAGAAGTAGATAATGCCGAAAATATAGTTAGTCATAATAACAAACATCAAAGTAATAAATGTAAAACAGATAGAAACGGAAGAAATATATTGAGTGTTTATTATACTAATAGTAGAAGCCTGTGTAACAAAATGGACCAGCTCAGGGCCATTGTTAGTAAAGAGAACATAGATATAATTGCAATAACGGAAACATGGATAAGTTCAAACAGCAAACATGTTTTAGCAGAATTTCATATTCCAGGATATAACCTATTTAAATTTGACAGAGTAGGAAGGAGAGGGGGCGGTGTAGCAGTGTATATCAGGGTGTCATTAAAAAGCTGCAATAAATCAAACATTAAAACAAATAGCGACAATGAAAATATTTGGGTAGAGATTGGTGAGGGCAATGAGTCCGTAGTCATTGGTGTTATATATAGACCACCTAATTTGAGTAGGAACGATGGTAAATTGCTATGGGAGGAAATAAAGAAGGCATCTGATAGAAACAATGTATGTATTCTAGGCGATTTCAACTTTTCAGGCTTAGATTTGAAAAATCAACTTTGCGATAATAAATCTGAAGATTTTCTAGAAGTATTACAAGATAGTTTTTTATATCAATTCATAAACTCGCCCACTAGAGGAAATAATATCCTCGATTTAGTTCTCAGTAATAATGAAAATCTAGTAAAAGATGTTGGGATTGGAGACGAACTAGGAAACAGTGATCATAAAGCCATATATTTTAACATAATATGGAATGGCAGGAAGAAGGAAAATTCGGCCTTGATCCCGGATTTTAGGAAGGCTAATTACGGTAGCTTAAGGAGAGACCTAAGGGATGACCCTATGGTCAAAAGATTAATCCCCCCCACACCTCCGGAAACTGTCAACTTAGGAAGGGAGAACCCCGAATTTAATTTAGCATCTATTTATGAACAATTTATTGAAACAATCCAAAATGCTCAAAATAAACACATCCCTAAAAGAAAATTCAGATTGATACGGAATCAACCAAAATGGATGAATAATAGACTATTAGATCTTCTAGGGCAAAAGAAAGGAGTATATAGAAAAGTTAAGAAAGGCGAAAATCACTTACTTGGTTACTATCAGAACCTAACAAGACAGGTAAACACAGAAATTAGGAAAGCAAAGAGAAATTATGAAATCAAGGTAGCAAACGAATCGAAAAATAACCCCAAAGCTTTTTATCAACTGTATAAATCAAAGGTTAGAGATACAATAGGTCCCCTTAAAACTACAACAGGAGAAATGACTGATGATGAGTTAGAAATGTGTAGTACGTTAAATAGTCATTTTCGCTCCGTATTCACAAATGAAAACCTAGCACAGTTTCCAGAAGTTCATAAGGTATATAACGACAGTATAGAAAATATGTTGATGAATATCAATATTACTAGTAACGATGTGCTTAAAGTAATTAACAAACTGAAGCCTCATAAATCGCCTGGTCCAGACGAGGTATATGCTAGAATATTAAAAGAATATAGAGATGAGTTGAGTAATCCATTAGCAGTTTTATTTAATAAGTCATTAGAATCGGGCCTAGTGCCAGAAGCTTGGAAACTTGCAAATGTAGTTCCGATTTTCAAAAAAGGTGATAAATCAATTGCATCAAATTACCGTCCCATTAGTCTCACGTCAATCATAGGCAAGTTGCTAGAGTCAATTATTGCTACAAAAATCAGAAGCCACCTTGAAACATTCAACATAATCCATTCTTCTCAGCACGGGTTCACCCAGGGACGTTCCTGTCTCACAAATTTGCTTAGCTTTTTCTCAGAAGTATATGAAGCGGTAGATAATGATAAGTCATATGATATAATTTATTTAGATTTCAGTAAAGCATTCGATAGAGTCCCTCATGAGAGATTGATAAGGAAGGTAGAAGCACATGGAATAGGTGGATCATTATTAAAATGGATTAGGTCATGGTTAACTGGTAGGAAACAAAGAGTCAGCATAAATGGATTAAGTCAGACTGGGGTGCGGTCAAAAGCGGAGTTCCCCAGGGATCTGTATTAGGCCCTCTGCTGTTTGTTATATTCATTAATGATCTTGATTTAGGTATAACTAGTAGGATTAGTAAATTTGCAGATGATACCTTACATGAGTGGTAAGTAGACTGGCAAATGAATTTTAATACTGATAAATGCAAGGTACTACAGATAGGGAAGACGAATACAAACGTTAAGTATAAACTAGGTAACACGGAAATAGAAAACTCAGATTGTGAAAAAGATCTAGGTGTATTTGTTAGCAACGACTTGAAACCTAGAAAACAATGTATTAGCCTTCGCAACAAGGCAAACAGGATTCTTGGGTTCATATCTAGGAGTGTGAGTAACAGAACTGCTGACGTTATCTTGAAGCTTTACCTAGCATTAGTGAGGCCACACATGGATTATGCTGTTCAATTCTGGTGTCCTTATTATAGAATGGACATAGATTCTTTGGAGAGAGTACAAAGAAGAATGACAAAAATGATCCATAATATTAGAAGCCTTCCATATGAAGAAAAACTGAAAAGCTTAGGCTTGCATTCATTAGAGAGGCGTAGAGTTAGGGGAGATATGATAGAGGTGTTCAAGTGGGTAAGTGGGATTAACAAGGGTAAAATGGAAGATGTTCTGAAGCTCAGTAATAACGAAATAACTAGAACAAATGGCTATAAATTAGATAAATTCCGATTCAGAAAGGATATAGGCAAGAACTGGTTTGGTAATAGAATTGTGGATATATGGAATAGGCTACCGAGTACTATAGTAGGATCGGGGACGCTAGGGAGCTTCAAGACGAAGTTGGATAGGCACATGGAAGTGCTGGGATGGGTGTGAAAGGGATCTGCCCTGTATGGGCCAGTCGGCCTCCTGCAGTGTCCCACTTTCTTATGTTCTTATGTTCTTATGTTCTTATATATATATATATATATATATATATATATCACCACCTTCAGCAGTCTGGTTTAGATATGTAGATGATGTATTATGTCTCTGGCCATTTAATGAGGACCTAAAAGCTTTCCTGCCACAACTTAATAACTTAGCCCCCTCGATCAAATTCACTGTGGAATTAGAGCATGACTATAAATTGCCATTCATAGACTGTCTGATACACAGAATAGGTAACACCTTTAAGTTCAGTATTTATAGAAAACCAACTAATGTGTGTTCATACATTCATTATTATTCTGCCCACCATAATAGAGTCAAACAGTCAGTATTTTCAACAATGTTTTTACTTGCTTTGAGAATTTGCAGCCCGGAATTCATTGATGAGGAATCCGTGGACGAGGGGCACAATTATGATGTGGTATATCTCGACTTTAGCAATGCCTTCGACAGAGTCCCCCACGAAAGACTAATTAGAAAGGTAGAAGCTCATGGCATCAAAGGCAACATCCTTAAATGGATTAGGGCGTGGTTACAGGACAGGAAACATCGAGAGAGCATTAACCGCACTAAGTCCCACTGGAGCAACGTCACAAGTGGAGTTCCCAAAGGCTCAGTACTTGGACCATTATTATTTATTATATACATAAACGACATAGATATCGGTATAGACAGCAACATAAGTAAATTTGCTGATGACACTAAAATAGGACATGTTATTAAATCTGACGAGGACTCAGCAAAACTACAGGAAGATCTAAACAAATTTTTCGAATGGTCTGAAAAATGGCAGATGAAATTCAATGTGGACAAATGTAAAGTTCTCAGTATAGGAGATGTAAACGGGGAAACCAGATACCAGATGAACAACGATGCCATAGAGAAATCCGACTGTGAGAGAAATTTAGGAGTAATGATAAGTAGGAACCTTAAGCCAAGTAAACAATGTGTTTTTGCTCGTAACAAGGTTAATAAAGTACTTGGGTTCATACAAAGGAGTGTTAGTTACAAGACTAGCGAGGTCATCCTAAAACTGTATCTTGCTCTTGTGAGACCACATCTGGATTACGCAGTTCAGTTCTGGTCACCGTATTACAGAATGGATATAGAATTATTGGAAAGAATTCAGAGGAGAATGACAAGACTAATCCCGGGCATTAGGAACCTTAAATACAGAGACAGGTAAAAGCATCTAAATTTGCACTCCCTCGAGAGACGTAGAGCGAGGGGCGACCTGATAGAAGTGTATAAGTGGAAGTCAGGGCTAAACAAAGGGGACATTACAAATGTACTCAAACTATCCGACCAGGAGCGAACTCGTAACAATGGTTTTAAATTAGACAAATTTAGATTTAGGCGTTAAATAGGTAAACACTGGTTTAGAAACAGAGTAGTGGATGAATGGAACAAGTTACCAAATATCATCATTGACTCGAATATGCTGAATAGCTTCAAACATAGGTTGGATGCTTATATGAGCAGTAGGGATTGAGTGTAAACGGGACTGCCCAGTATGGGCCAATAGGCCCGCTGCAGTTTCCTCCATTCTTATGTTCTTATGTTCTTAAATATATCTATAATATTGGCTCAAACCTTAAATACCCTAGATCATTCATAGACAAATGCCTGAACATTACTAAGAAAACTTTTTATAGAACTGATCTCATGCCCACCTATGACCATAAGAATCTCTTAGTATTAGCATTTCACAAAAATTTCTCTCAAATTCCTTTACAACTAAAAACCTGGAACGTCAATGTGGCATTTAAAAACTCAAGCACTGTTAAGCAAATGTTAATCAAGAACTGCCCCAACAACACAATTGGTTGCATTTATAAAGTTCCTTGCAAGGAATGTAATATGTTTTACTTAGGCCAGACAGGTAAAGGTCTTGTAACTAGACTCAAACAACATATATATAGTGTTAGGACAGGCCAGGAATCCAATGCTCTGTTTGTTCATCTGAGGGATAATAAGCATTGTATTGACTGGGATAATGCCTCCTCAATATTACCTTGCAATTCAATTGACAGTAGGAACATTATTGAATCTAGTCTTATTAAACATACCGAAGCAGTCAACATGAATTTGAGTAATGGCATGTACAAACTGGACAATTTTGTAATTAAGAAGATTTGTAACCAGGTGGCAAGGTTGGGTCACCTTACCCTCTGACCTGACTACCGACCGTTGCCGTGCTTTTTAAAGATTAGTAGGGTCATTACCTAATACCTGACCATTGTGGACCTGATCTCAGCCTCCGCTGTATATATACACCTTGTTTTGTACTTCTCCTTAGTCTGTACTCACCCCTGAAGATGTGAATTAAACGAAAGCGCTTGGGAACTTCGTGTTTTGTTCTTTCCTTGTAAATAGAAGTGTTTATTGTATTCCATGTAACAAATGTAATTGTAATTATGTAGGACAGAGAGGAAAAACACTACAGCTCAGAATCAAACAACATAAGTACAATATCAGAACAGCATCTGAAAGCAGTGCTCTGTTCGTTCATGTTCGGAATAATAATCATCCCATTGTTTGGGAAAAAAGCTTAGAAGTATTTAAATCATCTTGTATCACAGAAAGACTTCTGGGTGAAGCTAGTTTGATTAAGGAATTAAAATCAATAAACCTTAGTGATGGTCAGTTCAAAACTGTTAATATGTTATATAAATTTATTTGTCAGTGGCCCAAGGTTAAAAATGCTTTGAAAACCTTTGATCTAGATGTATGATAGTTATTTAGTGGGTCCCATATTTTTGACCTGACCTGACTAGTACCACACAGAAGGGTACAACCTTTTTCACAAGGACAGGGAAGGTAGGAAGGGGGGTGGGGTCACACTCTTCGTTAAGGATACATTAAAATGTTGTATTAATAATTCAATAAAGGGTGAAATAGGAACCGATTCTGTGTGGGTAGAAATCACGGAAGGAAGAGAAAAACTAATTATGGGAGTGATTTACAGGCCCCCAAGTCTTGGCAAAGAAGCAGCTCAGCCCATATGGCAGGAAATGAGTAGGGCAGCAAAATATAACAACCAATGCATTATGGGGGATTTCAACTTCAGAAATATTGACTGGGACAACATTGTAAGCGACTATGAATCTGAAGACTTCCTAGACGCAGTACAGGACAATTTTTTGAAACAACTAATTACAGAACCTACTAGAGGTGACAATATATTAGACCTAGTATTAACAAATATAGAAAATATTATCAGAGATATCACAGTAGGGGAAGAACTAGGTAACAGTGATCACAGAGAAATCAGGTTCACCCTAAATTGGGAAACGAAAAACAATGACAAAATGGTCAGAGTCCCAAACTTTCGGTTGGCGGATTATCAGGGGTTAAGAAGGTACCTAGGTGAGGTACATAAAGCACAAGAACAAAATATACCATACAGAAAAAATAGGTCAAATAAGAATGAGCCAAGGTGGATGACCAGAAAACTAAAACATGACATAGGAATAAAGAAAGGAATATAAAAGAAATTAAAGGGAGAGGAGGAGCAGCTCAGAAACAGGTATAATGAACTATCTAGGAATGTTAAGAAAAATGTAAGGAAAGCAAAGAGAGACTATGAAATCAATATAGCAAGAGAATCCAAGGCGAATCCCAAGGGATTTTTCCAGGTATATAGGACAAAGGTCAAGGACAAAGTTGGGCCTTTAAAGTCAGGGAGGGGAGAAGTGATAAATGGCAGTGAAGATATAAGCAAAGCATTGAACAGCTACTTCATATCAGTTTTCACAGAAGAAATTTGAGATGAAATTCCAGAGGGAAAGGAAGAAGAGAAATTTAAGAATATCACTATCAGAAAAGAGGATGTTCTTAAGAAGATAAATAAACTAAAGAAAACAAAATCCCCAGGGCCGGATGAAATTTTCCCTCGAGTCTTGAAAGAGTGTAGGGAACAGATTAGCGGACCCCTCGTAAACTTATTTACAAAATCATTAGACACTGGAGTTGTGCCAGACTTGTGGAAACAGGCAAATGTAGTCCCCATATTCAAAAAGGGAGACAGAGCATAAGCGTCAAATTACCGGCCGATCAGTTTGACGTCAGTAATGGGGAAATTTCTTGAATCAATTATAGCAGATAGCATCCGATCGCATCTAGAGAAAAGCAAATTAAGCTACGACTCTCAACATGGGTTTACAAAGGGAAAATCTTGTCTAACAAATCTGCTAACGTTTTTTAGGAAAGTCTCTGAGGTAGTAGATAATGACGAAAATTACGATGTTATTTATTTACACTTTAGCAAAGCATTTGACAGAGTACCGCATCAGAGGCTTCTGAGAAAAATTAAGGCTCATGGTATCGAGGGGAAAGTTTTAAATTGGATAAAATCATGGCTCACCGATAGAACGCAGAGGGTCAGCATAGATGGTGTTAAATCTGAGTGGGGCCGTGTAACCAGTGGGGTTTCCCAGGGGTCAGTACTAGGCCCATTCGTGTTCATAATCTACATAAACGATCTAGATACTGGGATCAGCAGTGACATAAGCAAGTTTGCGGATGACACCAAAATAGGGCGGCAAATTAATTCAGGGCAGGATGCAAATGCATTACAGGAGGATCTAAATAAACTGCAGGGGTGGTCTGAAAAATGGCAAATGAAATTCAACACCAGCAAGCGCAGCGTACTTAATATGAGAAGAACAAATATTTATAATGTATACAGCCTTAACAGCATCAACCTAGAGAAGTCGACTTGTGAAAGAGACCTAGGGGTACTTGTAAGCCAGGACCTACGGCCTAGAAAACATTGCAGAGGTCTTATTGCAACTATATCTTGCACTAGTCAGGCTGCACCTCGATTATGCTGTTCAGTTCTTGTGCCCCTATTATAGAATGGATATAAATTCACTAGAGTCGGTGCAGCGAAGAATGACAAAAATGATTCCGGGACTTAGAAACCTTCCATATCTGGATAGGTTAAAGAAACTTAACTTGCATTCCCTAGAAAGACGAAGTGTGCGGGGAGATATGATAGAAGTATTTAAGTGGGTGAAAGCAATCAATAAAGGGGATATAGATAAAGTTCTTATAATCTCCGAGCAGGATAGGCCTCGAAGCAACGGATTCAAGTTGGATAAGTTTAGGTTTAGGAGGGAGATAGGAAGAAACTGGTTCACAAATAGGGTGGTGGACGAGTGGAACAAGCTTAGCAACTTTGTAGTAAGTGCGGGAACTCTGGAAAGTTTCAAAAGGAGGCTAGATAGATTCATGGATAATAGAGAGTGGTAGTAACTCTCGACAGGAGCTGCCATGCACAGGCCAACCGGCCTATTGCAGACTCCTTATTTTCTTATGTTCTTATGTCACCCCCCTTCTCTTAAGCTCCTCTACCTGTGTGTTGGTGTGGGGATTAGTGGATGACATCATTTTGACCTGACCTCATGGTTTTAAGGTCACCCTGTATATTTACGCCTCTCTCTGTCCATGTAATCCAGTTGCCTCTGAAGATGTCTTGAATAAAGACGAAAGCTAAGCTGTGGCGCTCAAGCATGTGCACATACACTCAAAAGTCCGCTTAAAAAAAAGAATATCGAAAAGTCCGGATTTTGGGGGTGATCCGGATTTTTGGACTTTTACTATATATATATATATATATATATATATATATTATATATATATATATATATATATATATATATATATATATATATATATATATATATATATATATATATATGAAAATATTCTGAAACATGATAAAATATTTATAATCCTTAACAGTGGTACATAAAACTACATGCAGTAAAGTGACACATAAAATGGACAAATTCAGAAATACTATACTTGTAAAAACGGTACACTGAGAACAGAAGGTGAACAATGAAGAGATGGAAAATGCAAATTAAATAACATAGAAGAAGGAAAAGAAAACAAAGGGTACAATTAAGAGAACCATAGAGACCGACTTATCATGACTATATGAAATGACAAGATAAAGAAAACTTACATCACATATCAAAGTAATTTATCAATCCTTTTGCCTTCACTCTTCAGTAACCCCAACGGGATAATGAGACGTAGCCAAGGCTCGCTAAATAGTTATTTTTCTTCAAGATGTCACCTCCAGCAAACACGACAACAATATTTATGTTGGGAAGTTATTATTTTAGTACAGACAAAATGAAGGAAGATAAACTATGTATGAAAATTAGACCCAGAATGTTTTACGGAACCGCTAACACAAGTTTTTTATGTGAAGATCCTATACAGTATATAACTCCTTTTAGGCAAACCGTAAATCCTTGAAAAAAGACCTTATTTTATGAGTTAATTTACCGCACCGTACACAAACACTATACCTGTTCTTTAATGTTCATCAGTATCGTTGCACCACATTTCGTTCTGTTGCCCTCATTTTCCAGTGTGCTAAAGCACTTAAAATTACAGAATATTGCATGCACTCAAATGTTTATTTTTGAACCATTTCGAAGTTTTGCCCAAAGTGTTTTGGCTGTAAGAGACAAGAAGACTCCAAATGTTTATGACATTACACGTTTGAATTATCTCTTACTATTTTTTATCTTTGTCAGAACACATGTACAGCTTTAATTGTTGGTACATAATATTATACTACTGGTATGCACGTTGCCACTGTGTATGTACGAAAACATTTAATGCAAAGATATAGCTTATTCTTGACAATGTGTTTCTGATTATGAACAATATATAAATTCGTCGTTTCCTTATGTCGTGACACTTTAGTGTAAAATGATCATGAGAACGTACGTTATTATGGCAATACAAGTGGAAAACTTTTATCAACGCAGTTTTACAAATTATATAAACCTTAATTTTCCTTATGCGGACATGTGTGGGCATTTCTGCACTAATCTGCACCTTCGCACCAATACTCTTTAGTGCATCCCATTCCATGTTTGGAGCACGTAAAGTTATAGGCAGATGCTGAATATCCACTGCATGAGCACAGCTTATGTTTCCAGTCAGTCCCTTCCCAATACCACTAATATTCTTCTGGAGATAGGATATCTGGTTTGTCCTTATCTTAAGACATCCGTATATTTGTTAGGGAGCATTCACGCTTAGCATGTTGACAGAACCTGGACTCTTATGGCGGAATCTTGTGTAATAGCAAGTCCTTGCATACCATTTCCGCACTTAATTCTTTCAGATTTATATATGCCTCATATACTTTCCTTGAGGGTCATAGAGGGCTCTAATAACAGCTCTGGACACACTAATGGCAGCCTCAAAATCTTCATCGACTAGGATGTTCACTGCAGACAAGGCTTTCCACACTTTTTTTTTTCGAAACCATAAAATGCAGACACAGAGTCACAGCCAGTCAGAGCAAGTAAGCTGGAAGTATTTTAGGTTAGGTATCACCTAGTTTAAAACTGATTTCATGCACAATTGGCTTGTGCTTTATTTATTTTTTTTGTAAAATAGTGTATAGGAAAAGCAAGTTCGTATCAGAAGATTTTATTGTTACTGTCCCCTCTATATTTTGTTCTTGAAATTCTCCGTCTACCAGCACAGCAAGGAATATCATTCTGGTTTCCGATTCCTCTTGGGTTGAAACTGAAAGAAGCTCGTGGCCCTCCCCCTGTGAAGACACACACTCAGTGACTTCTCCATTGGAGAAATCCTTAGCCAGGTATAATAATTTCTCTGGATGAGCAGTAAGTTCAAAGGCACCTGGGGCGCGTTCTCATATATATTTACATAGAGTCAGTGAATGTTGTTTTGTTAGTTGAGAGAACCATTAATTTCTCTCGCGGTAGAAGCGTGTTACTGTTGTAATATACTGAAAACTTTATCTTCATGTACATAGTTGATACCATTATTATCTGTTAACAGATAATAGTAGTGTCAACCATCTACATGAAGATAGCTCCAAGTATATTACAGCAGTACCACAGGTGGCAGCTAGTGAGATAAGAAGTAAATAAATTAAAACAGTGCTTAGTACTACTGTAGTGACTCAAAACGCAACCTCAGCAGCACTTCAAATATCCAAGCAGAGTGAGAGAGAGGTACTGGAAACTTGTTCACGGCATATTAAAGAGCATATTACCTTTCACTAGTGCGTTTACAGTGGCTCGTCAAGTGTTTGTTTACATTTGAAAGAAGGAAATTCGCAATTGTAAACATATTGTGTAATCAAATTAAAACAATATTAAAAACAAATCTCAAAAACAATGACTTGTGGAATATTTATATGACCAGCCCGAGTAAACGCATTAGTGAAGGGAACTGTACCTGTATGAACTGAGTATGAAGCCGGTCATTTAAGATGACCAAGCATCCACAAGTGCGTGGGGGTCAGTTGAATGTCATTGAACTACGTGACCAAGGACTCACATCTATTGTTGTATCTTAAGCACTGCTCACAGTATGGCTACGTTAAATAATGTTTATTATATAATCAGTCCAGATTTTCGAAGTACAACTGTACTGTATATAGTGTATGTTGACAGAGGCTACTACAAGCTGACGTGCTCCAATCACCTGATAGGATCTTGCTCCACTAACAGCCACAGCCTTAAGTATTCATGATTATATTGGTTAAACATATATACAACGGTATTTGCATTTTTAGTGCATTAAAACATAAGAAATGCGTACTTCTGTGCAAGGTCCGCAAATGTGTTTCAGTTGACTGTCAGTGAATGGAGTTCAGTCATTAAATTTCTGATGTACACGCTGTGACCAAGAGCCACTGGTGTATATTTCATATTTGGGAAAACTTTTCCTTTGATATGTACATTACCTCTGCTTTGACAGTCTAACTGAATCATATCCATGAAACATTGGAATTTGTACAGCTATGGTAATATGATTGAGCACCTGAGGTGTCATGTCGAATCTTCGCAATCCTTAGGGCTCTCCGAAACACAATCACTGCACTAATATGGATCAGCATTTTCTTTCCCTTTACCAACATCTCTGTGTGCTTGTTTATGCCTGTGAACAGTTTTGAGCTTGAACCTGGTTATGCAACTGTCAATTTCTTGTTTCTAGAACCAGAAAAGTGTTTACCATAAAATTACACCAGTCAACACAATTTTTCTGGCACAAGGTTTTTAAACGGATTTTAAGTAAATTTGGGGTGCAGAATCCAAATATGACTTTGGTTTTTGTCTAGCACATCAGGTTTTTGAGATATACCATATTGCACTTTTGCTGGGAAACGTAAACTTTTGGATCAAAATTGACGGTTTAAACATGTATACATAAATTTTTTCAGCATTATAATTTGTATTTTTCTATAACCAAAAATTGTTAATATCAAATTGGAAAGTTAATGCACATATAATATTTAAATGTAACATTGAAGGGTGAAAAAAAAACAATTAATGTACGGTAGAAATAGTGCAAGTATGAAGATCAAGTTACAGTGACATAAACTTCCTCTTTTTGGCCGATCTCTTATGTACAGCTTCTGGAATGTCTCTCATCAAACTCCAGCAGTAGTCCGCCATCATGTTCGAGTCCCATCGACCTTGGTAACGTTCTTCCATTACTTTAATGTCTTGATGAAAGCGCTCCCCTTGCTCCTCGCTCACTTCTCCCAGATTTTCTGGAAACTCGTCCAAGTGACTGTGTAAGTAGTGAACCTTGATACTCATTCTGCATCCAAGTGCTTGTAAATTCAAGAGCAGCTCTTCCACAATTTCTTGATAGTTGTCCGCTTTCTTGTTCCCTAAGAAGTTCCGCACCACATTAGAGAAAGCATTCCAAGTTCTTGCCTGTGCCTCAGTCATTGTTGCAAGGAAGTGTGGATCTCTGAGTAGTGTTCTTATTTGAGGTCCATCAAAAATCCCTGCCTCTTTCTTCTCGTCGCTAAGACTTGGAAATGTTGAGCATATATATCTGAAACACTCTCCACTATGATCAAGAGCCTTGACGAATTGCTTCATGATACCAAGTTTTATGTGCAGACGAGGAAGGACAATGTTTTTCCTGTCAACCAGAGGATCGTTAATGATATTCTTGTCACCAGGCGTCAAACTATGTCTTGGTGGCCAATTCTTTTTCACCCAATGGTCTGCTGTAGCCCTGCTGTCCCAGTAGCACAGAAAACAGGGGTATTTTGTGTACCCTCCTTGCTGGCCCAATAGAAAGCTTACCATTTTCAAGTCCACACAAATTAACCATTCCTGACCATGGTATTGCAACCTCTCTAGAACAGTCTTAATGTTTTCATACTCTTCTTTAATTTGTACAGAATGTCCGATTGGAATTGAACCATACTTGTTTCCGTTATGAAGAAGAACACATTTCAAGCTCCTTTTAGAACTGTCAATAAAAAGTTTCCAATCCTTACTATCATATGCTGGTAGTCCCATGGAGAGAAGAAGTCCTTCTACATCATTACAAAAAACAAGCTGGTCATTTGAATGAAAGTACTTCCGCAGTTGCTCTTCTCTGTTGCGATAAAAGGAGACACTCGTGCCAGGTTTTAAGAGTCGTTTCTCTTGAAGCCTGGAAGCTAACATTTCAGCAGACTGCTTTGGCAAATTTAGATCTCTGACCAGATCATTCAATTCTGACTGAGTAAACAACGTTGGCTTTTCACAATCTTCACCAGATGGCTTGAAAAGATCAGTCTCTTCATCTTCATCAGTAGAAACAGGTGAATTCCGGTCTATATCCTCAATCTCTGGTAGCTCAGTAAATTCTGGCACGTTACGTGATGGAGCAAATCTGAGATCAGATTTGGATTCAGCACCTTAAAGTTAGTAAAACACAGTTAAAAGGTTTCATGCCAGAAAAAAAAAAATTTGTAGACCAGTGTTATGCCTCTGATTTTTTCCTTCCTTTGAAGGTGAAAGAAGGGAATTTTGAACTTGTGTTGTCACGACACTACTGAAGGTACTTATAAGCTACCCACTGGAGTGAGTGTCAGGCTGGAATGGATGAGACATGTTTGTTTCAAGGTAATGCACCAGCGCCCTTGCATGCTCCTCATCCCTTTTCATTGTAGAGGGTTGTGCCTTCTCATGACCAGAATGTCTCTGTATTCGTCTGTGGCTCTTCCATGTTATCCAAGAATACCCTGAGTAATAGTCTAGCTAACAAGAGCTGAATCCTTTCTTGTGAGAACAATAACACCCTCGTTACTCTCTACATTTCGAGAAAAAAAACGTTGTTAGTGTCCAGTTCTGACCGTACGCCATTCAATGCTGCACACGTCTGTCGAACTGTAAGCTGTCCATGCTGAAATGCGTGAGCAACATAATTTGGGAGTTGTGTCATGTCATTGACATATATAACCATCCATCTGTGTGTTATTTTGTTTTGGTAAATTAAGTGGGATGCACTGTACAAAGAATGCAAAAAGAAACCCTGTCATATATGTTTTGGTGTTTAAAGATTAACAGCGTGCGATAAAGCCACAAACATACAGTCGGTAATTTATATTCTAGTACAGGAAAACAAACTTTTTTACCTCTGTTTCCATGGTGACCGCACACAGGCAGGTGAGGACAACAGGGTAAAATGATATCAGGTGACATTAAGGCTCAAGTTTATATAGGTCTTGTATTTTTGTACAAGAAGGAATTAAATCTCAGAATTCCAGGGTCATGCCACTCATCTATTACGGATACCCCTACAAGACTTTTAATGGGATCAACTATAGAACTCACTAAAGAGCCCACTATGGGATGCCTTTAAATGGGATCATAGCTGCGGCACCATTAAAGAATCATTAGATTAATACCCAGCCACTCATGTTCAGGGTCTCCTATGTTAATGATCTGCCAAGGCTGGTATGGTACTCCATTCAGTTAGCGAGCGACGTCAGTTTATAAGGAACATATATTCTTTCTTATTTACTAAAACCCTAGCAAGGCAAGAACATTATGCTGTGAGTTTTGTAATTTTCTTGAACGTTTTTCCCATAACTAATTATTATTAACCGTAAAATTTGTCGTGACAAATATTATTACGCTATATATTACGAGTTATTATTTTATGAAAACGCGGAGTTTATCTTATAAGAACATAAGAACATAAGAAAATAAGGAGTCTGCAAAAGGCCGGTTGGCCTGTGCATGGCAGCTCCTGTCGAGAGTTACTACCACTCTCTATCATCCATGAATCTATCTAGCCTCCTTTTGAAACTTTCCAGAGTTCCCGCACTTACTACAAAGTTGCTAAACTTGTTCCACTCGTCCACCACCCTATTTGTGAACCAGTTTCTTCCTATCTCCCTCCTAAACCTACACTTATCCAACTTGAATCCGTTGCTCCGAGTCCTATTCTGCTAGGATATTATAAGAACTTTATCTATATCCCCTTTATTGATCCCTTTCACCCACTTAAATACTTCTATCATATCTCCCCGCACTCTTCGTCTTTCTAGGGAATGCAAGTTAAGTTTCTTTAACCTATCCTGATATGGAAGGTTTCTAAGTCCCTGAATCATTTTTGTCATTCTTCGCTGCACCGACTCTAGTGAATTTATATCCATTCTATAATAGGGGCACCAGAACTGAACCGCATAATCGAGGTGCGGCCTAACTAGCGCAAGATATAGTTCCAATAAGACCTCTGCACTCTTGTTACTTACACTTCTAGATATAAAACCCAATACTCTGTTTGCCTTATTTCGAACATTAACGCACTGTTTTCTAGGCCGTAGGTCCGGGCTTACAAGTACCCCTAGGTCTCTTTCACAAGTCGACTTCTCTAGGTTGATGTTGTTCAGGCTGTATACATTATAAGTATTTGTTCTTCCAATATTATGTACGCTGCACTTGCTGGTGTTGAATTTCATTTGCCATTTTTCAGACCACCCCTGCAGTTTATTTAGATCCTCCTGTAATGCATTTGCATCCTGCCCTGAATGAATTTGCCGCCCTATTTTGGTGTCATCCGCAAACTTGCTTATGTCACTGCTGATCCCAGTATCTAAATCGTTTATGTAGATTATGAACAAGAGTGGGCCTAGTACTGACCCCTGGGGAACCCCACTGGTTACACGGCCCCACTCAGATTTAACACCATCTACGCTGACCCTCTGCGTTCTATCGGTGAGCCATGATTTTATCCAATTTAAAACTTTCCCCTCGATACCATGAGCCTTAATTTTTCTCAGAAGCCTCTGATGCGGTACTCTGTCAAATGCTTTGCTAAAGTCTAAGTAAATAACATCATAATTTTCGTCATTATCTACTACCTCGAAGACTTTCCTAAAAAAAGTTAGCAGATTTGTTAGACAAGATTTTCCCTTTGTAAACCCATGTTGAGAGTCGTAGATTAATTTGCTTTTCTCTAGATGCGATCGGATGCTATCTGCTATAATTGATTCAAGAAATTTCCCCCCTACTGACGTCAAACTGATCGGCCGGTAATTTGACGATGATGCTCTGTCTCCCTTTTTAAATATGGGTACTACATTCGCCTGTTTCCACAACTCTGGCACAACCCCAGTGTCTAATGATTTTGTAAATAAGTTTACGAGGGGTCCGCTAATCTGTTCCCTACACTCTTTTAAGACTCGAGGAAAAATTTCATCCGGCCCTGGGGATTTTGTGTTCTTTAGTTTATTTATCTTCTTAAGAACATCCTCTTTTCTGATAGTGATATTCTTTAATTTCTCTTCTTCCTTTCCCTTAAATATCAGTTCCACCTCCGGAATTTCATCTCAAATTTCTTCTGTGAAAACTGATAAGAAGTAGCTGTTCAATGCTTTGCTCATGTCTTCACTGCCATTTATCAATTCTCCCCTCCCTGACTTTAAAGGCCCAACTTTGTCCTTGACCTTTGTCCTATATACCTGGAAAAATCCCTTGGGATTCGCCTTGGATTCTCTTGCTATTTTGATTTCATAGTCTCTCTTTGCTTTCCCTACATTTTTCTTAACATTCCTAGATAGTTCATTATACCTGTTTCTGAGCTGCTCCTCCCCTCCCTTTAATTTCTCATATATTCCTTTCTTTATTCCTATGTCATGTTTAAGTTTTATGGTCATCCACCTTGGCTCATTCTTATTTGACCTAATTTTTCTGTGTGGTATATTTTGTTCTTGTGCTTTATGTAGTATACTGGTGAATATATTATAGTCACGATCAATTGTTGTGTCATCTATGACCACACCCCTTCCTATTGGGAACTGACGTGACTGTTCCCAGGTGACCTCACCTAGGTACCTTCTTAGCCCCTGATAATCCGTAACCGAAAGTTTGGGACTCTGACCATATTGTCATTGTTTTTCGTTTCCCAATTTAGGGTGAACCTGATTTCTCTGTGATCACTGTTACCTAGTTTTTCCCCTACTGTGATATCTCTGATAATATTTTCTTTATTTGTTAATACTAGGTCTAATATATTGTCACCTCTAGTAGGTTCTGTAATTAGTTGTTTCAAAAAATTGTCCTGTACTGCGTCTAGGAAGTCTTCAGATTCATAATCGCCTACAATGTTGTCCCAGTCAATATTTCTGAAGTTGAAATCCCCCATAATGAATAGGTTGTTATATTTTGGTGCCCTACTCATTTCCTGCCATATGGGCTGAGCTGCTTCTTTGCCAAGACTTGGGGGCCTGTAAATCACTCCCATAATTAGTTTTTCTCTTCCTTCCGTGATTTCTACCCACACAGACTCGGTTCCTATTTCACCCTTTATTGAATTATTAGTACAACATTTTAATGTATCCTTGACGAAGAGTTCGACCCCTCCCCCCTTCCTACCTTCCCTGTCCTTGTGAAAAAGGTTGTACCCTTCTATGTGGTACTCTGATAAAAAAATTTTGCTCGCCAGATTCATCCAAGTTTCGGTGATTGCTATGACGTCTACATTCTCGGTACATGCAACCGCTCTCAGCAAGTCTATTGTATTTCTAACGCTCCTACTGTTTGTATAGTATACATTTAAACCTACCCTTCCCTGGTCCTGTTTTACCCCTTGTCCTGAGCAACTAATTTTACTTCCCAGGACCTGCTTGTTTTTTGACTCCCATTTTCCCCGACCCCTCTCTACTGGCGAAACCCCCCCCTTCGGAGTGACAATTTCACGCTCCAGGGATGCAGACAACGTCTTTACCCCCTCACGAGACAAGTGTACTCCGTCGCGACAGTACAGGTAGTCGTTGCCATAGAATCGTTGCCAGTTATCAATGAATGCCCAACCACTGTTTGCACAATGTTTTTCCAGTCGGCAATTTATAGCAATTGCTCTGGACAGCCATTCACGACCAACCCCTCTTCTAGGCAAGACACCACATACTATCGGGATCCCTCCCCTATCTCTAATCTTCCCCAGCGCCTCCCTATACCTCCCTATACCTTATGTGTTTTATTAGAATGTAATTGAAGTATAAGATAGAAAATGAAGTTGTATGGTCCCCGTAAAAAGACGGAATCAGTGCCATAATTATGTGTGTGTGTGTGTGTGTGTGTGTGTATGTGTGTGTGCGTGTGTGTAAGCCGTATAATTTTGAGTAAGTAATTAATAACTTACGACCATGTATTATGAACATTCATTATTCAAGGGCCTGTAAAGGTTAGAGGTTGTCCATAGGTTATAATCGCTTGGCGTAAAACATAGCAGCCGGCTTCAGTTGGGCAGGGTGTTATGACTTAGCTGAGTGTCGCAGTATGATGCAACCCTCCTCTGAGTAGTAGGTAATTCTTTGAACACTGACTTGATTGCTCATATTTGGTAATTGGATTCTTTGCTTCACTCTTGCAATGCGTCTTGTATTTTAGATAGTGAGATAATTAATGTATATAGGGAATAGCACCGTCAGTTAAGAATGATTCATGGGTCAACGAGAACATTTCCAACCGGTTATTTATAAAACGTAACGTCAACACCGCTAACTGGTGGTCGGCAGTACTTTCCAGGGAGGTGACTACTTACTCCTTCGAGAACCTTCTAGAACTGGCTCAGCCATGTTTATATTGTTATTATTATCCACTCTGTATCTGTGTTTTTCTGGCTAAATAAACTGTTTCAATTCAATTCAATTCTAGCGGTGCTTGTGTGAATTACACTCGCCCTGCGTGGCTACACGCCGGGCCCTTGAGTTAGTCTATTGCTGGACCCCACATAGCATACATCTACCACTGAGACCACCTCAGTTCTAGAACGTCCAACACTGAGCCCACCTCAGGTCTGGAGCATCTAACACTAGGACCACCTCAGTACTAGATAACGGGGTCAGCCTATTTCTCTGTACAGCTGTAAATTGAAACTGTAAATACACTGTCTGTACATACACACAAATGTCGTGTATAACTCACCCCACTTTTATGGAAGACGTGAAACCAGTCTCAGACATCTTGCTGATCACAGCGGGACTCTAAATAACTAAAAGCAAATTACTTTTAAGTGGCACATTCTCCCGGCAAGTCCCACTCCTCATAGGCCTTACGGGTTACAGGCCTACATGTGTGTGTGTGTGTGTGTGTGTAAAACAAAAGGGAAGAACAAGAACGGGGAGAGAGAGAGAGAGAGAGAGAGTATGGTTGAGAGGTTTTGATAGTGGCATTGCATCTGTGCATGTTGACCTGTGTGAACATAGAGTCATGTAGGGGGGGGGGGGGGAGATCAGCATGTGTCACCCTACTGGATAATAGGAGGCGGATCATTGGATAGAGATACATGTTGGATCCTCAGCAAAGCTCAACGTGTAACCCACTCTCACGTTCCCTCGCCTCTTCACTCAATCCCAGCGATCAAGAAGCCTCCTCAGGTCCTCCCTTCCCCCACTCAGTCACTTTTCATTCTCTAGGAAACTGTAACCAGGGTTCAACAGACACTTGGCTGCGAAAGAAGAGAACAAATACGATTGTATGCAACTCTTGTTAGCCAGATGAAGTAAAGCTACTTCACTGAAACGTATTTGAGAGCAGACATCTGCATTTGTTTATTCGCTTTTCTGTTTCTTTTCACTTAGTATTATAAAAATCGAGAGGAATATGAGTTGGAGAGAAAGAAGAGATCAGATATCTTTTGATCCATTATTAGCTATTCTGATACAGAGGAAAAAGAGGAAGGGGTCATTAAGGACTCAGGTAGGGTCGGGAATGAGGGTCACCCAGGTAGTTAACGAATAGTGTTAAGCCAGGTCACGAGGGGTAACATCTACTGGACATAATTACCCATTTTAGGTTACTTAAGGCTGGGTTATAAAAGGCTAAGTTATTTTGAATAATTTTAGGTTTATTGAGATTAGGTTGAGTTAGCTGAGGTTAGGTTAGATTAGTTGAGGTTAGGGCAAGTTAGGTAATTCCAAGCAATATTTTATCTGGTTAATTCTATTTAGACATGGTTTAGTTAAGTTGCATTTGCTTATATTAAACTAATTAGCATAGATTAGATTAACTTTTATTAGGTTAGGTTAAATTGGGTTAGGTAGATTTAGCTTATTTAGTGAAGTCTCTTCCGGTAAGGTCGCAGAGGGTTAAATTAAATGATAACAGAACAAATTAACCAGGAAGTCCCAACTACATTGTGTTGCTAGATAAGCCTAAAATTCTTTCAATGTGTTTTTTTCCCTGTACTTCATTCATTTTATATTTGTTTTGCCGTTATTTAGATAGTGTCATCAAACTAGTGATACGTCTTTGATTCTGTAATTGTGAAGAACAAAAAAATCCAGGAAGCGACGGGCTCTGAACCATCCTATCTGTTTCCCAGCGGACAAAAGAAAAATATTCGTGTCTGAGGAGAAGCAAACACTAATTGAGTTTAAGGAAGCCAGTAGGGAACTATTTTTAACATCAAGTCTTTCTTAATTGGCCTACACCCTCCGGCAAGTCTTCTCTTTTTATCGTCATAAGAGGAGAGTTTTGTCTAATTATACCAACATGTTTCGTTAGTTAAACTCCTGAGGGGACAGGTAAACTGTGTGATTGTTTAGTGTTCTTGTAATTTTTAAAAGAAAGGTAATGACTGTGTTCCTTGTAAAAACCTGAAAAATTTTTCTTTTCTTGCTGGTATCCAAAAGAAAAATCTTCAACAGGGATTGAGTTTATATTTTACTGATCTGTTGTTGTAAAAAAGAGGATTGGTTTTATGATCTATTGAAAACATTTTAGTCAACCAAATTCTAGAAATTTATCAAGGCGTGTCTGTCACTACTATTCCTGTAGATCCCACCAGCGACCCAAATGCAGTCAGCTCGTTAATCGCTCTGGACTTGCTAGGGGAGTTTCAGCCACGAGTTTGTCAGGTGTAAGTTCGTGTCGTGCACTTTGATGAGGGAGTTACTCATGGGTAGATGGGGAGGCTATACGAAGTTACAGCCACCCCAGAGTGATGTACGGGATCTACAGTAGTTAAATAAGGTGAGAACATTATAAAAAATAATGGTTTCCCCTCGTATAATGAGGATGGCCGGCCCTAAGGCCATCTAGGCGTGAATTTGTTTAAGGTGTAGAAACTGTCGCCAACACAACAACCACACCCTAAGTTGACGTGTTGCATGACCCAGTGTCAAGGAATAATCCGAGAAGACCGGACAGCTCACCAACTGACCCCAGAATACGATCAGCAAATTGATTAACATCCAAGTTCCCAATTACAGCTGGGTAGACACAGGCCAAAGGCGCAAAGAAACTCAACTCATACACTTGCACTTCTATTAATTCAAACCCAGTTGAATACAGACAAAAGCAGAGAAAAAAGTGACACAGCCAGACTTATAAAGATGGAAGAAATGAAAGAAGATGTTGCACCCGATATGGTTATGTAATGCTATAATGGACCCAAGAAGCCAGACATGCCATCATCTGAGGCAACTCGCACTCCCTTACCTTTAAGGATCTTTGCAGACAAGCAATATCTCAAAGAACAGCAAAGGAAATGGACTTCCGATTCTTCGAAGAAGTTGCTACTGAACCGCAAACCCCAGAATTCAGTGGGTATTACACCCAGGGGGCCAGTGAGAAAACCCATGCTGTTGGACCTACAACTGATAGACCCGGTGCCTTCTGAACCTGACACAATATTGACAGCGATGGTTGAGGCTGAAAGGAGATCAGAAGCGACATGTCAGATATACACACTTTTTACCTCAGATCAACAACACTACCGTGTTGTGGTGAATTTTCTCTGGGTGTATCAAGATCGGTTCAAGCACTTTGTTCCCCGACTTGGAGGGATGCATACCCTGGTGATCTTCGTTGGTGCTGTTGGAACCTTGATGGCACACAGTGGCTTAGAAGAATTAATGCAGGCAGCTTTCGGTGGTGTTCCAAAAATGTTATCTAGCTTAAAGATTCCCCCAAAACGTCCGAGGTAGTTCTGCATGATCTTGTGACAGATGAGTGCAACAATTATGAAGATCTGATGGAACTGCTCGAAGAAAAAGCCTCAAAATGTCGCACAGCTAAGATGTGGTTGGAAAAATTAATAAAGCCTGACTTCACCATGATGACCTACAACCGAGCAGAACGTGAGGGTGACTGGACTCTGCATCTATGGGCAGTCTCACAGATGTTACCATACTTCTTCGCCTTTGGGCACTTCAATTACGCCAGGTAAGACTCAATTCATTCACAATATTACAAGACCTATTACCTCTAGATGTACTTTCGTGTAATTTTTTTTAAGGGTCTCGTATATTAATGGACTGACTTAGATCTTAGGCAAAATTAAGTGAAGTTGATAATTTTTTAATAGGAAAAGGATTCATATGAAGATCCATCTATGGCATAAGTTTTACAATGCTAATGCTATTCTTAGTCGATATATTCTGGTGAGGCCGTTTGTTCATATTAGGCGTATGGCAACAGGAGGCAGTATTCGTGCCCCTTACTTAAGGGCCCTTAGACACACCTCATGTAGTTCTAAACCTTCTTTTTCAGGTACTGCCTGTATTATCTCCATTCCATGGAAAAGCTGCCTGGCGAAGTACTACTGTAGAAGAGTTCCTGAAGGGTCACCATGTGATGAGGCATGTTGCCGGTATATGGAACTCCATTTGGTCTGACATGTACATCGAGTCAACATTAATGAGGTAAGGGCATAAGAACATAAAAACATAAGAAAATAAGGAGTCTGCAAAAGGCCGGTTGGCCTGTGCATGGCAGCTCCTGTCGAGAGTTACTACCACTCTCTATCATCCATGAATCTATCTAGCCTCATTTTAAAACTTTACAGCGTTCCAGCACTTACTACAAAGTTGATAAGCTTGTTCCACTCGTCCACCACCCTATTTGTGAACCAGTTCCGTCCTATCTCCGTCCTAAACCTAAACTTATCCAACTTAAATCCGTTGCTCCGAGTCCTATACTGCTCGGAGATTATAAGAACTTTATCTATATCGCCTTTATTGGTTCCTTTCATCCACTTAAATACTTCTATCATATCTCCCCGCACTCTTCGTCTTTCTAGGGAATGCAAGTTTAGCTTCTTTAACCTATCTTGGTTTGGAAGGTTTCTAAGTCCCGGAATCATTTTCGTCATTCTTTGGTGCACCGACTCCAGTGAATTGATATCCATTCTATAATAAGGGCCCCAGAACTGAACCGCCTACAGTTTTCATACATGCAGTCGGCTCATTCAAGATATTGCATCTTTCAAGGAGAACAAAACCAACCAAGGCTCTGTCATCGTTCATGATGAGGAAATGCGAGAACGTAAAGCGGCTGATGCTGTTGATCGAGAAAATCTCAGACACAAGCTTGCCACATGCATCCATCCACTCCAGGCAGGCCTCCAAGGCCAAGATATAACCAACAATGCTACAGGAAGGATTGCCCAAAAAGTCGTTAATGTGGACCGATCTGTTGAAATTGGCAAGAATCAACTGCAGCGATATGAATCAACATGGCCGAACAGGTTCCACAGTCCCCTGAAGAAGCAAGTTGTTACAATGTCAGTTTCAAGGAAGCAAGTCAAAATTAAGGAGGTATAAGTGCTCGATACCTCCCTCATCTTTCCACAAGTTCTGTGTCTGCAGCAAATTCATGACATCAGTATCAAAGATGTTCTTCAGTATGAATTATCACCAGTGCCACCTTCTTTATTTGAAGACAATGGTGACATTAAGCCACCTTGAAGAAATTGTTGGGAGTGAAATTTTCTTCTCGTTTCGTTGAACAAGCTGAAGTAATTGTGGAAGATGAAGGTGCTGTCCTGTAGATCATCTTATGACCTTCCAGGGATACAGTTGAGAACTTCATCAATAACATGATTACATATATCAGCAACATATTGCAGAAGACTGATGTATGTCTTATCTTTGACAGGTCCCAAACAGTATCAAAGATGCAATGAGGATGTCAAGGGCAGGAAAAAATGTAAGCCGGCGCCATCAGCTGACCCTAAACACACAACTACCCACCCCCCCCCCCCCCTCAAAAAGTTGTGCTGGCAGGCAAAGAGAATAAAGTGAAACTGATTGATCTTGTCTGTCAGTATCTGCAGGAGAATGCCGAGCTTCTTCCACAGAATGGTAGAAAGCTCATCACTACTGGCCAAGACTCGGTACCCAAAGAGATTCAGTTGGAGACTGTCGTGTGTAAACCAGACATGAAAACGCTTCACGAAGAAGCGGGTGTAAATATAGCAAAACAGGTGTTGTTTCTTGCCTCAAGTAGTCCTGATTGCATCAAAGTCATTTGCGATGACACGGATGTGTTTGTGTTGCTGATGCACTACTACTTATCACAGAAGTTAACTTAACCTACAAGATCTACCATTGACATCAAGGCCACAGTTGAAAAGCACAGGGATTTTGTTGGTGACATAATGGCAGCACACGCTCTTTCTGGATGTGAAATCATCGCTCATCTCCATGATATTGGCAAGGTTACCGCCATCCAGACGTTGAAATCTGGTCGTCGTCTTGACAAACTTGGGAATATTGTTGCTGAGAAAATAGAGGATGTCTATCAAGCCACCAGGTTTGTAGCAGCATGTTATCCATCATATGTCTACTGTACCATTTGATGTTTGGACATCAAAAATGTCCCACAAAAGGGTGATTTCAGCTCCTGAGCTGAGATGCTTGCCTCCAACAACTGCAGCATTTGAACTACATGTGCCTAGAGCGCACCACCATACCATGATTTGGAGAGCAGCCTTAGAAGGTGGTCCACCAAACCATGACCCAAGGCAGTACGGATGGTCCAGTGATCAGGCGTTCAATCTTCTGCTTCCAGTTCCATTGCCTTCCGATGTGTCACCAGTACCAGACGGGTAGTAGGTAGTAGGGAGTTATCAAACAGGGAAGATATTGGAAGCATAATGTGTTGTCTAATGGTAGACCCTGCTGCCATATAGTATCACAAAAATTTTAACCAAGTCCCTGGTTGCTCATTTGACTTTCTGTCTCATTTACACACACTTGCAGTCAATTGTTTTTCTCACTTTGGCAACATAACATACATACAGTATATATCATTTTCCACTCTTGATTTGTTTTAATTTTTGTATATATTAATGGCTCTTTATTATTATTATTATTATTATTATTATTATTATTATTATTATTTATAACGTTTATTAATTTGTATTAGTATTATTAATATTTTCATTATTACAATTGGTCTTTATATTTATTATTAATATTATTATTATTATTATTATTATTATTTTTATTATTATTATTAATATTATTATTATCATTATTATTATTATTATTATTATTATTATTATTATTATTATCATCATCATCATCATCATCATCATCCTCCTCCTCCTCCTCCTCCTCCTCCTCCTCCTCCTCATCATCATCATCATCCTCCTCCTCCTCCTCCTCCTCCTCATCATCATCATCATCACCATTATTATTATTATTATTATTATTATTATTATTTTTATTATTATTCAAGGCCACTCCTTGCACTACCACCGAGCATGGGAGGAATTGGATGGACCAATCCAGAGGAGATTGTTGCCACCGAACATCAAAATTCAGTCAAGCTCACGGCAGCCCTCACTGACCACATAATAGCTCAGATCAGGTGAGGTCGATACAAGAAAGTAAACAAGATTCGACGGTCCATTACGAGAGAACGACAGCTCGGCCAAAGAGATAAGTTGCAGCAACTGTTGCTGCAATTACCAGAGAATTTGAAGAAGAAAAAAGTAGCTATAGCGCAGGAGGTGGGCGCCTCAAACTGGCTAACTACGTTACCGATAAGGGCAGAAAGGTTTCAGTCTTAATAAACAATAATTTGCAGATGCCATTGCTGTAAGGTACGGTAGGCCAGTAGAAGGTTTGCCCTCCAAATGCGTGTGTGGCTCTTCCTATGACGTCGACCACGCCATGATGTGCAAGAAAGGGGGGCTTCAAATGCATGAGGCGCAACGAAGTAAGGGAACTCACTGCAAATATGTTGAAGGAAATATGTCGTGATGTCAGGGTAGAACTGATCCTCATTCCATTGGACGGTGAGAATTTCCAACATAGAACTTCAAACACATCCAACGAAGCCCGTGTTGACATCAGTGCTCGAGGATTCTGGACGCGGGGGGCACGAGCTTTCTTCGACATAAGGATTTTTTATCCCACGGCTTCATTTCACCGTAACCTACCTCTCGATGCTGCACACAGGAGAACGAGAACGACAAGATTAGGGCATATGGGGAGAGAATTCAGAACGTTGATCACGGTAACTTCACTCCTCTGGTGTTCACAACCTCTAGTGGGATGGGACCAAGTGCAAGATGCTTCTATGCCAGACTCGCGGAGGTGTTATCCGAACAAAAGCAGCAGCCCAGAAGTTATGTTACAGCCTGGTTGAGATGTCGACTGTCCTTCTCTCTTCTTTGGTCTGCTTTGCTCTGCCTCAGGGGAACGAGAGCATCGGCCCCAAAGCCGACAACAGTCGCAGATATCGACTTTGAATCAACAGTCACTGAATGCCGCACAGCCTGCAGCTCAACTAACTCAACACAGCTAGGGTAGCTACTTATGTATTATGATATTTAATTTTAAAGTAATAAAATGGCGGCGAAGGTGTGGCTATTGGGGGAGGCTGGAGACCTTGTTGCAAAAAAATAGCAGCAGTAGTAGTAGTAGTATATTTTCGCCCCCCCCCCCCCCACAGGCCTTGATGTGGGTTGTTATAAAATGACCTGTGCCCAGGTGGGCTAATGCCCGTAAAAAAAAAAAAACAGAAAGTGATGAAGTGCAGCTGTTCAGCCAATCTGTCATGTTCAACTGCTCGATGTAGTTGTTTTGCTGCCATGCTATCATGCTCCATGTTCTGTTGTTGTCATGCAGAAAATGTGTGCCACAATGAAAGAACCATGACAACTCTTGATGTTAACGAGGAAGAAAATGAAAGCAATGATGATAGTGTTTATTTATATCGTGGATCTTTACAGAGTCTGGAATAAGATGGAGAAACCTTACAGTGTATATAAGATTAAGACCATATGTGACTATTTCTGTTTCCAGAGTCACTAAATTATCACTTTCTCTTAGGAATGAAAGCAGAAATGTCTCCCACAAATGCTTTGGGAGCCATTTTGGACGCCATTTTAACTACAGGTGTACGTATTTCGAATAGTGTTTTTGCAGTAGCTGTGTTGCATGCTTGACCCAGAAAACCCATGAATCAACCAAAATATAATTGTCCTATGAGCTTACGGTTGAAATACCAATTTTTTATGTATTCGGCGGCCAGCCTGGACGCCATCTTGAATATTTTATTTCCCCAAGGGTGACAAAATGGCACCCGGCAAATTTGGATTCAGCACCCTCAAATTATATAAAATGAGTCAAAAAACTTTGCCTGGAAGACAAATCCGGGTACAGGTATTTTCTGTTTCTCCCAGGCTACATGGTCACAGTGTGGTTATTGGTAATATGGTCCTTGATGGCCCAATTTTGTAGATTGTTCAATATATTCTGGAGGGCGGTGTAATCGGGAGCCGAATTGTTCACACTGATCCCAATGGTGAAGTCATTGACATATTTTCAGTTTCTCTTAAGGTACCATTGATGAGCATGAGGAAGCAGAGTGGTCCCAACTTGGGGGACGCCACAGGTGAGTGACTGAAAAGTTGAGACAGCTCCTCGGAGGCGTATGGCTTGGCGATGGTCACTGAGGAAGTCTGTAAGCCATGGTCTAAGACTTCTCCGAGATCCTACGTCGATAGCTTTGTTGATGATTAAATTGTGGTCGACTAGGTCGAATGCTTTTGTGAAGTCAATGAAGACGACAGCAACAGACGTCTTTCGTTTTTCCAAATGGCGGTATATGTAGTCGATAAAGTGACAAGACAGTGGGTGGTGGAGGAAGTTTTCATATTGCCAAATTGCTGAGGATCTATGGAGCCTGCAATATCAGCATAGACCCATTAAAAAATGAAACTTTCGCTGATTAAGTTGGGTATTGGGGTTGAATATGAGGTGTTCCATTCAGCTGGACACCTTGCGTGACTGAGGGAAACATTCTTGGTGGAGCTAGTTCAGGGAAGATTCAGCCCCCTCTACGTCCATGCGAACGAAGGTGTGTGTGTGAGGGGGGTGGGGGTCGATATGGAACATAAACTGTCGTACGGTAGTTATTGGTTATTATTAAATAGAGTTCATTGTGTAATACCTTGAAAATTCGTTATATATGCCATTCGTCACCACAATACAATGATTACATCAAAATATAGTAGACGAGAAAAATAATAGAGATAAACTTAAACTTGAGGTTAAGCCTCGATTGAGTGCTAAGAGTTCAGCATTCACGGATACCATTACTGTAGGTATAGGGGCACCTGCCTCCGCTTCCACCTCTACCCTCACCCACTTCCTCCACACCCGACATTCTCATTACGTCACTTCACCTCGCTATAAAACCGTCCACTAGGCAAAATGTACGATTTAATAACAGTCTATTTAATGCATTTCTTATTAAGCATATAACACTCCACGAATAATTACATTTATATATTTGTGTTTTTTTTTTTTACTTTGTTTCGATGGTATGTTTACTATTGCGAGTTTTCTATAACCAAATACAGCGGTGCCACACTGCACAAAACCTGACGAGCCACTGTAAACGCACTAGTGCGGAGGACTGTACGATGTGCATACTGTATAAAACTACACACACACTCACCACACAGTTATAAAGAAAGAATTATACACACACGCAAAAATATGCATATACACACTACTACTACTTGCTACTACTTTGCAGTCACTTGGAATAGAGTACCACGATAATCCAGCTATAGTATAACGATATGAATTATTAAGGATGTCACCTACGTTGATGAGTTCTGAGATGACAAAGAAGTCGATACGGGACCGGCAGGGTCGATTACAGATGTTGCAACTTTCCGGCGTTGGCGTTTGTCTACCTCGTTATGCAGTCGGGCTAACTCGAAAGTATTGACACCTTCTTGTGTGGTAATCCTCCAAGCGTTACGGTGTGGAGTAATCGTCTTCAAGGTGAGGGGGTCGATTTGGCACTTTTCAGGATTGTCTTGACACTATCCTTATACCTTTTCACTTGCTCGCCAGCATTACGTTTACTATTCTTTAGGTGACTGTAAAGTAGCTGCTTTTGCAGTCAACTGTCGTCCAGGCTGGTATCATGGCTAGTCCAGCGTAGTTGTTCATGGATAATGGTAGAATCGATGTTTTTACAAATGGTGTCGGCAAAAACACTGGCATTAGTTCTCTTGTCTTTCCAGCGAACTTGGAGGATGGAACGTAGACTGCGATGGCCAAAGTTTTCAGGTGCCTTGATGTGCCTCCTAAATGTGACCTATGTTTTGCTGCCATATAGCAGGGTGGGGAGGACCACTGCTCGATATACGTGTAACTTCGGATATAATTTCAGATCCCTATAGCTGAAGACACGGTTTCGGAGTCTGCCAAAGGCTTGAGATGCACATCTGATCCGATGCTGAATCTCTTCATCGACGTCCGGTGGTGGACAGGTGGGAGCTACGATACCGAAAGTGGGTAACATTAGAGAGGGTAGTACCGTTATGCTGGATGGATGGTGGAGGTGTAGCTGAACCAGGGATAGGCTGAAAGAGAATCTAAGTCTTACGTACATTCACCTCAAGACCAAGGTGTGCATACGCACCTGCATAGGTGATCAGGATCACCCTGTAGGTCTCGTTCAGTGTGAGCGACAAGGGTGAGGTCGTCTGCATACTGAAGCTCAGTAATGGAAGCTGCCGACACCTTTGTTCCTACCTGGAGTCGTCTTATGTTGAAAAGACCCTTCATCCGTTACTGGATGTCCATCACGCCGGCTAGATTGGCACTGGCACTGGCACAAGTAAGGATGGCAGCCAAGAAAATGGAAAAGAGAGTTGGTGCCGGTACACACCATTGTTTAACCCCCTGTTTGGATGGAGAAGAACTCAGACTGGGTGCCGTTGTGCAGGACACTGCCGTTGATGCAATCGTGGAGTTTCCTTGCAATGACGATGAATATTGGTGGGCAGCTTAAACGGCTGAGGGACCACCAGAGGGCATCCCGGTTAACCGAGTCGAAGGCCGTGGTTAGGTCGATGAAAACCATGTATTAGTCACGATGTTGTTCTCTGCAATTTTCCTGTATCTGAAGGCAGCAAAGGTCATATCAGTGGTGCCACTTGATGGTCTAAATCTGCATTGAGATTCTGGGAGGAAGCTTCCCGCATCAGGAAAAAGTCTAGGAGAACTCTGGCGATAATCTTGCCATCTATGGACAGCAGCGAGATCCCGCGGTATTTGCCACAGTCTGACCGGTGTCCCTTGTTCTTAAAGATATTGTTGATGAAGGAGTCTTTAAGAGCTTGGGGGATTTCCTCCTTTCCCCATATATTCTCCAGGAGAGAGTGGAGATGGCTGGTAAGCGGAGGTCATCCTGCTTTATAGACCTCCGCTGGGAGTCCATCAGGCTATGAGGCTTTGTTATTTTTCATATTTTTGACGGCAGTAGCTACCTCATCCAGGGATAGAGGATAGCTGAGGTGGGTCAGCTCTGGATGGTAAGAGACTTTCTGGGTATTCAGGACATCCACATATGTGTTTTAGTTGAGCAGTGAATGGTAGTGCTCTTTCCAGCGCTAAGTGAGGCCTTCATCGTCTTTAATTATGGAGTTACCGTCAGATGAGCGGTGGGGGGCTGTGCCACGAGTGATTGGCCCATAAAATGTTTTATCGGAACTTAAAATATCGCTCATCTTGTGCTGATCTGCAAATTTTTGTGTTTCACATGCATTATTTTTAAAACAGTCCTAATTTAGATTGTGAAGTTCCCGCTAGGCTACTGCTTTCTTCTTGGTCTGAGACAGAGAGTTGTTCTTCCATTCAGGTAAAGCAGCACGTTTATCATTGACGAGTACATTGATTGCCAGGTCATATTCATCAAACCCATCCTGGTGTATTCTTTCAATTTGGCCAAGGGTCTATCTGCAGGTTTTTGTCATGACGATGTCGAGAATATTCCTTTCGGTACTTGGATTTGGGATGTTTCTTGTCAGGCTGTTTATCAGTCCATGTTTGAGTTGCATTCTGGATCCTCCAGACGCTTAGTGTTAAAATCGCTATTGGATGCTTGCTACCTTCGCCGTTTTGGGTTCCCATGGTGGTCACCTCTTCTGCCTTTACCATCGGTGGGGTCTTGTTGGAGCTCCACAGCAGATTTTTTGTTAGGGGTTTACTCCCGTAGCCTCAAACCTTCTAAGGTTAATCCGTATGGCAGCGGGGCAATGGTTGGTAGGCGCCAGGATGTGTCCACATGCCAGTGGTCCTATACGCTGTCCCTCAGAGGCCCACTGCTACTCCGAGATCCCCTGCAGTGGGTGCCCACAAGGCACCCAGTTACCATGTGTTGCCATGAGGAGGCTCAGCAGGAGTCTTGATGGTGAAGAAGTTGTGTATTGGCTGGGGAAGTCTTATGCACGTTGCTTCCCTATTCGCCACGAGGGCTAGCCAGCGGCAGTAGCTGAAAGCGAGATGGAGCAAGCAGTGGCTGCACCTTAACACTAACATAATGCCGTCGCACTAGACGCATTTCACCACCCTGTGTGAGAACACACACACACACACACACACACACTCCAATAGAACATAGTCAATACAATTCACAGATATGGTAGTACAAATTAGTGACAGTAAATATATTAAGTTGCATAACTTCTGGAATTACGGCGCTAGTTACGTTAAAAATCCTTTTTCTATTTGCTTCTGGTGTTTATTATTATGAGGAAATTTTCGTCGTGGCCCTCGACATCTCCAAAGCATTTGACAGGATATAGCACAAGTCTTTGCTTTTTAAACTACCTTCTTATGGTTTCTATCCCCAACTTTGTTTTCTAATCTCTAGCTTCCTTGAAAATCGATCCATAGCAGCAGTTGTCGAAGGATCGCTCTCTCTCTCTTTCTCCACCAATAGTGGTGTCCCACGGGGTTCTGCTCTTTCACCTACTGTCTTCCTTCTTTTTATCAATTATTTACTTCACATTACAATTAATTCTATCCATTCTTACGCTGATGAGTCTACTCTTCACTCTTCTTCACATTTCCCCCGGCCCCCTAACTCTCAAACTAGATCTTTTTCTAGAGCTTATATCATTACATCTATCAATGCTGATCTGTGCAGCATCTCCGAATGGAGAGGTAGAAACTTAGTTGAATTCAATAGTAATAAAACTCAGTATTTACCAATTACACTTTCCAAATTAGATGATCTACCACCAATAACATTTCAGGGCGCTATCATCCTGCACAATTCTAAAATAGATATGCTAGGCCTCACCATTTCTTCTAATATGTCATGGAAGCCACGCATCCACAACGTTGCTAAAGCTGCCTCTCAAAAGCTGGGAATGCTGTACAGGTGACGTAGCTACTTCACTCCTGAGCAGTTGCTTCAAGAATTTAAGGGATTCATTCGTCCTAACTTGGAGTACTGCTCTCATATCTGGGGTGGCTCTTCTTCTGCCCAACTGTTAGATAGGGTGGAATCAAAGGCATTTCGTCTTATTAACTCTCCTACTATAGTTCACAATCTTTCTTCCTTTCTCTTCGCCGCATTGTTGCTTCACTCTCCCTCTTTTACAGGTACTTTAACGGGCAATGTTCGGTGAATTTGGCATCCTGTGTACCGCCGGCAAGGCCGTGGGCTCGTAACATACATCTTGCCCGCGGTGTCCACCAGTTCTCCGTGGAAGTTGGTCACACTAGAATAACCCGTTATAGTACATCCTTCTTTCCTCACACAGCCAAACTGTAGGGTGCTCTGCCTTCTTCTTTGTTTCCATACTCATACAATCTGTCTCACTTGAAAAAGATGGTTTTCCGGCATCTTTGTGGCGTAGACTAATATAACCTTTTCCTTTTTTTATTTTTTATTTATTTGCATTCTTATTTTTTCGCCCCTTATGCCCCGTTGTGGGTCGATGACCTGTGCCCGGGTGGGCTATTCCCCGTAAAAAAATAAATAAATAAATAAATAACATCCAATCTCGCATCTTATGTTATATGTTAGTGTGTTCTGTCAGCTGAAAAATTCGGTAATATATATATTATATATATATTGCACAAGTACATTATTAGAACAGCATCTGAAAGCAGTGCACTGTTCGTTCATATAAGGAACAATAATCATCCCATGGATTGGGAAAACAGTTTAGAAGTGTATAAATCATCATGTGTCACAGAAAGACTTCTGGTTGAAGCAAGTTTGATTAGATAAATGTATTCTTTAAACCATAGTGATGGTCAGTACAAAAATAACAATATGTTACACAAATTTATTTGTCAGTGGCCCAAGGTTAAAAATGTTTTGAAAGCATGAAAGGCAGATGTAGGATAGATGATTAGTGGGTCTCATATTTTTTACCTGACGTGACATGACTAGTTATGTCGCCCGTTCTTATAATCTCTTCTTATGTTTGCTGTGTGGTTGGTGTGGCTTATTAGATGTCATGTGTTTTGATCTGACCTCATGTTTTGTATGGTCACCCTGTGTACATAAGCTCTCTCTCAGTCTTTCTAATTCAGTTGCCTCTGAGGCGGCTGCATTTATGAAAAAACCCACCTTACCCTAAAAAAATTCCTACAAAACGTTTCTCAACTGTTTATTGTAGTATCAGGTGTGCTTAATAACATATCAAAAGTCTACCACGAGAAAGGTCTAATTTTCAAGATGGCGTCGAATAGCCACCAAATCCTAAATATGCCTGTTACTCCTTCATTATTCATCCTAGAGAAGTAATTTTGATGTCTAACCTCATGTTCTGGTGGCCTAGGAATCTGTTTAGCTTGTTAAAAAAGCGACATGATTACATAATTGTGAAATCCAAGATACAATTTGCTTTGTGTGACTGTTTATTTACATTATTCATTTACTGACTTTATTTACTAATGACCTTCACTTTTACATCTTTTCAGGCCTGACCATGAGTGCTAGCACTGTAAACCAAGAGACCTGCCCCATTTGCCGTGAAGACTTAGATGTTTCTGATGTGGTTGAACTTCGTCAGAAGGGAGCTGATGGAATCAACAGTGCGAGTGTGCAAAGAGGGGATGGTGTCGTCGTTTCAGCTGGTGAAAAAGTACACATTACTTGTCAAAAGAGGTACATCAATCCAAAAGACATTGAAAATAAAAAAAGAAAGAAAGTTGAGCCACCAAAGAGAAGTGCCAGAGTATCATCCAGTCCTTTCAACAGCCAAACGGATTGCCTTTTCTGTGGGACTATAGTAACACCAAGAGGTGCAAGCTTTAGTTATGTAAAGACCGATACTTTTGTGCAGACCATTCTTGGGTGTTGTGACAGTCGTTCAGATGTGAAAGGCACCGTGAAAGGCAGGATTGAATATTATGGCTGTGATCTACATGCTGCAGACTGTATTTACCATCGCTCTTGCAGTGGTAATTTACGGTCTGGGCTTAGCATACCACTACAGTTCCAGAATGTCCCAGAGGCAAAGCGCAGAAAGTCAGGCCGGCCCAAAAACGAAGATGAGGAGCAAGCATTCATGAACGTTTGCTCTTACCTTGAGAATAATGATGAAGAACAATTGACAATTTCACATTTACGAGAAAAAATGAAGGAATTTCTGACAAATACAGATTCTGAACCATATGGAAATCAATACCTCAAAGGACAATTGAAAGAACAGTATGGGGACAATGTTCATTTTGCTGAAGGGGAAGGCCTTTATGACATAGTGACAATGAGGGAAAAGAGATCACAGATACTGAGACCTTACTTCAACATCCAAGCATAGGACGAAGAATTACAGAAACAGGCGATCATTGAAACAGCGGCACGACTCATTAAAAGTGATATCAAGTCTAATGTGCCATCCCTTACAGATCAGTATCCAAGTGCAAAGTCACTCAAGCTTGATTCTGCCCTTCCGTTTGTTCCCGACACTCTGTAGATGCTGTTGAATGGTCTTTTCGTGGGAAAGGAGACAAGACGAAAGGTTGCAGGAATAGGACATGCAATTGTCCAGGCAGTTCGACCACGTGCTGTTGTAGCTCCCTTACAAGTTGGCCTTGCAGTGCAGGTACATCATATGTATCGGTCACAGTTCCTGGTGGATACCCTTCATGAAATGGGATTTAGTTCTTCTTATAAAGAAGTCATGCGTTTTGAAAAGAATGCAGCGGATTCAGTTGCTCCAGATTTGTTAGTGGATGACATTGATTTCCTAGACATGATATTTCTTTTCGCCGGGGATAATGTTGACCACAATATCCTTACTATTGATGGCAGGGGGACCTTCCACGGAATGGGGATCATAGCAGCACTCACCCCAGAGCGAAAGAAGGATCATGTCATTCCAAGGAGAAACGTTACCAACCTTGATTTTTCAGTGAAAAGTAAAATTCAAATCATTGAACATCGCTTCGCTAAACATGTGCGCCAAACCATCATGTTTGAACAACTCCCGGCATTGGTCAGCAGTGATAAGACAATTGATGCACTGTGGGAGCTTTCATTAAACTTCAAGCAGGAAACCCCTGGGTGGCAGGGAATGATGCATATCATCAAGGGTTAGAGCACCCAGGCCAATCATCAATTGCATTTTTGCCTATGATTGACTTGTATTCTGGGGACAAGACATGCAGTCTGTCCACGCTTGATTTCGTTTGTGATCTCGCTACCAAACACCATGCTCCGCCCATTATTACGTTTGATCAGCCCCTGTATTGGAAAGCTGCAGAGATCATCATGTATGCACCACAGAGTAGCCACTTGAAAAGCATTGTCTTGATGCTTGGATGTTTTCACACATTCATGAACCTTCTTGGTGCAATAGGCATACTGATGGAAGGCACAGGCCTCAGGAGCATTATGGAAGTTGTCTATGGTGGAAATGCCATCCAGCATATGATGACTGGAAAATCAGTGCAAAGAGCTTTCCGTGGTTGTGTCGGATCTGCTGAAGGATAACCCGCAGTTCGAGTCAATGATAGACCAGGTGGAAGAAACATACTCTTCCTTGGTGGCGAAAGAAACGACTTTGGAGAGCGCTGTAACATCAGATATGTTGATCCAGATCAAAGATATGATTGACACAAAAAAGGCAGAACTTAGTACAAGGTCAAAACCAGTCAGCTGTGGATAAACTATCAGAGAATGCTGTACACTGCTCGAATGGTGATCAGAGCGGATCGCACAGGATCTTGGATGATGCACTTGCGCGCAGTATCAGATTGCCTGCCAATATTTGCCGCCGCTGGGCACTACAACTATCTGAAATCTGCATATTTCTATGTCCAAGAAATGTGCCAACTCGAGGCTAGACATCCTGATAGACTTTTGATATGTTATTAAGCACACCTGATTCTACAATAAACAGTTGAGAAACCTTTTGTAAGAATTTCCCTTTTCCCTGTGTGATTTTATCAATATATGCTCGTTGGATGTCTAAAGCATTATACTTTCTCCAGATATTCATGTTTCAGCACCAGTTCCAGCTAACTATCAAGGAGAAGAAGCTGATTCAGACCATGTCCCTTTTTGTTGCCCTTGTGTACGGTCCAATGTGGTTCAAAGCTCCTGAAGTGTTTGAAGCTCCAAGCAATGATATATCCTTCCCCAAACAACTTCATTACTATGGGGAGAAAATAGATGAATCAGTTGGAATGGCAGCAACAAAAGCTTTCCAGCGGCATCTCTGGTATTTAAGTGAGGAGTCAGTAGCTCTGGCACTCTTCAGTGATAGTGTTTCGTATGCTGAGAAAAGAGAAATCCTTGAGTCATTGAAGGGAAAGAACGAGAAAAAGGAATGTCCAAAGAAGCTGAAAGTGACAGAAGAGGAAATTCCATCACTGGAGCTTAAAAACCTTGCATCCACAAATACTAACTGCTTCTTTCAAACCACGCTCCTGGATTCTGGATTCGTCTCCATAGATCCCAGCCAATGGAATGACGATCCACAGTTCCTTCAGTCAAGGGAAATTCTACAGAGTTGCAGGTGGTGAATGATGTGGCCGAAAGAGCGGTGAAGCTAATCTAGGACTACAACTCTTCAATTACGAAAAGCGAAGATCAAAAGCAGTACCTGCTTCAGGTGGTCACCACACATCGACTTCAGTATCCCAACATAAAGAAGGCTAATCTTCTGTGATGTATGTTTCTCTTACATGTGTTCTTTATGTTAATCTCATATTTTGGATAAATTAACACCAACAAATAAATGTAACAAATAAATCACTTGTATCTGATGTCTGGAACAAGAATTATTTTATACAGGGAGAAAACATTAGATAAGTACAATTTTCGGGCCACCTGTGAATACCCTAAATGAAGCTGTAATTACCTATAATTTCGTCTGAAATGTTTTTTCATGTAAAGGACGCAAATAAACATTGAGCACTAAAAAATTTAAAGAACTTTACTTTTTTAACCACCCTAATAAATATATATATATATATATATATATATATATATATATATATATATATATATATATATATATATATATATATAATCAGTGCCTCTGAAGATGTCTTGAATAGACGAAAGCTAAGGTACTCCGTTGTTTCCATTTTCCGTGTGATTTATCAAGATTATCTTATCCACGTTTCATTGGATTTTCATAAAATATATATATATATATATATATATATATATATATATATATATATATGCGTGTAATATTCAGAAAATTCGGTGTGATATTTAAAGACGTTAGAACGAATATATCCGATCTACTGAAAACAGGAAAAAACCATCATTAAGCAGGCTGAGACACCCAAGCCTCGTGGTGAGTCAAATAAGCGCAAGGAAAGCCCCCCACCCCCCCAAGCGGGTGGAAGCATTTTGAACTAGGCCTATTAAAATTAAATGTACTTTATCGAATTAATATGGACACGATTCATGAAGTTAAGGGACTATTAATAAATTTAAAAGTATTGTAGATCGTTTCTCAGTCCAAATATGTTACATGTGTCCCAAAGGAACCATTAGTTATGCGGGAAAATTACGTCACTAGGCCAGGGTAACGCCTTGGGGAGACGCTAGGCGGCTTGGGCCTCAGTCATGCTCAGGCGGTTGTCCCAGACGGATTGAGTCCGGCGTCTCTGCCAAAGAAAACGATCACGTGGCCTCGTTCCTCTGCACACACGTCCATTCAGTGTTGAAAGGTTTTGAGAACCCACATGGTCTGAGCGTGCTGTGTTGGTCACTAGTTAGCGGTCGTTTAGCTGGGACGCCCGAAGTGAACGAGTGTCCCGGATAGCTAACTATGTGGGATCAGCGTCCGCCCTTGGTTGATGATCGTTCTGGGTCATAAAATCTCCCCACCTTGGTTCACACAACACCACATATCTTCAGTCAGTTAGCGAAAACTCTTTCTAACAGGAAAACAGAACCCCTCCCTCAGCTGGGCAGGGTTCACCTGCTGACGGTCACTCTCTTCCTGTCCATAGAGTACTGAGAATAAAACTGAGTGCAGCCTGAGTGAATGAAAGGTCACAGACTGAGACCAGGAGTCTAGTGGGTACATAGAGACATTGACCTCCCCAGTGTTGGGTGTATGTGATCAATTTAACCAAGTCCAGGTGTGTAATCAACGCTCCTCATGGTTGGTTGCACACGGGGGACATAGGGGTTCTTCTTCAAGGTTGTTTACAAACTGTAGCATCTTAAGTATGGGTGTGCTCTGAACCTATGTGTGAAGCATGTTACGGGTGTTGGTGGAGAAAAACATTCATGGCTCCTGAAATCTAGAGAGAGTAATGAAAAAAAAACAGCGGAGCACCCGCCTGCCTGACGTGTCATGAGTGATTTTCTCAGTTTCTTTTAAATGCCTGCCCCTTGGCAGGATAGTAGTTACAACCTTTGGGTTCTGAGTAGTTAGGACAGTTCGGATTATAGTATTTTGTGGATCTTCCCATACAGGCTATGAGTGATCCATGTTCTTGTGTAGTATGACTAAAATCGGGATTTCTATTTCTCAGTGATTGCTATTATTTTGTCGGATGCCCTTAAGGCATGTTCATCGGTGCAAGTAATATTTTTTGGTGTTTTATGTGCCACTAAGTGATGTAAGATAACGAAGGAATTGTTTCAGAAAAATTCCTCATTCTGGTGTAAGTAGTACTGTTGACTTAGTAGTCTTCTCATGATGCATTTAACATAAGAAACATAAGAAAATAAGGAGTCTGCAATAGGCCGGTTGACCTGAACATGGCAGCTCCTGTCGAGAGTTACTACCACTCTCCATCGTCCATGAATCTGTCTAATCTCATTTTAAAAATCTCCAGCGTTCCAGCACTAACTACAAAGTTGCTAAGCTTGTTCCACTCGTCCACCACCCTTTTTGTGAACCATTTCCTTCCTATATCCCTCCTAAACCTAAACTTATCCAACTTAAATCCGTTGCTACGAGTCCTATCCTGCTCGGATCTAAGAACATAAGAATGGAGGAAACTGCAGCAGGCCTATTGACCAATACTGGGCAGTCCCGTTTATAACCAACCCCTATTGCTCATATAAGCATCCAACATATGTTTGAAGCTATCCAGCGTATTCGAGTTAATGAAGATATTTGGTAACTTGTTCCATTCATCCACTACTCTGTTTCCAAACCAGTGTTTACCCATTTCACGCCGAAATCTAAATTTGTCTAATTTAAAACCATTGTTACGAGTTCGCTCCTGGTTGGATAGTCTGAGTACCTTTGTAATGTCCCCCTTGTTTAGCCCTGACTTCCACTTATACACCTCTATCATGTCGCCCCTCACTCTACGTCTCTCGAGGGAGTGCAAATTAAGATGCTTTAACCTGTCTCTGTATTCAAGGTTCCTAATGCCCGGGATTAGTCCTCTAGATTCTTTCCAAGGCTTCTATATCCATTCTGTAATACCGTGACCAGAACTGTACTGCGTAAACCAGGTGAGGTCTCACAAGCGTTAGATATAATTGTAAGATGACCTCGGTAGTCTTGTAACTAACACTCCTTTGTATGAACATTGTTTACTTGTCTTAAGATCCCTACTTATCATTACTCCTAAATCTCTCTCGCAGTCGGATTCCACAATGGCATCATTGTTCATCTGGTATCTGGTTTCCCTGTTTACATCTCCTATACTGAGTACTTTACATTTGTTCACATTGAATTTCATCTGCCATTTTTCCGACCATTCGAAAAATTTGTTTAGATCTTCCTGTAGTTTTGCAGACTCCTCGTCTGATTTAATTACAAGTCCTATTTTAGTGTCATCAGCAAATTTACCTATGTTGCTGTCTATGCCGATATCTATGTCGTTTATGTATATAATAAATAATAATGGTCCAAGTACTGACCATTGGGGAACTCCACTAGTGACGTTGCTCTAATGAGATTTTGTGCCGTTTATGCTCACTCGCTGTTTCCTGTCCCGTAACCACGCCCTAATCTATTTAAGGATACTACCCCTGTTGCCATGCGCTGCTACCTTTCTAATTAGTCTTTCGTTGGGGACTCTGTCGAAGGCTTTGCTAAAGTCGAGATATACCACATCATAATTGTGCCCCTCGTCCACCGATTCGAAAACTGATGAAAATAAGGTTAATAGATTAGTTAGACATGAACGCCTGCTTGTGAAGCCATGTTGGGAATCATTGTATTATAAGAACTTTATCTATATCGCCTTTATTGATTCCTTTCACCCACTTAAATACTTCTATCATATCTCCCGCACTCTTCGTCTTTCTAGGGCATGCATGTTTAGTTTCTTTAACCTATCTTGATATGGAAGGTTTCTAAGTCCCGAAATCATTTTCGTCATTCTTCGCTGCACCGACTCCAGTGAATTGATATCCATTCTATAATAGGGGCACCAGAACTGAACCGCATAATCGAGGTGCTGCCTGACTAACGCAAAATATAGTTGCAATAAGACCTCTGCACTATTATTACTTACACTTCTAGATATAAAACCCAATACTCTGGTTGTCTTATTTCAAACATTAACGCACTGTTTTCTAGGCCGTAGGTCCGGGCTTACAAGTACCTCTTTGTCTCTTTCATTAGTCGACCTTTCTAGGTTAATGTTGGCTATATACGTTGACAGTATTTGTTCTACCAATATTAAGTACGCTGCACTTGCTGGTGTTTAATTTCATTTGCCATTTCTCTGACCACTCCTGCAGTTTATTTAAATCCTCCTTTAGTGCATTTGCATCCTGCCCTGAATTAATCTGCCGCCCTATTTTGGTGTTATCCGAAAAATTGCTTATGTCACTGTTGATCCCAGTATTTAGATCGTTTATATATATTATGAACAATGTTGGGCCCAGTACTGATCCCTGGGGAACCCACTAGTTACACAGCCCCACTCAGATTTAACACCATTTACGCTGACCCTCTGTGTTCTATCGGTGAGACACGATTTTAACCAATTTAAAACTTTCCCCTCGATACCATGAGCCTTAACTTTTCTCAGAAGCATCTGATGTGGTACTCTGTCAAACGCTTTGTTAAAGTCTAAGTAAATAACATCGCAATTATCGTCATTATCTACTACCTCGAAGACTTTCCTAAAAAACGTCAGCAGATTTGTTAAACAAGATTTTCCCTTCGTAAACCCATGTTGAGAGTCGTAGATTAATTTGCTTTTCTCTAAATGCGATCGAATGCTATTTGCTATAATTGATTCAAGAAATTTCCCCATTACTGACGTTAAACTAATCGGCCGGTAATTTGACGCTGATGCTCTGTCTCCCTTTTTTAATATTGGTACTACATTTGCCTGTTTCCACAAGTCTGGCACAACTCCCGTGTCTAATGATTTGTAAATAAATTTATGAGGGGTCCGCTAATCTGTCCCTTACACTCTTTCAAAACTCAGGGAAAATTTCATCCGGCCCTGGGGATTTTGCCGTCTTTAATTTATTTATCTTCTTAAGAACATCCTCTTTTCTGATAGTGATATTCTTTAATTTATCTTCTTCATGTATAACTTTTGTTCCTCATTGTAGTGTTTTAAGCCACGCTAAGAAGTACTCTATTGTTGGTGTACCATTATTGATTGTGTTTGTAGTGTTGGAAGGAATAGAAGTGTCATCTTTTACAGCGCGCCTGATTAACCCCAATCAGAGGTATTAGCTTTCCACGGTCACGGAGAATATTGTTTAATTCATTGTGTTTGTGCTGGTCCGGGATTTTCTCTGAGGGGCGCTTCCACTGCATTACCATCCACTATAACTCAAAAACCCCAATAACGAAGAGTGAGATAAGTCTGACCGGTTACACACATATATATATATATATATATATATACATATATATATTTCATTAGCCCAATAGCACTCGGACTTCCTGGTGGTCCAGCGGTTAGCGTTCCACGGTCACAGTCATGGGCTAGTGGGCCGTGGGTTCGAATCCTGGCGGGTTGAGGTGTTGATTGTACATATATATGTATATATATATATATATATGCTGATAACCACCAGGAAAGAAGAAAACACGAAGTTCCCAAGCGCTTTCGTGTAATTCACATCTTCAGGGATGTGAATTACCTATATATATATATATATATACTAGCGTAATCGCCGCCCTCCGGGCTGCTCTTTCGCTAGGCCACGATAGGCTCCACATTGTCTCACTGTAGTGTATTAATTAAGGTTGACAACATTTTTGGTTTTGCCACTAGCAGCAAGTATGTACAGATTTTTGCCAGTTCCCACTCTGGAGCATCCAACATAGAACTGTCCATGAGAGAAGCAAGGAAACACCAGATTTAGGCCAATCATCTTTAGGGACTGTCCCTGGCTTTTGTAGATGGTCATGGCAAAGCTCACTTTAACAGGGAACTGAAGTCGCTTGAACTCAAATGGCAGGTCAGTGGTGATGAGAGGTATCCTTGGTATAAAAACGTCCTCCCCTTTAGCTTTTCCTGTCAGAATTGTAGCTTCCAGTACACGTGGCTTCATGTTCTTCACCACCAGTCTTAAACCATTGCAGAGGATGGTGGTTCAAGATTTCTTTAGAGCATTATAGGAGTCCCAATCTTGAGAGTGAGGTGGTGAGTAGGCATTCCAGCGGGCTCCACAAAATTAAGGAATTCTGCAGGGTACTAGACTGCTTGATCCTGGTCGATTACTGTAATAACAGATTGAATGAGGTCTCACTGCCTGGAAGCTGTCTGAGTAGAGTCATTTTGATTTCAGCCACAGTTTCGTTCTTTGGTGACAGAATTACGCCTTCACGCAGCCACTTGTGATCCTTGAAGTGGTGGATAATGTTTGGGTAGACCATGTTAGTGAGCTCAGTTGAGGACTTTACAACATTTCCACATCCGTGAGGAATGATTACACCGGTCAACACAATTTTTCTGGCACAAGGTTTTTAAACGGATTTTAAGTAAATTTGGGGTGCAGAATCCAAATATGACTTTGGTTTTTGTCTATCACATCAAGTTTTTGAGATATACCATATTGCACTTTTCCTGGGAAATATAAACTTTTGGATCAAAATTGACGGTTTAAACATGTATACATAAATTTTTTCAGCATTATAATTTGTATTTTTCTATAACCAAAAATTGTTAATATCAAATTGGAAAGTTAATGCACATATAATATTTAAATGTAACATTGAAGGGTGAAAAAAACAATTAATGTACGGTAGAAATAGTGCAAGTATGAAGATCAAGTTACAGTGACATAAACTTCCTCTTTTTGGCCGATCTCTTATGTACAGCTTCTGGAATGTCTCTCATCAAACTCCAGCAGTAGTCCGCCATCATGTTCGAGTCCCATCGACCTTGGTAACGTTCTTCCATTACTTTAATGTCTTGATGAAAGCGCTCCCCTTGCTCCTCGCTCACTTCTCCCAGATTTTCTGGAAACTCGTCCAAGTGACTGTGTAAGTAGTGAACCTTGATACTCATTCTGCATCCAAGTGCTTGTAAACTCAAGAGCAGCTCTTCCACAATTTCTTGATAGTTGTCCGCTTTCTTGTTCCCTAAGAAGTTCCGCACCACATTAGAGAAAGCATTCCAAGTTCTTGCCTGTGCCTCAGTCATTGTTGCAAGGAAGTGTGGATCTCTGAGTAGTGTTCTTATTTGAGGTCCAACAAAAATCCCTGCCTTTTTCTTCTCGTCGCTAAGACTTGGAAAGGTTGAGCATATATATCTGAAACACTCTCCACTATGATCAAGAGCCTTGACGAATTGCTTCATGATACCAAGTTTTATGTGCAGAGGAGGAAGGACAATGTTTTTCCTGTCAACCAGAGGATCGTTAATGATATTCTTGTCACCAGGAGTCAAACTATGTCTTGGTGGCCAATTCTTTGTCACCCAATGGTCTGCTGTAGCCCTGCTGTCCAAGTAGCACAGAAAACAGGGGTATTTTGTGTACCCTCCTTGCTGGCCCAATAGAAAGTTTACCATTTTCAAGTCCACACAAATTAACCATTCATGACCATGGTATTGCAACCTCTCTAGAACAGTCTTAATGTTTTCATACTCTTCTTTAATTTGTACAGAATGTCCGATTGGAATTGAACCATACTTGTTTCCGTTATGAAGAAGAACACATTTCAAGCTCCTTTTAGAACTGTCAATAAAAAGTCTCCAATCCTTACTATCATATGCTGGTAGTCCCATGGAGAGAAGAAGTCCTTCTACATCATTACAAAAAACAAGCTGGTCATATGAATGAAAGTACTTCCGCAGTTGCTCTTCTCTGTTGCGATAAAAGGAGACACTCGTGCCAGGTTTTAAGAGTCGTTTCTCTTGAAGCCTGGAAGCTAACAATTTAGCAGACTGTTTTGGCAAATTTAGATCTCTGACCAGATCATTCAATTCTGACTGAGTAAACAACGTTGGCTTTTCACAATCTTCACCAGATGGCTTGAAAAGATCAGTCTCTTCATCTTCATCAGTAGAAACAGGTGAATTCCGGTCTATATCCTCAATCTCTGGTAGCTCAGTAAATTCTGGCACGTTACGTGATGGAGCAAATCTGAGATCAGATTTGGATTCAGCACCTTAAAGTTAGTAAAAAACAGTTAAAAGGTTTCATGCCAGAAAAAAAAAAAAAATTTGTAGACCAGTGTTATTTGTCCTTCTGAATCAACAGGGAAAGTTCCATTCCCAATCTGTAGTAGAAGGTTTGCAAACCGTCCAGTATCCTGATCTCCTTGTAGATGTACTCTCATGTTTGTGGATAGGGTGAGTGTCTGAACATTTCTCCAAAGGCTTGGTGCCTTGAGTGCTTCGAGTAATGACAGGTAGGGTCTGGCCACGGTAGGACGCCACCCTCCGGGAGGCTCCACATTGTCTCACTGTTCAGTCCCCAAAATTTCTTCTTACACCAATAGTTCATTAACGGTGTATGTAAGTTCCACCATGTTTTTCACTACAATGGTACAGCAAAATATATTTTTTTAGCATTAAACTGTTATTATTTTATTGTCTAATCAACACTACATATAACACCATCCATCATCAGTACATATAGCACCACCATCACTACTACCACCATCATCACTACCACCACTACTACCACCATCATCATTACCACGTGCTTTTATTGTCCTGGTGGTCTAGGGGTCGCGTTCCCCGGTCACAGTAAAGACGAAAGCTAAGGTGCTCAGTTGTTTCCCTTTCGCTTTGTGATTTTATCAAGATTTATCTTATCCACGTTTTCATTGTGGATCTACATGAAATATATATATATATAAATATATATATATATATATATATATATATATATATATATATATTTATATATATATATATATATATATATATATATATATATATATATATATATATAATTTCATTAGCCCATAAAGCGCGCAGACTTCTAAATATAATCAAAAAATCTCACCCAGTCAGGACTCGAACCCACAATCTTATTGTGACCGGGGAACGCTACCTCTAGACCACCAGGACAATAAAAGGATTCCTAGACTTTGTTATATTTCACACAAAGCCTGTTCATCGAGCTTATGGCGCCATGAACCTCCAATTGGGGAATACCCGTGCCTCTTAGGTGATCAGAGTAACGTTTTACCAAATCCGGCTTCGAAACACGAGGTTCCATATATATTTCATTAGCCCATAAAGCGCACGGGCTTCTACATATAATAAACAACCTCACCCCGCCAGGACTCGAACCCACGATCTTAAGTGTGACTGGCGAATGCTACCTCTAGACCACCAGGACACTAAAAGCATTACTAGACTTCGTTATATTTCACACAATGCCTGTTCATCGAGCTTATGGCGCCTTGAACCTCCAATTGGGCCACTGACAATATCAGTACAATATCAGAGCAGCATCTGAAAGCAGTGCATTGTCCGTTCATGTTTGGAATAATAATCATCCCATTGATTGGGAAAAAAGCTTAGAAGTGCACAAATCATCTTGTGTCACAGAAAGACTTCTGGTTGAAGCTAGTTTGATTAGGGAATTAAAATTAATAAACCTTAGTGATGGTCAGTACAAAACTCATAATATGTTACATAAATTTATTTGTCAGTGGCCCAAAGTTAAAAATGCTTTGAAAACCTTGGAGCTAGATGTAGGATAGATATTTAGTGGGTCCCATATTTTTTACCTGACTTAGCTTGACAAGTGACGTAGCCCTTTCTCTTAAGCTCTTCTACGTGTGTGTTGGTGTGCGGATTAGTGGATGTCATGATTATGACCTGACCTCAAGTTTAATAAGGTCACCCTGTATACTTAAGCCTCTCTCTGTCCATGTAATTCAGTTGCCTCTGAAGATGTCTTGAATAAAGACGAAAGCTAAGGTGCTCCGTTGTTCCCATTTTCCTGGTGGTTTATCAGCATATATATATATATATATATATATATATATATATATATATATATATATATATATATATATATATATATATATATAATATATATATATATATATATATATATATATATATATACATAATTTTAATACATTCAGCAAATTAGTAATAACAAACCATATGTATAATTAGTTACAAGGATAAAGGCCTGGGGAACTGATGAGGACAGGAAAGCGAGTGAGGAAGGACAGGGAGACAAAGTGAGGGAGAGTTGACGCCAATCACCACCACACCTGCTGTTACTTCCCAGGCTCCCACCACCATGAGCTGTGGTCCACCGAGCTCTACCAATCCTCTAATTACTTCATATTAATAGTCATTTAACGCCTGGAACCGCCCACTGACGGTGAGGTAGAGGGGAAGGGAGGCAGTGGCTGCACGGAATAACGTTAGGACCTAAGTAATGACGTGATAACATTTTATATTTAATGATTGTGAAGTTTTGCCATTTTACTTTTTTAACATTTATGTTATGATTGCGTATCCGTGTTAAAAGAGTAACAAGAAGAGATAATAAAATTTATATTTGTGACATATAAACGCAGAATAACGTGTGAGTGAACAAAAAAATATGACACCAGGAAGTGCTAGTGTTAAAGAAAAAATTATCACATGAGAAAATGTTAATATTTAAAATGTATAGCACACGTTTTAAAAGTTAAAATGATAAAGAACTAACATAAAGATGTGTTAATGCATTAAATAACATATACCACACATAACGTGGTACTCTAATATGAAGAATTGGGAGAGAATTATGTGTTTATGTTTAACATTATGACACGATGACGTTTAGAAGTAGACACAGTATTGTATATCTTTTGTTTATAATGACAATTTAGTATTAAAAGAACAAGACCTAGTGACGTTATAATATTTAAAAAAATTGTAAATAGAATGTCAAGTAATATTTCGCACCCTGATGGAAGTTGCAATAACAAATTGGATATATGAAGAAGGGGAGATATGAGGAGAAATAAACAGAGCAAGAGGGATGAAAAGTAAAAAAGAAAAAGTTTAAATTGATATAACAGTGTAAGAGAAATAGAGATAGACAGAAGATGCAGACAGAGAGAAAGAGAGACAGACAGAAGATAAGACATTGAGTAAAATTAGAGAAGATAAATAGAGAAATTTTAGAGTTGAGAAATAAAGACAAATGGAGAAGAGAGAAAAATTTGAATGGTAGAGAAAAGAAGAGAAATATAAGATCGAAGAATGGACGATATAATTTGATAAACAACTGAATAGGAACTGAGATGTAGACGCAAAAAAAGCAGATGGAATTGGTGATAGAAATATAGATGGATAGTGAATGAGAGATGGAGGGAAAGGGGAGGCTAAAAAATGGGTTTCAGACAGACAAACGAATATAGAAAGATAGGCCTAGATAGTATAAAGGGCCAACGATAATAAATAATCAAGAAATACGGAGAGAAAGATAGAATGAGAAATACAGATAATAAAAGAGAAATATAGAGAAAATAACGTCCATTACTCACTAAGAAGACAAAGCACGGACTCAGTAACAAGGAGGACGTCATCCATCATCAGCAATCAGTCACGACGAACATCAATAAGAGATCCAAACCTCCGAAAAAGAATTATCGAGTACGAACAAGACCCACTTAAGGGATCATAGCTCTGTTCCTGCTAGACGAGATAAAGTTGTGACGAATGTTTTAGGAAATGTTGATGGCACTGTGCTAAATGCATGAATAAATTGTAGCGGTGTTATAACACTATACAACACAGTAGGATTATATAATAATAACCACAGCAAATTGCACTTATTATTAATTTATAGTGACCTCTAATTTGAGGAGTTGGCTTCGTCCACACAGGCCTGTATTCAGATTCTCACTAGAACTCAAAGAGAGAGCACCACAACTAAATGTGTTCTCAGAGATAGATTCTCTAAACACAATGTTGCAACAATAAATAAAACCACACACCTGTATTTCCAAAAAATTGTGCCACTTAAAACTGTTTCACCTACACAGTGACTGGAAAGGTCAACCTAGAATATATTGTTTTCAAATAAAAGGTCAAAATCCATAAGAACATTAAATAAATGACCGGAACAACGGACTTATGATAGGTACTTGAAATTAAAGAAGCAGAAAATGCAGTAAATACTTTTTGGAAATTAACAGAAAATATAATAAATGTTTAAGGTGGTGTTGAAAACACCTGGGCAAAAATGCTTGTGGGAAGTGTAGCAGCCAAAATATGAATGCCTGACGAGAGTGCAATAGATAAGGGGGAATATATGAACCAACGATAAGCGCAGCAGCAGACCATTAATTCGGGGAAAAAGATCGTGAAAATACATTACTTAGAATGACAATATATTTTTGTTATCTCTAGTGATAACAGAATGGTGGGGAATATTTCTTACAAAGGGTAAATTTCCTGGACTTCACAAGTTATGGAGAAGGAGATACGGATTAATAAAGTATCCTTATATGGAAAGAGGACAGTTGTTGCAATTAGCAACGCACTATTACTCCTACTCCCCCATAAAGTTCGACTCCATCTGGTGTTCGAATTTGCGTTACCTTGTTGTGGTGTGGGGGCTCGATAGAACCACTTTCAAACAGCTGGGATGGGTATAAAGTTCCCATCTTGTAACGTCAAATGAAGGTGTTGATATTCTTCATGGGTGATGAACCGGTTCATTATGAAGTATGAGAGATCTCTGCTACACCCAATAGCCCAGTCCCAACTATTTCTACTCCCTTTAATTAATGTGCTGATGAGTAAAGATTTGGGCATCCATTCTCATTAATTTCACCTCTTTACCCATGAGTAACCTTGGACTAACACAATAAATGATTTTCGGGCGTTCTTGTTGGATCATCATCACCGAAAGGTCCAACCACATTGCCTCCCGTACTTGCGGGTAGTGCACCACTGAGAGTTAGCAAGTACTATCGGAGCAAAGAGAAAGTTTAAGTATGAACAAGCACAAAATCAAAATAGTAATACAGAATGTGAGGACATTATATGAGGCTGGTAAGTATGCGAATGTTTGCAGAGGAATGAAAAGATTGCAGTGGGACATTCTAGGATTAAGTGAAGCAAGATGGACAGGTTCAAATCGCATTAGAGGTGAAGATTTGTACTCTACATATTCAGATGGCGAAAGAATAGACAGGTGTTGGTCTTCTTGTAAACCAGATGTTGAGCAGAAGTGTAAAGGGATATTCGGTACTGTCAGATAAAGTTTTGTTCGTTAAATTTAATGATAAACCCATGGACTTGGTAATAATACAGGTTTATGCACCAACAAATAATAGTGAGGATGAAGTCTTAGAAATATACACCGCGAAGTTTAGTGAATCTCTGAATATAATGGGAGAAATTAACGCAAAAGTTGGGAAAGGCCAAGTAGCTCCAGAAGTAGGACCAGGTGGGTTGGGTAATAGAAATGGGAGAGGAGAAATATTATTACTATTATATTATTTTTTTTTGCGTGTTTAGCTCACCAGGGCACAGGTCAATGACCAATGTCAGGGTCCGGGGGAGAAAATATAATAATAATAATAATAATAATAATAATACAATAATAATAATAATAATAATAATAATATAATAATAATAATAATAATCATAATAATAATAATAATCATAATAATAATACTATTAATAATAAATTACAAATTAATTAAAAAAAGATTAATATTGAGTAAAAATACAATATAATAATAATATGAAGAATAAGATGATACTAATACTGATACATAATAATAATAATAATATGAATAATAATAATATGAATAATAAAGGTCCTTAAAAAATATCGAAAATAGTGAGAAACGATATATGTATGTTGTGTTGTCAAAGTGAGAGAAACAATTGAGACCCTGCAATTGTGTGTAAATGAGGCAGAAAGTCAGATCAGCAACCTGGAACTTGGTCACAATTTTCGTGATGCCATATGGCAGCAGGGTCTACCATTAGACAACACATTTTGCTTTTATAAGGAAAACAAGGTGATAATTGCAAATACATGGTTTGAATAACACCCGAGGTATCTCTATACATAGGTCTCACCCCAGGACAATGCAAACAACTTAGTCAGGAATCAAATGGATAACATTTTAATTCAGAAAAGATTCAGAAATTCAATAACCCAAACCAAGGGCAGGTTGTGGGTCAGACCACGTACCAGTAATGAGTTTAGTATGGCAAATATTTCAAAATTCAAAAAGAAAATAATGAACAAATCAAATGGGATTCAGGGAAGCTGAAAACAAGGGCAGGGATAGAATATGAAATTGAAACCGAAAACAAATCTTTAGTATTGCTAGAGGGTGTCTTTGACGAACAAGAACCAAGATAACAATTTAATAATTACAAAGGAATAATGTTAGAGACTGGGGAAAAACTTATGGAACATAGGAGGAACGAAGCTGAAAGTAAGTGGATGACAAATGAAATTTTAAAGAAATTAGATAAACGAAGAAAGATGATTAGAGGAGTGAGGCTTACAAAAAATAACAAAGAAATTTAAAAGGAAGGTAGACAAGCCAAGACAGATAATATAAAAAGGAAATGCAAGGATGTAGAATATAATGAGAAAAAGTATAACTGTAGGTAAATGTACAAATTATTAAACAAATTAAAATTAATAGAGAAAATAAATGGGAGGGACTATTGAAAATATAGACAATGAGATCCTTTTGCAGGCAGAAGAAATAAAAGAGTGATGGGCAGAGTATATACTGTACAATCCTCAGAAAAGTATTGTTAGATTTTCCGCCACAAGACGAAATGCTTTGATATGATCCCCAATGCATCAGCATTTTCTCATATTGGTTTTGAAGAGTGAAAAAGCAAATATTACTTGATATAACAATATACAGCTACAGCAATATAAATTATATAGGTCAACATGGGATCTGTCATGTTAATGATATGTAAATTTCATTGGTTTAACACCGAAAAAAGGTTTCAGATCAAGGGACTTATGCATAGGTGGTTGTAAGTTTCAGCGTGGCACCAGTTGTTTTCGGGCGCCAAACCCATCGTGATACTGTGGATTGGTCTCACCCCAATTCGCCGTTCCATCTCAGTGTTACGTATACCCTCGTTGTCAGAGGCAATGATAGCACCTCTCACATCATGCAATGTCTCTCCGGTAATTCCTCGCTCCATTTAATGGTAAATCCCCTTGACGAAATCCACTCCTAATCATATAATAAATTGACTGAACCCTCTGTGCTGATAACCACAGGGAAAGAAGAAAACACGAAGTTCCCAAGCGCTTTCGTGTAATTCACATCTTCAGGGCTGAGTACAGACTAAGGAGAAGTACAAAACAAGGTGTATATATACAGAGGAGGGTGAGATCAGGTCCACAATGGTCAGGTATTAGGTAATGACTCTACTAATCTTTAAAAAGCACGGCAACGGTCGGTAGTCAGGTCAGAGTGTAAGTTGACCCAACCTTCTCACCTGGTTACAAATCTTCTTAATTACAAAATTATCCAGTTTGTACATACCATTACTCAAATTCATGTTGACCAGGAAAGGAGGCGGAGTAGCAATCTATGTCAGGGATATTCTGAAGTGTGAAATAAAAAAGAAAATAAAAACTGAGCGGAATACAGAAACAATTTGGATTGAATTAATCGACGATAGGGAAAAATTAATCACAGGAGCAATATATAGACCTCCCAATCTTGATAGAGTCAATGAGAAATTTATCTGGGTTGAAATGCACAGGGCTTCTATACACAACAAAGTCTGTATAGTAGGCGACTTTAACCTTGGCCAAATAGATTGGACTGACATTACAGGTAACTCAGAATCAGAGGATTTTTTCGAGACGATCCAGGACTGTTTTCGAAGTCAATATATAACCGAACCCACCAAGGGTAGTAATATACTCGATTTAGTTCTGTGGAACAGAGAAAACCTCATTAGCAATGTCGAGGTAGGGAAGGAACTTGCAAACAGAGATCACAAAGAAATTAGATTCCAGTTAGATTTTCAGGGCAGACGTAAGGAAAATTCCACTAAAGTACCAGATTTCAGAAGGGCAAACTTTGACAGTTTAAAGAGGCAGCTGAGAGAAAGGGTGTCACGCTTGGGCGTGAACCTGACAGACGACACCGACCTGATAATGAGATCTGATATAGCCGAGTTCCACGACAATTTAAATAATGAGTTACTTAATGCACAAAGGGAGAACATACCGTACAAAAAACTCAGATCAGACAACACTGACCCTAAATGGATAAATAATTATTTAAAGAACATCATTGGCGAAAGGAAGGCTATAGGTAGAAGGATAAATCATGGCGAAATTTACCTCCAGGATTATTATAAGGTATTGGCGAGTAGGGTTAAAACCGAGATAAGGAAAGCCAAGAGGAATATTGAGGTAAGGATAGCAAGGGAGGCAAAGACAAACCCCAAAGGATTCTACCAAATGTATCAAACTAAAACACGAGAAAAGATTGGACCAATACGGTCAGATACACGCGAGCTCACTGACAACGACAGAGAAGTGAGCAATAATTTGAATAAATATTTTTCAACAGTTTTCACCACCGAAAATGTAAACATGATACCCGAGGCACCGACTCTATTCAGAGATAGTGAAGAAAACAAATTAAGCGAGATAGTAGTGACTAGTAGCGATGTTAGTAAGCAAATAGAAATACTAAAGCCTAATAAGTCACCTGGTCCCGATGAGATATTTGCCAAAGTATTAATGGAATGTAAGGAAGAGCTTAGTATGCCCTTAGCAAAGTTGTTTAACATGTCCTTAAATACAGGTGCAGTACCAGAATCCTGAAGGATAGCGAATGTAATAATGATTTTCAAAAAGGGGGATAGATCACTATCCTCTAACTACCGCCCAGTCAGCCTAACATCAACAGTAGGCAAATTACTTGAATCAATCATTTCAAACTCTATTCGAAACCACCTGGAGAAGCACAAGTTGATCAATGATTCCCAACATGGCTTCATAAGCTGGCGTTCATGTCTAACTAATCTATTAACATTCTTTTCATCAGTTTTCGAATCTGTGGACGAAGGGCACAATTATGATGTGGTATATCTCGACTTTAGCAAAGCCTTCGACAGTCTCCCACGAAAGACTAATTAGAAAGGTAGACGCACATGGCATCAAAGGTAATATCCTTAAATGGATTAGGGCGTGGTTACAGGACAGGAAACAGCGAGTGAGCATTAACGGCACTAAGTCCCATTGGAGCAACGTCACTAGTGGAGTTCCCCAGGGCTCAGTACTTGGACCATTATATTATATACATAAACGACATAGATATCGGCATAGACAGCAACATAAGTAAATTTGTTGATGACACTAAAATGGGACGTGTTATTAAATCTGACGAGGACTCGGCAAAACTACAGGAAGATCTTAACAAATTTTTTGAACTGTCTGAAAAATGGCAGATGAAATTCAACGTGGACAAATGTAAAGTACTCAGTATAGGAGAAGTAAACAGGGAAACTAGATACCAGATGAACAACGATGCCATAGAGAAATCCGACTGCGAGAGAGATTTAGGAGTAATGATAAGTAGGAACCTTAAGCCAAGTAAACAATGTGTTTTTGCTCGTAACAAGGCAAATAAAGTACTTGGATTCATACATAGGAATATTATTTCCAAGACTAGCGAGGTCATCCTAAAACTGAATCTTGGGCTTGTGAGACCACACCTGGATTACGCAGTTCAGTTCTGGCCACCGTATTACAGAATGGATATAGAATCCTTGGAAAGAATTCAGAGGAGAATGACACGACTAATCCCGGGCATTAGGAACCTTGAGTATAGATACAGGTTAAAGCATCTTAATTTGCACTCCCTCGAGAGACGTAGAGCGAGGGGCGACCTGATAGAGGTGTATAAATGGAAGTGAGGGCTAAACAAAGGGGACATTACAAAGGTACTCAAACTATCCAACCAGGAGCGAACTCGCAACAATGGTTTTAAATTAGACAAATTTAGATTTAGGCGCTAAATAGGTAAACACTGGTTTGGAAACAGAGTAGTGGATGAATGGAACAAATTACCAAATATCATCATTAACTCGAATACGCTGAATAGCTTCAAACATAGGTTGGATGCTTATATGAGCAATAGGGGTTGGGTGTAAACGGGACTGCCCAGTATGGGCCAATAGGCCAGCTGCCGTTTCCTCCATTCTTATGTTCTTATGTTGTTCTATAATGTTACTTTAATATCCAGGTTCTAGGCATAACCAAAGAAAAAAAAGTGAAGTAAATCAAAAGGGGATAAAAATAAATATAGTAAACCTTTAGGAATTTAATTTAATTAAATACTAACACAATAAATAGCCTCGTAGGCTGTCACAACAAATTGATTCACTATCGAAACTTTTAAGACACAAATGATACTAAAACATCGAAACATCAAAAGAACTGCTTAAACATATAGAATAATAATAAAGCACTGGATTTCGTTAACACTGCATAAACATATAAAATAACTAACACTGAAATTAATTATCATGAAACAACACTAAATTACTTAAATGTAACTAAGCAAGCACTGATGGACACACCAACAACCATGTCACCATCAACCATACCAAGACCATGGTTATGCACATCAACCTCTCCTCCGACATTGTCCCACCTCCTTCCATTGCTCTAATTCCGAACACACTCCAGGTTGTAGATTCCACGAAGCTCCTCGGCGTCACCATAGACAACAAACTAAATTGGAAACCACACGTCAGTGAAGTTGTCAAATCCTCCAGTTTCCGTCTCCACCTCCTCCGCCGACTCAAGTCCCTCGGAGTTCCTGCACACGAGCTCCTCAGTGTTTACACAACATTCATACTTCCCAAGCTCACCTATGCGTCCCCCACCTGGTCTTCCTCCCTAAATGCCACACAACGTAAACACCTAGAAAAAGTGCAAAAGAGGGCATGCAAGATTATTCTCTCCCCTTCCTACTCCACATATCAAGAAGCGCTCAACACACTGACCCTTTCGACTCTCACTGACCATCACCACGACCTCATCTGCAAATTTGGTAAGAAGCTTCTACACCATCCTCGACACCGGCTCCTACTACCACCTGAGATCCCTAGTCCGAGAATTGCTGTTCGACACCACAACCGCATCCAGCCCATACGTGCACGAACTGATCGCTATAAGAACAGCCCAGTCCCAACCATTGTAAAAATTATCAATAACTTGTAATAAACAAGTGTATTCACTCCCAGTAAACACTACTCCTTGCACTGTCACTATGTTGAAATGAACTGTAGTTTGAGCTTTTCCCCATCTAGTTATTATATGTCTTATTTGTGTCACTTATGTTACTTGTATATTATTTGTAATTCGAAACCCATTCCCCAAATATGTAACTGTATATTTTCAGCCTTCTGGCTGCCAAGCTCTTTCAATAAACCGTTAATTATTATTATTATTATTATTAAGAGACATGAGTAGGTACTCACATAGATATACCACATTGGTGGCGACAGGAACAACACAGAAATAAAATAGAGTATAAGTAACAGGTGACGGGTGTAACTCAAAAGAACGTGGACTGAAAGACAGGAGGACTGGACTGAACTCCGTCTGCTGGTGGGTACTATATATAAGATCCGCTCCAGCCAGTGGGACACGCCAGTGAAACATGGGTCGTTTAACGATGCAGATGGTCGTTAGAGAACAAAGAATGCTTGTTACAATATTAAATGAAGAAATAAGATGGGCTTGAACAAATAATGACAGTTAAAACCTTAACAGCACAGGGTAAGGTGACTAGAATATATAATAGTAAATATAACACATCATTACAGGAATAATAGGGAACAACATTGAAGCATGTTATACAAAAAAATAGAAAAATACGACACGGTCGTAACACTTCCCCCCCCCCCCCCCCCCCGTAAAATAAAATTTTTGCTTGCACAAATTTTGATATGACATAAGTGTTCATTCTGTGGGTCTAGATAACAGATCAGCCAGCACATTGTCTGAACCCTTAACATGTGTAACATGTAAATTATAGTTCTGAAGGAACAAACTCCAGCGAATTAATCTCTGGTTTTTTTAACTTGAATGTTTTGAGAAACTGCAATGGTTTGTGATCTGTATAAAATACAATAGGCCTACTTGGTAATAAATAATAACTGAAATGTTACAAAGCTAGGATTAATGACAGCAATTCTTTTTCCACTGTTGCATAATGGGTTTGAGCTGGGTTGAATTTTTTACTATAAAATGCCACTGGGTGGTCTACACTGTCATCATCCTCTTGCAACAGGGCAGAACCTGCAGCATGATCACTAGCATCACAGGCTAGCTTGAAAGGCTTAGAAAAATTAGGAGCTCTCAAAATAGGGTATGAGCATAATACATTTTTTCAAGCTTTGAAAAGAATCCTGACACCTTGAAGTCCAACAAAAAATATTACCCTTCTTCAACAAATCAGTAAGGGGTAGTGCCAACTCGGCAAAATTACAAATATATCTCCGGTAATAACCCACACAACCCAAAAATCTGCGGACTTGTCGTTTGTTACATGGAACAGGCATCTGAGAAATAGTGTCACACCTTGCTGTGGGAGGAGCAAGTTTTCCCAACCCAATTGCATGTCCCAGATACAAAAGTTGAGCACAAACAAATTCTGACTTAGCAAAGTTTATAACAAGTTCTACATTTTCTAACTCAGTGAAGAAAGCATCTAGCTGACATAAATGGTCTGACCAAGTGTCAGAAAAAATTACAACATCATTTAAATATACTACACAACCAGGCAAATTGGCCGTGACTTGTGACATCAGCCTTCGAAAGGTGGCAGGAGCATTGCAAAGCCCGAAAGGCATAACATTAAATTTATAGGTCTTACCTAATGTCACAAAACTGGAGATGTCTTTAGCACGACGGGTCAATGGTACTTGCCAAAACCCTCGAGGGCAATCAATATTAGAGAGGAACTTGGCGTTCCCGATTGCTTCGATGCAGTCGTCGACTCTTGGTAGAGGGAAGCTGTCCCTGCTTGTGACGGTGTTGACCTTGCGGAAGTCGATGCAGAATCGAAGAGTTCCGTCCTTCTTCGGTACGAGAGTGACTGGTGAGCACCACTCGCTGGTTGCTGGTTCAATGATGCCCATGGACTCCATGTTGGCCAACTCCTGCTTCACTTTCTCCACCTGGCTCGGATGGATACGGTAGGGAACCTGCTTGATAGACTTAGCAGAACCAACATCAATATCATGCACCGCGGCAGTGTACAGCCAGGCCTGTCTTGGAAGACAAGAGGATGTTGTTGGATGGCGGCCTGCACGTCAGCTCTCTGGTGTCCCGGTAGATGCTTTAGCTTCTCCTGCAACGCCACGGAGTTGGACTGCCAAACCCTGACTGATGACAGGGCGAGTAGACTTGCCCCTTCTTCCTCCTCTTCTTTCTCACCGTCTACCGAGAAAGTGTCAACGGCACACACGGGAACTGTATCGTCAGCAACAGATAGGGATGCTGGGCGTGTGTGGTACAGCTTGATGGTGTTGACGTGACATAAGTGCTGTAGTCGGCGCCTGTCAGGGGTAGAGATAATATAATTCGTGGGGCTTACCTTCTTCACCACTCTATATGGCCCACTGAACTTCGCATGGAGCGGCTGTCCATCTCTCAACAAGAGAATGAGAACTTGATCTCCTATCTGGAACTCTCTGTGTCTGGCACACTTGTCGTACCATGTCTTGGTCTTGGACTGCGACTGCTGTAAGTGGTCTGCGGCAAGGCTCCAACATCTTAGAAACTTCTCTCTAACATCTCCTACCGAACTTGTGTGTATGTGTGTGAACTTAATACACTAATGCTCTCTTCACTACTACCTAACAATCTATCTCTAACTATGTGCAAAGGACCTCTTACTTGAGCGAAAACAAGCTCGTAAGGGGTGAAACCTGTGTGGTTTCATTCGGGGCATCCCAAAGAACAAACAAAATATAAGGTAAATCTATATCTCAAGAAGACTCATACTGCAAAGCATACGTGCGCAAAATAGTTTTTAAGGTTTGGTGTGAACGTTCTACTGTACCCTGAGTCTAGGGATGGTAAGGAGAAGATACACAATGAACTATTCCCAACTCTGTAAGGGCTTCCTTGAAAACTTTTCCTAGAAAATATGAAGCACCGTCCGTTTGAACACGGTACGGCAACCCAAAGTGGCTAAACAGGTCAAGCAAACATTTAACAAGGGCCTTAGCAGTAACTTTCCTAAGAGGTACAGCATGCAAGTACCTAGTGGAGGTATCAATGACTGTAAATAAATATTCAAACCCACTAGAAGTTTTAGGAAGAGGGCCTACAATGTCACATTGTACTGTTGTAAAGGGCTCAGGTACGTGAGGTACTCTTACAAGTGGAAAAAGTGGAATAGCCTGATTAGCTTTGCCTACCTTTTGACAAAAATGACAGTATTTACAATATTTAGTGACATCTCTCCTCATACCTGGCCAATAGAACTTTCTGGCCAGCCTGTTGAACGTCTTTCGGACACCTTGGTGTCCAGAAAAGCGACCGTCATGGGCCAGAGCTAGAACATGTTGTCTGTAAGTGTGTAGGAGAACTATTTGAGTGACAGATGCCCAGTCCACGCCTTCCTCTGACATAGTCGGTGGAAGCGAGCGTCAAATATTTGTTTAGAGCAAATGGGAAGTTCTACAAGCAAATATTTGGCATGAGCATGGGTAATTGTCTTTCTGCTCCTCTAGCCTGTATTTATATGGAGTTTTTTGAGTCTAGATTACTACCCAATATAGTGGACTTTATTCTTCCATGGTTTAGATATGTACAGTAGATGATGTTCTTTGTCTTTGGCCTAGAAACAGTGACCCATTGGAATTTTTAGACAAGCTTAATGATATTGTCCCAAGTATCACATTCAAAATTGAAAGAGAAATAAATGGATCCCTTCCATTCCTTGATATGCTTATCATGAGAAATGGCCAAAACTACAAATTTAAGGTATACAGAAAGCCCACACAGGTAGACAGTTTCATACACTTTTTATCGAATCACCTTGAGTCTACTAAAATGTCAGTTTTTTCTGCTATGTTCTTAAGATGTCTGCCTATTTGTGACTGTGAATTCGTTCCATTGCACAGAAACTTGGGTACCCTTCTGTGTTTGTTGATCGTTGTGATAAAAGGGCTAAAAAATCCTTTCATTCCTCTCAAACCTGGCAAATTCCTACACTTCAGAATATTTTGACTCTGCCCTATCGTAATGAATTTGTCCCGTTTGTTCGGTCCCTCAAGCTACTAAATATTAATGTTGTTTTCAAGTATGACTCAACCATTACCAATATGTTAATAAGAAATAGCCCAAGTTTGAATGTAAATGGAAGTGTTTATTGTATTCCATGTAGCAAATGTAATTGTAATTATGTAGGACAGACAGGAAAAACACTGCAGCTCAGAATCAAACAACATAAGTACAATATCAGAACGGCATATGAAAGCAGTGCCTTGTTCGTTCATGTTAGGAATAATAATCATCCCATTGCTTGGAAAAAAAGCTTAGAAGTGTTTAAATCATCTTGTGTCACAGAAAGACTTTTGGTTGAAGCTAGTTTGATTAAGGAATTAAAATCAATAAACCTTAGTGATGGTCAGTTCAAAACTGATAATATGTTACATAAATTTATTTGTCAGTGGCCCAAGGTCAAAAATGCTTTGAAAACCTTTGATCTAGATGTATGATAGTTATTTAGTGGGTCCCTTATTTTTGACCTGACCTGACTAGTCACGTCACCCCCTTCTCTTAAGCTCCTATACGTGTGTGTTGGTGTGGGGATTAGTGGATGACATCATTATGACCCGACCTCATGTTTTTTGGGTCACCCTGTATATTTAAGCTTCTCTCTGTCCATTTAATCCAGTTGCCTCTGAAGATGTCTTGAATAAAGACGAAAACTAAGGTGCTCCGTTGTTTCCCCTTTTCCGTGTGATTTTATCAAGATATATATATATATATACATATATATATATATATATATATATATATATATATATATATATATATATATATATATATATATATATAATATATATATATATATATATATATATATATATGTGTGTGTGTGTGTGTGTTTATTTATTTGTTTGTGTGTTCGCACGAGAATCTCGGAAAATACTTTACCGATTTGTAGTAATGATGGATGGTGTTATATGTAGTGATGATGGGTGGTGTTATATGTAGTGATGATGGATGGTGTTATATGTAGTGATGATGGATGATGTTATATGTAGTGATGATGGATGTTGTTATATGTAGCGATGATGGGTGGTGTTATATGTAGTGATGATGGATGATGTTATATGTAGTGATGATGGATGGTGTTATATGTAGTGATGATGGATGGTGTTATATGTAGTGATGATGGATGGTGTTATATGTAGTGATGATGGATGGTGTTATATGTAGTGATGATGAATGATGTTATATGTAGTGATGATGGATGTTGTTATATGTAGTGATGATGAGTGGTGTTATATGTAGTGATGATGGGTGGTGTTATATGTAGTGATGATGGATGGTGTCATATATAGTGATGGTGGATGTTGTTTTATGTAGTGATGATGAATGATGTTATATGTAGTGATGATGGGTGGTATTATATGTAGTGATGATTAGATAATAAAATAATAACAGTTTAATGCTAAAAAAATACTTTGCTGTACCGTTGTAGTAAAAAACATGTTGGAACTTACATGCACCGTTAATGAACTATTGATGGAAGAAGATCTTTTGGGGACTGAACAGGGAGACAATGTGGAGGAGTTTTGGTGCAGGATAAACAGGATATTGAGCACCAAAACTCCTCCAGCCCCAACATCATGAACATCCACATGCAACTTGAAAGGTTCTTCAAGATTCCGGGTGGATAAAATGGGTGCATTTACCAACATACTCTTAATTTTAACAAAAGCACCATTACAATTATTATCCTACACAAACTTTCTCCCTCTAGGAAAAAATTCTTATCAGAGGCAATGCTACAGAGGAAAAATTCTCACCAAACCTCCTGTAGTGATCACTCATACCTAGAAATTTAAAAAAATTCTTCCTATTTGTTGGTACAGGGAATTTTACAATGTAATCAACCTTAGCATTAATAGGTTTCACTTTTTCTTACTCGACAACATATCCCAAATATTCCACCTCAGCCTTAGCAGTCACTTTTTGCCAGTTTTACAAAACTGTTCCAAACAATAATAAATGGCCCTCCCAATTCTGAGAATACATCACAATGTCATCAATATACACAGCACAACCACTTATGCTATGTAGCACTTCATTCACCAAACGTTGGAAAGTTCTCCCACTATTTTTCATTCCAAATGATAACACTTTTAATTGGTACATCCCGTCTATAGTTACAAATGCGGATATATTCCAGGGAAATTAGAAAATTTTCATGCCAATTGTTGAACTAATTCATAATGAAATGATAGTTGGTAGAATTATTGGGAATACGTTCATAAACAACATACTAAACATCCTGATCAATCCGAGGTGAGCTGTCGCCGCCATCTTCAAAAAATGGCTGCCGTTCGCGGTTTTTCATGTTTTATTTATTAACCGTTGATTTTAGGGGAGAGCAAATCTAATAACAATATAAAAGAGCGTACAATTTTGCAAATTTTAGTATATTCAGCTTTTGCGTAAGATTGATACTTTTCCAGAAAATATATATTTTGTTTCCACAATAGCTACAACCCACCTCTAATTTTGACTGTGTTTAATGTTCAAGTGTGGAAAAAGGCAAGGATATAATGTCTGTTTTGCTTTTCTATTTTTCAGGTACTGATGTGAAATGAATAACCTTACTTAGATGATATATACAAAGTGAAACATATAGACTACTTGAAATATACTGTAACTGGAAGAACTGTGTCCTCAATGTGATGAAAGCCTCTCCTCAGGCTGTTTAGTCTCTGTCTTCCTACAATAACTAGAGCCAGTGAAATGCTAGAAAATGGAAAATGGACTCTGGAAAGACAGGCAAACAGTAAGAGTACATGAAAACTGTAGGAAAGAATACACGAGGGAAGATACAATTAAAGCGATTGGAAGGTACTATATAAAATGGAAGTTTGACAGCTTCTCCAGTAAAGGGAAAATTTAGATATACAATTACAATAGAACAGACATCAAAACCTTCCATGAAGACTTCAGGTGGTATTACCTATGGATGTGGAATCACTGAAGGGGATTAGCAAGATGGGTAGGAGCCCCAGCTGCCTGTGATCTATGTGATAGTGTGGAAGAATTCTCTAGAGTAAACCTGTGACAAGGAATCAGCATGTCGATTTAAGACAGTCTAAGATCCGCAGAGATGATGCAGGCGTACAAAAGTTTGTAGAATGGTATCATAAGCATTCCCCATTTCCAAAGCAGGAGGAGATAATGTCTATTGCAGCAGGTGTAACTGGTGATGAAACAATAAACTGTCACAATAGTTATGAAACTGGTATGAAGTCAATGAAGACAATTATTGACAACAACTTTGGGGACATGAAGTTAAAATGCAGGAACAAAGTAATTCCACTGGCCATCATGCAATCTGGATGTAAAATTCACGAGACACTCACTCATGTTGACACCACTTTACTTTACCAAAGGATTATTCGTTGTGTAAAAAGTGACGAAGATCTTTCTAACTGCTTCCAGTATGAGTTGTCGCCAATGCCGCCGTCTCTCTTTTGATATGGGAAAGCGGAAATCAAATAAACCAACACTTTATGTTGCTTTCACTACTACTGATGAAAGTAACCTGGACACTGGCAGGTGCATTTTTGCTATAGATAGCGGCTCCCTGTTACACCGAGTTTTGTGGCCAGCACAAGGCACTTATGTTGATGTTTACGAAGTTTATATGTCACATATAACAAGGCATTATGATTCAACCTCAGTTGTCATTTTTGATGGGTATGATTGAAGTGCAATGAACACAAAGAATGTTGAAAGACAACGGCGTATTTTAAAAAGGAAATCTGCCCAAACAATTTTTGATGCATCAATGACCATCACCAATGTCAAAAAAGAAAATGTTCTTTCAAATGATAAAATTAAGTCAAGATTTATTTCTCAGTTATCTGAAAAATGAAACACAGGGGCTAACTGTTCACCATGCTCCTGATGATGCTGACATACACATCATTAACACTGCAATCCAGTTATCTGTTTCCTCAACATTCGTTGCATTAACTCCAGGAGACAGGAACATATTTCTCTTTAATCCAGGTAAAGGTACAGGTAACACTAGGAATCAGCTGTACTCCTCCATAGAACTGCAGGCTACTCATAAAGATATTAAAAACCACATTCTCTTTTTGCACGCTGCAAGTGGCTGTGACACAACATCGTCTGTATTTCAAAAGGGAAAAAAGAAAAAAAAATCTGAACTTGTTATAAAAGCGTGATGACATACGTTCTCTCCTGCACGTTTTTTAACGACAGGAATGCCTCCCTAGATGAAATTGCTAGAATAGGAGAACTTTTCTTTCTTGCACTATATGGGGCACCTAAGAGTGAAACCTCTTTAAATCAGTATCGCATCAAGAACTTTGACAAAGCAATTGGTCTCATTAATAGTGCAGTTAAACTTAAAGACTGCCGCCTACAATAGCAGCTGCACGCATACACTTTCTGCGTATTTACCATCAAATTCAGTTGTGGCGAGGTAATCTATTACCAACTGACTCTTGGGGATGGAAGCTTCAACATAATGGTTTATTCACTATTCCAACCCTTCAGGCAGCAGCTCCAGAGCCACTTCTGAATCCAATATTCTGCACATGCAAAAAAAGTTATGATGGACGATGCAGCTGCAAAAAAGCTGGCATAAGATGCTCGAATATAATTATGCAGTGACTGTCAAGGAACAGCATGTACCAACAGTATGTCCTACAACATTACTTTCCAAGACGATGATTTTGATGAACATGACATAGATGATGATCTCTATATTCTTGATACTGATAATGGTGAAGAGGATAATGATGAAACCCATTACAGTTTTGCTGTGGAAGATTATAATGTAAATGATACTCCTGAAAATGAATGCACCTTTGATACTGACCTTAATTATCACAACGGCACTGAATTTGACGAGCAAATTCCATGCGTAACTAATAGTACTGAACAAGTTGCAAAGAGAATGAAACTGTCATAAAAACACGCGTCACGTACTTTACCTCATGGTTGTTGTGGAAAACAGTATCAGATGATGTAAAAATAGCTAGGGGTGTGGCCAGTAGTGAAGATTTATTGTATCTTGGAAAGTATTAATTGTACATAGAAGCTGAATATACTGAAATGGGCAAAATTGTATGCTCTTTTATTTTGTTATTTGGTGTCATCTCTCAAAAATCAACGGTTAATGCGTAAACATGAAAAACTGCGAATGGTCGCCATATTTTTCAAGAAGCCCAGATAGGAATTCTCTGGCTCTAGCATTCTTATCGTACCATATTTTCATTTACTCTAAACATCCTTTAAATTTTCACTGGCTAACTCACGAGCTCTCAGCAACCTTTTCTAAAATTTGACACATTGCTAACTACACTTGTACAATCATCTCTCCCAAGCCACTTCTCCTTTACCATACTTAAGGGCCCTCTCACAACATGACCAAATACTAATTAAAATGGGCTAAAGCCTACAGATTCTTGTAGAGCATCCCTTAATGCAAATAGAGTTAATGGCACACCTTCATCCCACTCTACTCCCTAACTCTTCACAATACATTCTCAAACTGTTCTTCAGTATTTGGTGGAATTTTTCTCAACACCCCTAACAGTCTGGACGGTATGCACTAGATAATTTGTGTTCAATGTGTAAGCCCTTTAATATTTTCCTAACCATACCTGAAGTAAAGTTACTCCCTTGATAAGATTGAATAACCTCTGCCAACCTCACCCATGAAAAATATTTCACTAACTCCCTCACAATGTTCTTAGCATGAAAGGACCTCAGTGGGATTGCTTCTGGGAAACGAGTTGATACACACATAATGGTTAACAAGTAATTATTTCCTCTCCTTGTCCTTGGTAGAGGTCCAACACAGTCAATTACAATTTCACTGAATGGTTTACCAAAAGCTGGAATGGGTTTTATTGGAATTGGTTGAATAGTTTGGTTTGGCTTACCCACTTTCTGTCATACTTGATAAGTTTTACAATATTCTGACACATCTCTCTTGGCATGACCAATCACTCCACACGCTTAACACTTGAAGAGTAGTCTCCCCTGCCTACCTACATTGTTATTATATCTTGAGTGTGGTCTAAAGAAATTTTGTGGACGATTTTGAGACAATGCAATTTTGTCCACCTTTACAATTATTTTACCCTTGTTGTCTTGAGTAACTATTATACACTTGGTTCCTCTGACCTTTGTGATTAGAGTGATACCTAACCTTATTCATATTTTGTTTCCATGACACCTCCTCCCTATACATTTTGTATGCCACAGTTAACCAATCCGCCAAACACAAAGCCTCCATCAAATTATTCAGGTTATTCTTATTTATCTCATATTTAACATAAGGGTGAACCAAATTTTTAAAATGCTCCAATAACATCATTTGTTTCAAATCCTTCATAGTCTTGACTCTCAAAGATTTACACCACCTATCAAATTTCATCCCACATTCCTTGCTAACTCTAGGTGGATCTGCTCGGCTGTCTTTTTAAGATCTCTAAATCTCCTTCTATGCACTTCAGGATCCAATTGCAAAGATTTTAACACAGACTCCTTTACAATTTCAACCTCTACGGACTCATTTATAATCAGACATGTATAAGCTTTTCTTGCCTTACCACTGAACTTTGTTTGGACAAGAAGAGCCCAATCTTCCATGTCCCAGCTCATTAATGTAACCACTTTCTCAAACTGAATAAAGAAGTCCTCTGCTTCTTCCTCCACAAATTCTGGTAAATGACTTATTCTAGCATCTTGACCTCCACTACTCAGCCCTGCACCTGCTTTTGCATCCATCTCATTCTTTTCAACTTACCTTTTTAACTTCAACTCTCTCTCTCTCTCTCTCTCTCTCTCTCTCTCTCTCTCTCTCTCTCTCCGCCTCAATCTGCAACTTTTTCAATTAGAACTCATCTTCCTCCTCTCCATCATTTTACGCTCACTAGTCCCAGTGTCATATCCTCCTTCCCCTTCACACTCACTCTCTTCCTCTATTGCATCTATATCTCTCAGACCTTTCCCAAAATCTTCTTGCATATCACCTTAGTACACTAATACACTGTAGAGTATCTTACCTTTTGGTTCTCATAAATTTTATCATATTACTCGCCATTTTGCCACACATATGCTTTTAGAGTAACACAATGAATGACATAACCACACAGTAACTTTATAAAATTACCAATACCTTGTTACAGAAATTTTCCACCACTTCTCACTCACAATAATACATCACCCCACCTTGCGGCACACCTCTCCGCTCACAATAGTACAAATTACCTTACCCCACAGTACCTCACGATGCACCTCTCCACTCATAATGGTACAATTCCCCAAGTACAGGCCCTCATTATACAGGGTGTTCCGAAAATACCTTTCATAAAACAGGGTGTGTATCCTGATACAATTATAAAGATAAGAGACTAAATGACCAAATTGTCAGTTCTCAATATTTTCGGAGTTACAGCACATGACAGGTTTGGTAGCAATGTGATGAAACCTATGGCCAAATGACGACATAAATCCTCTTGATTTTCTACCTGTGGGGTCATATAGAAAGCACGGTGTATGTTACAGAGGTCCCAAACCGAGAGGAATTGTGGCGCCGTGTGCAGGACAAAGTGACAAACATTCAAAACACCACTGGGATCTTTGAACGTGTGCTACCGTCACTTGTGGGACGGGTTTGAAGCCTGCTTGGCCAAGAGGGGCGGAACTTTGTTAATACTAGCACAAATCATATGGAATTATTATTGCTAATAAACGTCACTAGCAACAGTGGGTGTTTCTTTTATACCCCACAGGTTTCATCATATTCCCACCAAATCTGTCACGTGCTGTAACTCAGAAATTATTGAGAATTGACAATTTGGTCATTTATCTTTAATTATGTGTCAAGAATACACCCCATGATTTATGGAAGGTATTTACGGAACACCCTGTATATTACGACCCTCCAACTTCCTTGGCCAATAAATCAGGAGGACCCTAAATTAACAGCCTTGATTAACAGTGAAATTTGCAGACTCGGTGATTACTTAGAATAGACAGGCCATCATCTGAAAGCTGGTGTAACTTTGGAAAATAGCCTTACAGTGCTATGAGGCTGTATGAAACCTCACTGGCAACACTAAACAAAGTATATTAAAGAAAAAAGAATACACTAGCAGCTCAAATTAGAAGTTGACACTCGGCATCAACCACCCTGAACAACACAGCACATGACTCTGATTTCTCTCATATATCTACCCTCTCAATAATTATATGGATCTCTCTCTTATAAAATCATAACCCCCCACACAACTCCACCATAATAATTCACAAATGGATCCTGACACTGCAACCTTACAGTTGTAAAAAACCCAAATGTCCTAGAACGCCACTTACAATGTTTACAAGGCGTCACCACGCGAGAGAGAGAGAGCAAGCCATGAGGGACGCCACCAGGGCAATCTACCTTTTCTCTAAAACTCGATTTTCATATCAATTTGTTAAAGCTCTCGATTTAATTAATGCGCTATGATCTACTAAAATGTTTGAAACATTAAAACAATATAAATAATCATCCTAGCGTTCAGTATTATAAATGTAAACAAATAATTTATACGAAAGCATCTGATGAGCTGACAATATCATAAGAGATAACTAATCAATTCTCTCAGAAGACACAGACCACAGCACCCAACAATCCTGGTTAATTCACTAAAAGGCAACAACATAGGTGTTGCAATACCCCGATTCAGCAAATTTAAATTAGTTACTAAGGCAATAAAATAGCTGCAATAATATTAATATTCTACTTAACTGGACAAGGAATCGATTAAAAAAGTTATAATCAATTGCTCTTGCAGTGATTTTAACAAAAAGTGCAACGTTGTTAACCTTGTTCACTAACTGGTTAACAGTCTTTGTAATATTGTCAAACCTTTCACCTTGGTTGGCTAACAAATGAGAGTGACTGGACAAAACAGCTGAATGTTGGTTGGCCTGGAGCTTAAGTTTATCAATCTTTTTTTTTTGTAACTGGGGTAAGTCATCTTCTGTGGCTACTCCATACAATGGTTTCTGAACGTAACCAAGGAAATTTTGGAGGCCTCTTTTCTTTCTACTCTTTTCACAATGTGCAGGTGTAGCTAGAATAGAAGGAATGATGGTAGTGTTCAAATAAGACTGTGGGAACTGGTGAATAATAAGGTACAAAGAGACTTTGGTATGCTCCAACTTCAAAGTCCACTGAGGGAGTATGGGAGTGGAATCCACAGCAGACTCGTTAATCCGTTTTATGAGAGGATCTAGGTCACTAGACAACTGAGATAATGTGGCTCAAATGTTTGGCAGAGGTTAACACTTTACGCGTACTGCAAACAATTGCAGTATCAAATAGACATTCCGCGGAGGAGTTATCAAACAACCGGGCAGTGAGGGCTCGTGTGTCAATAGTCCCGTAATCATGCAGAAATGAGGACAGACATCATGGTCCTGTAAGTGAAATTTATTCATTAGTACAGCAATGACCATCACAAGCGCAAAGCACAAAAGCCATCCTATCCCGCAAATTATACCTGTGTTGGGGAACTACAGAGGTACTGCGTTGGAAAACCCATAAAATTCCGCTTCTAGCAGTATATAGTATACTTAAACAGTTGGCAAAGACAGTTTTGAGTTAGGAAGTTGTGAATGTATCGGTGTGTATTTTTTTCTCTCCAGTTATTAGAAGTGACGAAAAATAGTTATATACTTGCATTATTTTGGGGGGGCTTATGCTGCAGAGCAATCAATTACGAAGCCAAAGTGATATGGTTTATGCCATTGAAAACAATTTTGGGGGGTAAACTGATGAAACAACAAAAATATTCACCATGCGCTGTCTTGCCTGCCCTGGGGGCCCTCATAGATTTGATCTAGGAACTGGAAAACTTAAAACATATCTCGTGCGCGAGAGTGTTAACCCTCTCGCGCATGATGACGCGAATCGTGTCATATTTATGATAAGACCAACTTCAGGGTGATGCAAATCCAGTCACCAAACTTTAAAAACAAATCGCCCAAATTTAAGTTTTCAACATAATTGCGTCATATTTTGATGCATCATAGTAGTACGTAAGTTCTATCAAATAAACTAATTGGCAACTGTCGAGGCCCATAGGAGGGGAAGACCGGATGATAAATGGCAGTATAATCTCAGCAGTTCCCGGGACGCCGACTGGACAACGTAAGGGACGGACCAACTGACCGGAACAGCGACTGATCTGTAAGGGCGGACCGTTAAACACTCCACCGTTCAACAGCGCGCGGCCAAAACGCCAGACTCCTGCGCGCATGCACCGATACCCGGCATTACCTAACCAGACTTTTCAAACCAACTACTCCCCGAAAAGCTGTGATACAGCAATTATATAAACGTGACACAGCTCACTTTCCATATATTTGAAATTTTGACACCTTACGAACGCACAGGACTGACGATGTTAGCCTTCTCTCTCCACAGACCGTGTGAGAGACCCACACACCTGCGGAGGAAGTGCTAACTGTTGTCCTTCCTGACGTGGTAGGAGAGCTATCTCTTTTCACCTTTATTTTTTCCATTACTTAGCCTGGCCGAGGCACTTGATGATTGTTAATACTTCAGTATTCGTGCTAGAGCCCCCCCGTGGTGCACACCTCACAGAGTGGGATTGTGTGTATCCAGTGAGGGTCGGGGAAAACCTTGGGCTATTCCAGCAGTGACGTCCGTGATAGTGCAGACACACCACTGTGCGGGGGTCGCCCTTAGGAAAGAGGTTTTTTTGTACTAAAGGGCCTTCAATAACCTTAGTACACCATATATACATGTAAAATGGAGAAACAAATCTGTACCTAAGGGGTGGTTCCCAGCCACCCCAACCATGCCCCCTGGGGAGGGCCACAACAAGCCCCCCTCTACTCGTTCAGGCAGGGACAAGCAGAGGTGGGAGATGAAACAAAATAACCTAAGACTGCCAACACCACTGACAGACAAAGATCATGAATCGACCACTGACAGAAACAATCCACAAAGACGAACTATTGAAATTAAACCAGAGAATGCCAGAGTAATCCACTTTCGGACTGTTGACACGTCCACCTCGTTTGACAAAATTAATGGCTTCATTATCCAGAAGCCCATTAAAAATCAAATAGGGGACGTGGAGAAAGTCCGAAAGACGAGAAATGGCCAACTCCAAGTTACTGTTAAAGATGAAAAGCAAATGAAGGTCGCCTTGAATCTGAAAACCTTCCATACAACCAAAGTGGAACCGTATATCCCAGCGTTTCTCAATACCTGTAAGGCTGTAGTTGCCAGCTACGAATTCCAGTAAATGAGTACCGACGATATCGTGTACTACAAGAAAGATCAAGGAATCGTTGATGCATTCGTCTTTAACAGGAGGACCGTAGAGGGAGAAAGGAAACGCTCAACCACAGCTGTACTGACTTTTGCTTGACTTGTTAGGCCTACGCATGTCTTGGTGGGATACCAGAGAATGCAAACCAAAACATATTAACCATTTCCCATGTGATGCTTTAACTGCCAAAGGCTTAGACACACTGGTAAGGCTTGCCATAATACCCAGGTATGCTGCAAATGTGCTCAGAGCAGACACATAAGAACATAAGAACATAAGAATGGAGGAAACTGCAGCGGGCCTATTGGCCCATACTGGGCAGTCCCATTTACACCAAACCTCTATTGCTAATATGTCCATTCAACCAATGTTTGAAGCTATCCAGCGTATTCGAGTACCTTTGTAATGTCTCCTTTGTTTAGCCCTGACTTCCATTTATACACCTCGATCATGTCGCCCCTCACTCAACGTCTCTCGAGGGAGTGCACATTATGATGCTTTAACCTATCTCTGTACTCAAGGTTCCTAATGCCCGGGATTAGTCTTGTCGTTCTCCTCTGAATTCGTTCCAAGGATTCTATATCCATTTTGTAATACAGTGACCAGAATTGAACTGCGTAATCCAAGTGAGGTCTCGCAAGCCCAAGATATAGTTTTAAGATGACCTCACTAGTCTTGTATCTAACATTCCTTTGTATGAACCCAAGTACTATATTAGCCTTGTTTCGAGCAAATACACAAGATTCCTACTTATCATTACTCTTAAATCTCTCTCGCAGTCGGATTTCTCAATAACATCGTGTTCATCTGGTATCTGGTTTCCCTGTTTACATCTCCTATACTGAGTACTTTACATTTGTCCACATTGAATTTCATCTGCCATTTTTCAGACCATTCGAAAAATTTGTTTAGATCTTTCTGTAGTTTTGCGGAGTCCTCGTCAGATTTAATTACACGTCCTATTTTAGTGTCATCAGCAAATTTACTTATGTTGCTGTCTACGCCGATATCTATGTTGTTTATGTATATAATAAATAATAATGGTCCAAGTACTGAGCCTTGCTCCAATGGGATTTAGTGTTAATGCTCACTCGCTGTTTCCTGTCCTGTAACCACGCCCTAATCCATTTTAGAATATCACCTTTAATGCCATGAGCCTCCACTTTTCTTATTCGTCTTTCGTGGGGGACTCTGTCTCTTGCCATTTTTGCTGTGTTAGTTAAAGAGCACTAGCGTTGTTAATGGGTAAGTGTTACCTGACCTAAGTTGTCTTCTGTGCAAGTCCTCGAACTGAGAATCTATGAAATTTTCACAGCTATCTAAGGCGTCAGTAGGTGTTAACTCTATTTGGCTAATTTGTGGTAATTTTTCACTAGCAGTTGCCACTAGCTAGTGTAAATCTTTAGATGACTGACTCTCTGAGTCTAAGTCACTAATTTCCTGTTTGAAACCTCAAAATTTTGGAAGAGGGTCCATAAATAGGGATATTTATCACTTCACTTGCAACATAACACTAACTAAGTTGCCCACTCAAGGAGTAATGCAAAAGTATTTATAAAAAGTTATGGAAATGAAGAGAAAGAGAATTAAAAATATTAAAATTATATAAACTTTATGTGAGTCCCTTCTTATTTTATAAATGTGTTTATTTAGTTTTGATTTTAGGCCGTTATGCATATAGTTTAATTTTTATATTGACTACGTGTGAAGACTTCTGGAAACTCACTTGTATTTGTGTAGTCTGTAGAATAATGATTGTTTGTGATCTGCCTGACCGAAGAGTCCATAGACGTTCGACGCTAGGTATAGTATTGACATAGCAGCCATTAATGAGTCCTGCCTCCCAGACGGAGGTCTGGCTATGCCTTCTTCTGGAAGGGTAAGCCTGCTGCGGAAAGAAAAGGCATTTATGGACTTGGCTTTGCCATCCGCCAACACACCCTACACAGGCTATCTTAAATGCCTATTGAAATCAACGATCGCCTCATGACGCTCCGAGTCCTTCTGAGTCACTCACGTCACGCCTTCTTCATCGGGGCATAAGCCCCAACACTTGATGCAGAGGATAACTTCAAGAAGGCCTTTTACGCCGACCCCGACAGAGTGCTAAACTCTATCCCCAGAGAAGATAAGGTTATGCTCCTTGGTGACTTCAATGCCAGAGTAGGCAGAGATGCTGACATTTGGCAGTGAACCATAGGGAGAAATGGACAAGACAAATGTAATCCCAACGGCCTACTCTTCTTCAGCAAGTGTACTGCACACAATCTCACTATCACCAATACCTTGTTTAGGCAATCCAACAAGTTCAAGGGTTCGTAGCAACATCCACGACCCAAACACTGGCATCTCATTGACTACATCATTGTCAGAGAAAGAGATCGCCGTGATGTCCTCATCACCTGTGCCATGCGTGGATCAGACCACTGCGACACTGATCATCGACTCGTCACAGCTAAGCTTTCACTTCACGTCACCCCAAAACGGCAAAGGTAAAAAGCCTCCAAAAGAGGTTTTAACACTAAGCGTCTGGAGTATCCATCTGTGGCACATGCTTTCAGAGTGCAACTTGAACATGGGCTGATAAACAACCCGACAACAAACAACCCAAATCCCTGTGCCAAATGGGATATTTTCGACATTGTCATGACAAAAACCTGCAGAGAGACACTCGGCCAGACCGAAAGAATACACGAAGAGTGGTTTGATGAAAAAGGCCCGTAAATCAATATACTCGTCGATGATAAATGTGCTGCTTTAACTGACTGCCAGAACAACCCTCAGTCTTGGACCAAAGCTGATACCTTCCGTAAGAAGAAAGCAGCGGCGCAACGTGAACGACTGGTTTCAAAATAAAGCACGTAAAAAACAAAAATATGCAGATCAGCGAAAGATGCACGAATTTTTCAATTCCACTAAAACATTTTATGGGCCAATCACTCATGGTGCAGCTCCCTTCTTCTCATTCGAAGGTAACTCCCCAATTATAGATGAAGAAGGCATTCTTCAGCACTGGAGAGAGCACTACAATTCACTTCTTAACCGAAACACTGATGTGAATGATATGACTACTCAGCAGATCCTTCAGCACCCAGAGCTAACCCACCTCAGTTATCCTCCATTCCTGGATGAGGTAGCTATTGCCACCAAACAGATGAAAAATAACAAAGCCTCACGGCCAGGTGGAATCCCGGATGAGGTGTATAAAGCAGGAGGACCTCTGCTTACCAGCTGTCCCCACTCTCTCCTAGAGAATATAAGGGAAAAGAAGGAAATCCCCCGATCTCTTAAAGACGCCTCCATCGTCAATATTTATAAGACCAATGGAGACCGGTCAGACTGTGGCAACTACCGCAGGATTTTGCTGCTGTCCATAGCTGGCAATCGTCCGAGTCTTCCTGAGGTGGAAAACCTCCTCCCAGAATCTCAGTGTGGCATTCATTAGTCCATCACGTGGCACCACTAACATGATCTTTGATGCCCGCCAGATACAGGAAAAATGCTGAGAACAGCGTCGTGACCTGTACTTGGCCTTTATCGACCTAACCAAGACCTTCAACTTTTGTCAACAGGGAAGACCTCTGCCAGACTGCTCACCAAAATTCATCGCCATTGTGAGGCAACTCCAAGATGGAATGAACGGCAGTGTCCAGCACAATGGCACCCAATAAGAGATATTCCCCATCCAAACGGAGGTAAAACAAGGATCGGTACTGGCACCATCTTTCTTTTCCATTTTTTGCTCTCTTCCTTAATCGTGCCAGTGGCAATTTAGCCGGGGAAGACATCGAATACCGGATGAAGGATCTTTTCAACATAAGGCGACTCCTCGCAGGAACAAAGGTGTCGGCAGCTTCCATCACTGAACTTCAATATGCAGACGACCTCACCCTTGTCTCTCACACTGAACGCGACCTACAGGAGATCCTGAACACCTACGCATATGTGTATGCACACTTCGGTCTTGAGATCAATGTACTTAATATTCAGATTTTCTTTCAACCTGCTCCTGGTTCAGCCACACCTCCACCATCCATCCAGCTTAACGGTACTACCCTCTGTAATGTTACCCACTTTCAGTATCTCGGCTCCTACCATCGCATCAGATGTGCATCTCAAGCATTTGGCAGACTCTGCACCTGTTTCTTCAGCTGTAAGGAGCCGAAATTATCTACAAAGTTGCACGTATATCGAGCAGTGGTCCCTTCCCACCCTGCTATATGGCAGCGAGACATGGGTTACATGCAGGAGGCAACTCAAGGCACTTGAAAACTTTCACCAACGTTGTCTAAGTTCCATTTTCAGAGTTTGTTGGGAAGACAAGAGAACAAATGCCAGTATTGTCGCTGATACCAACTGTAGAAGCATCGAGGCTACCATTATCCATGAACAACTATGCTGGACTTAACAGTCACCTAACGAATAGTAAATTTAACACTGGTGGGAAACTGAAAAGGTATAAGGATAGTCTTAAGACAAACCTGAAAAAAGTACCAAATCGACCCCCCTTAACTGTGAGATGATTACCCCACACCGTGTCGCTTGGGGGAACACCACAGGAGAAGGTGACAACACTTTCGAGTTAGCCCGACTGCAACCCGAGGCAGACAAGGGTCAGCGCCGGAAAGATGCTGCCGCTGCCCCTCCACGTGTGCAACATCTGTTACTGACCCTGCCGGTCCCGTATCGCCTTCTTTAGTCATATCAGAACACACCAACGTAGGTGGCATCCGTAATAACTCATATCTTTGTATCATAAATGTATGATCGTCATACTCGATTTCGAGTGAGCAAATTAGTAGTAGTAGTGTGTGTGTGTGTGTGTGTGTGTGTGTGTGTGTGTGCACTGAGGTGCAATTTCATATAATACTAAAGTGTTATTACAATAGATTAGGTCTTTGTTTGTAACTCGCACCGTCTACGCGAAACGTCAATGCAAGGAGACGGGATAATAAGTCCTGAGGAACCAAGTGTAGCATCCTGCTGTATTTATATGGAAGATTGGGGTTCAATAAATTGGAATACGTAGAATCATCTCCTCCAACAAGCCAACAAGTTCCGGGTGGTGGTGGTGGTGGTGGCGGCGGTATTCCAGGAGTCTTCGGAGTTACCGAAACCTCCACCATCAACTACACTGTCCTCTAAGAGCCAACGTCCTTTCTGATGTATGATTACTTGGTAGGGAGAAGCTGGACATTTAATGTTTAGTTTCCAACAGATATAAAGATATTTCAGATATAGTAGAACAAGAAGAGGATGTTATGAACTATTCTAATCAAAGTAAGACAGAATAGAAGACACGGCTTCAATGCCATCGAGTAGGTCGTGTATATTCTACAGAGAAATACCAGCTAAAACTCCAATCAGACATTTCATCCTCTTAGGGCTGATCCTCCTCTAATACTGAAACATATTTTTTTAGGACCATAAGTTTTTAAGATATTAATAAAATGAGTTTTTATTAATTGGGGGTGGAAGACAAAGAGTGACAGAGTACATGGGAAATCGAAAGAGAGCGAGAGAGAGAGAGAGAGAGAGAGAGAGAGAGAGAGAGAGAGAGAGAGAGAGAGAGAGAGAGAGAGAGAGAGAGAGAGAGAGAGAGAGAGAGAGAAGAGCGTAATGGTAAATTGAAAGAAAGACGGCTTGATAAAAAGCGTAGCATCATAAAAATACGCCAACACCACCAGCTTAGTCAATAGGTGAATTAATGATAAAAAGGTAGTCTTGGGTAGGAGAAAGTATGCAACAGGTCAGAGTGACGCTCCCTCAACAGCGACCGATTGAGATGGGCGGAGGTGAAGCATAGCGTCCATAATCATTAACAGCGATGAGGTATACCGTCGACAGGCTCTAGTCATTGGTGAGACATACCGTCGACATTTTCTAGCAGAGGTGAGGTATACCATTGACAGTCACCATCAAAGGTGAGGCATCGTCTTAGTGTAGATTAATATAATCTTTTTCTTTTCTAATTTGATTTTTTTTTTACTGTTATTTTTTGCCCACCCCCCTCCAGGCCCCGTTGTGGGTCGATGATCTGTGCTCGGGTGGGCAATTGCCCGCAAAAAAAAAATCACCAGTTCATACACATAACAGCACTCACACCTACTCACACACAAGTGTTCGTGCTGCGAGCAGTCAAACGGTATCTGGCAATCACCCACAAGTACAGAGACTAAAACACACACCAAATCACAGAGCATCACAAATGTCTTTCACTCTGGTTAAATTACAGCATAATTAGATATATGGAGTCCCAACAGCCCACGCCAACAAATACACACACACACACACACACACACACACACACACACACACACACACACACACACCCATATATACAAACCCTTATTACATATTCACACATACCTACTGACACTTACTGTACATACACAAACTCAACAAAATACCAAGCATCCTAAATATATAACACACTAATCATATAATAATTTTAATGTGAACACAGTAAACAAAAACAAACATAAAGTAAACCTTCACAAACACACTGACTCACATATCCACTATCCACAAAAAACAAACAAATAAACGTTATATATGCGCTACACTCTGGGTAATGATATAACACTTTTAATCTGGATACAAAGTGAGAAAACAATATCGCCAACACACGCATACACACTTCACGCTTAATAAAAAACACATCGTCATAAAAGCATTTCACTTTGGGAAATGTTATAACACTGCCGGTCCAGACACGCGGGATCAAAACAGCCCCGCCAACACCACCAGCTCAGTCAACAGGTGAATTAATGACAAAAAGCTATCTGGGGTGGGAGAGTTAGTGTGCAACAGGTCTGAGTGACGCTCCCTCGACAGCGAACGACTCCGGTGAGCGGAGGTCAGGCATAACGTCCACAGTCACTAGCAGGGATGGTGCATAGCGTATATAGTCACTAGCAGGGATGGTGCATAGCGTACACAGTCACTAGCAGAGGTGAGGTGTACCGTCGACAGTCTCTAGCAGAGGGAAGACCTAGCGTCAACAATCACCATTAGAGGTGAGGAATAACGACCACAGTTACCAGTAGAGTTAAAACATAACGGCCACAGCTATCGTTAATGGCGAGGCACGAGAGATAAAGAACAGTGGCCAATCAGCAACAGATGTGAGACAGCCTGCCAATGTCATAAGAAATAGTGAGGAAAAGCAGCCAAAGTCGCCAACAGCGGTGAGAAAAAACAACTACAGGCAGGTCTGTTTCATTACGAGATGGGAAGAGGAAAGATTGTACCCTACGGAGATCTTCCCCCATATTTCACTTACTCTAACTAAAACAGTCGTTTTTTTAAGATACAGATAATGATAAAGATAATATAACTAATAAAACTAAAAACTAAAGCTAAAGCTAATACTAATACTGCAAATATATATATATATATATATATATATATATATATATATATATATATATATATATATATATATATATATATATATGCAAGTAAATCACTGTAGGTGCGCGTGATCTAGGTATATGCTGATAACCACCAGGAAAGAAGAAAACACGAAGTTCCCAAGCGCTTTCGTGTAATTCACTTCTTTAGGGGTGTACTCACCCCTGAAGATGTGAATTACACGAAAGCGCTTGGGAACTTCGTGTTTTCTTCTTTCCTGGTGGTTATCAGCATATATATATATATATATATATATATATATATATATATATATATATATATATATATATATATATATATATATATATATTATATATATATATATATAAACAAGAAATATGTCTTTGTGTTTGTTTGTGTGTGTGTCTGCACGAGAATCTCGGAAACTACTTTACCGATCTGTAGTGATGATCGATGTTGTCATATGTAGTGATGATGGATGGTGTTATATGTAGTGATGATGGTTGGTGTTATATGTAGTGATGATGAATGGTGTTATATGTAGTGATGATGGATAATGATATATGTAGTGATGATGGATGGTGTTATATGAAGTGATGATGAATGTTGTTATATTAAGTGATGATGGATGGTGTTATATGTAGTGATAATGAATGGTGTTATATGTAGTGATGATGGATAATGATATATGTAGTGATGATGGATGGTGTTATATGTAGTGATAATGAATGATGTTATATGTAGTGATGATGGATGATGCTATATGTAGTGATGATGGATGTTGTTATATGTAGTGATAATGAATGGTGTTATATGTAGTGATGATGGATAATGATATATGTAGTGATGATGGATGGTGTTATATGTAGTGATGAGAATGATGTTATATGTAGTGATGATGGATGATGCTATATGTAGTGATGATGGATGTTGTTATATGTAGTGATAATGAATGGTGTTATATGTAGTGATGATGGATAATGATATATGTAGTGATGATGGATGGTGTTATATGTAGTGATGAGAATGATGTTATATGTAGTGATGATGGATGATGCTATATGTAGTGATGATGGATGTTGTTATATGTAGTGATAATGAATGGTGTTATATGTAGTGATGATGGATAATGATATATGTAGTGATGATGGATGGTGTTATATGTAGTGATGAGAATGATGTTATATGTAGTGATGATGGATGTTGTTATATGTAGTGATGATGGGTGGTGTTATATGTAGTAATGATGGATGTTGTTATAGTAAGAGATGATGGATGGTGTTATATGTAGTGATGATGGATGGTGTTATATGTAGTGATGAGAATGATGTTATATGTAGTGATGATGGATGTTGTTATATGTAGTGATGATGGGTGGTGTTATATGTAGTAATGATGGATGGTGTTATATGTAGTGATGATGGATGTTGTTATAGTAAGAGATGATGGATGGTGTTATATGTAGTGATGATGGGTGGTGTTATATGTATTGATGATTAGACAATAAAATAATAACAGTTCAATGCTAAAAAAATATACTCTGCTTTACCGTTGTAGTGAAAAACATGGTGGAACTTACATACACCGTTGATGAACTATTGATGGAAGAAGATTTGGGGACTGAACAGTGAGACAACGTGGAGCCTCCCGGAGGGTGGCGATTCTGCTAGTATATATATATATATATATATATATATATATATATATATATATATATATATATATATATATATATATATATATATATATATATATATATATATATATATGTAACCGGTCGGAATTTACTGGACTTTAATTTCCCACTTGCTTGGGGTTTATTTAAGATTATTAGATGGTAATGGCAGTGGAAGCGCCCCTTTGAGAGAAATCCCGAACCAGCACAAGAACACTTAAATTTACTAAACAAAATGACTTGTCCGTGACCCGTGGAAGGATAGCGTCTGTGACTGGGATGAATGAGACACACTGTTAAATTTACACTTATATTCCCTCCAACACTACAAACACAATCAAATAATGGTACACCAATATGCGCACCTCTAAACCTGAACTTAAAACACTTCTCTGGGGAATAAAAGTTATACATGATATTGAAATTATTAGAAACTCAGACAATGCGTCATTAGACAACAATAAATTTAAAGTATTAAGAAATGTTGTTTGCACGCATGAAACAGGCCTTAAGGGCTTTCATCAAAATAATATCAACCACTGAGAAAATGGTATTAACAAAATAGGAAATTAATAACTCTACAATGAATAGGCCTTCAGGGCACTCAATAGAATTATGTTCCACCAACAGATGCACACTTCCTAGCGTAAATTAACACTACTCTGGGGAACAAAGGTTATATCTGAGATCGGAATTACAAAGAAAAATTAAATGCATTAAAGGAACTAAATCACAGTATCACATCACACATCACACATCAAGATAATATCAGTAACTGAAAAAATGGTATTAACTACACCCAAAAATATTATCACTATTATTAAGATATTACTGAGTCCACCAATACCTGGGAACCCTGCTTCACCCAACTCAACATACACCTGTAATAAGGGAGATAAAATGTTTCTCTAGATATCCCCTAGACTCCTGGTCTCAGTGTGTGACCATTGATTTACTCAGATAGCCTCAGTGTACTCTCAGTGTGTCCATGGGTGGAAGAGAGAATGCCAGCAGGTGACCCTAGCCAGTAGGTAATACTTCTAGTTGGCCGAAAACACGTGGTGCTGTGCACCCACATGGGAAGAACTGATCACCCACTGCTGATGATGGTCCTGTGTCGCTTTAGTTGTCGGGAGCACTTGTTCACTCAAGAGATTCCTTGATATCCCCGCTGACCAGTGACAAGCCTGCACTGATAGTTCCAACTGCGACAATAGCTAATCATCAATCATCAACGGCAGTCTCAAACGGCAGTCAATCTCTGGCAGTCATCACTCTCACAGTCAATTTCTCGCAGTCAAGTGGGTTCTGACGGAAACCCTGAAATGAACTCACTATTAGCTCTTGTTAACTTTATCACTGCCCTATCTAAACCCTGTCTGAGATCGAATGAGACTTACTTGTTATACTGCAATAGTGCAACACAGGTGACTAGGCCACGTGACTATTTCTGTGGACGGGCGCGCGGGGATGTCCTGTAGGTCCGATCGCTTTCACGTGACTGAGAGAGAGCCCGCCTCGTGTCCTCTCAAGGCGTTATCTTAGGCCTACGTGACATATTTTCCGCCTAACTAATAACTCCTTGGGACACCCGTAACACTATTCAGACTGATAAACGATCTATAATAATTTCAAATTCAATAATAGTCCCTTAACTTCATGAATCGCATCATTATTAATTCGGTCAAATCACATTTAATCTCATATAGGCCTAGTTCCACAACCTCTCGCTATGGGCAGGGAGCGCTCTCTTCCCTCAGACGACCTTGAAAACTCAGTATCGCCAATGGTGTGGCGTTTGAAATTACACTGAAATTTCTGAATATTATATATATATATATATATATATATATATATATATATATATATATCTTGATAAAATCACACGGGAAAATGGAAACAACGGAGTACCTTAGCTTTCGTCTTTATTCAAGACATCTTCAGAGGCAACTTTTTGATGTCCTTCACTTTTCTTGCTCCTGTAAGGTCGTCGGCATACGCCACCTGCTTGACTGCAGTTGTTTCAAATTTTGTGTGTTGGTGTACGGATAGGCCTATCGCATACAATGCCATTGCAACAGGACCCCCCTGCGTTTTTCCCTAGAGTTGACTCTATGATGGTATCCCCTCCTAGAGCCTTGATGTTTGTTATATAGAGGTCTGACGGGTTCCTATAAGTGTTTTTTTAACATGCATTGCAAAGCTTGGACACTTGATCTTGATGTTGTGCAGTGTAGCTTTGCTGTTGCCTCTGAAGATGTCTTGAATAAAGACGAAAGCTAAGGTACTCCGTTGTTTCCATTTTCCCGTGTGATTTTATCAAGATTTATCTTATCCACGTTTTCATTGTGGATTTTCATAAAATATATATATATATATATAGCTGGGGTAGGAGTCCGGAGATTGACAGTGGATGTCAGTAGCATTTTACCGAATCCAGTTGGATTCGGTAAAATGCTACTGACATCCACATAAGCAGCACGGGCAGTTCCCAATGAGAAGTTCACGGCGCCATCAGCTCGATGAAATATCACATAGACTAGAATTGCTTTATAGTGCTCCTGTGGTATGGTCGGTAGCGTTCCCTGGTCCCATGCATTAGGTTGAGGGTTCGAGTACTGGCTGGTGAGGTCGCTGATTATATGTTCAAAGTCCGTCACCTTTATCATAGCCATAACTATTATCCTGTCCTCATGTATTGTTGCACAACGACCCCCACCCTACTCCATAATAACGCCTTTCTCTATGGGCCACCTCAACCACACACTTCTGCACTCGCTTCAGTCTTTACACAACAACAGCCACTCAATACTTTCTTCCTTCAAGTCCTTCACTCTATCCTTATATCACCCCTACATTTCAGATCCTCCCTCACTCTATCCATTTCACAGCACCACCAATTCCTCCACATTCCTTCTTGCGCACGCACACACGCACGCACACACGCACGCACATCAACTGTAAACTATAATTGTATGTTCAATTCATGTTCCTTCTTCTTTCAATAATGAAAGCTTTTGTCATTCTTGTCCAATGTATTTTTCAGGCTTTGGGCTGCAGAACTTTTTCAATAAACCGTTAATTATGATCATCATCATCATCATCATCATCATCATCATTATTATTATTATTATTATTATTATTATTACACACTCTGCCTCTATTTTCACCTTGTTCTCGCTCTTCTTTTTCCCCTCCATCCTTTCACGTCACTCAGGCAAACTGTTCTTGACAGCATGCTTTTATTTCCTCTATCTGACTAACATATAGGAACTTAATTCTTCACTCTAAGAACTGTCTCTTTCCCTGTTGTGCGTATTATTTTATATGTTCACATATCATTATGTGCATAATTTTCATGCAAAAGCTCTTCATCCATCTACAATAATTCCATGGTTTTCTATTTTTTTCTTTCTGAAATGTAATATGTTTTTAAATCTCTTTTTCACATCTTAATTTTTATTATATTCGTTATTTATTTATGCTACATTTTAGCCTCCTATTCGCCATTATTCTCCTTAGATTATATACTACCACTTAGCTCTTCAACATGTTTTTCTCATTATTCATTCACAAATCCAAATTTGTGTATTAGGAATCATCCATTTGTCTTCTCTTTTATGTCAATATTCATCCATTCATCTTCTATTATGTGTCAGTAATCGCCCATTCATTCTCAATTGTATATCAGTATTCATTTATGTATACATCAGCATTAATTTTATAACCACTCGTATGACTCTGTGTTTCTTTTTTCATTCATTACTGAAAATGATTTCAAGGTATTTTCTTTCAGTGAGCCCCAACTTTCAGGAGACGCAGTTTCAACATGTGAAAATTCTATCTGCAATTTTTGTTGATAGCTTTCACCTATGTAAACGGTGTCACTTTCATTCATTTTATTTTTGTTTAGTTCTACTACTAGTATATTTGTTTTAGATAGGAGAGAAAAGTAGAGTGTTCAGTCTCAATGTTTACAATTTCTGTTCCTAAAGGCCCCTCACACTGGGACATCCAGAGGACCTACCAACTACAAAGCGACAATTTGACTCTGGACATTAATAGCCGACTCACAGGAGCCTGACCGAAATGGAGGTGGTCGGGACATTGGTCAACAGCATATCAATTGGTTGGCCAGTCACGGGGCTGCTGCTGCGGCGGCGGCGACATAGGTGGGGCGACGGCGACATAGGCGGGGCGACGGCGTCATAGGCGGGGCGACGGCAGGGAGACAGCATCATAGGCGGGGCGACGGCAACGGCGGCTTGGCGACGGTGACTGCGACGGGGCGACGGCAGCGGAGCGACGGCAGCGGCTGCTGCTACTGCTTTATTTATTTTTTTTTAAGTGGCCTCCAGTTTCCTCCAATAGCCACACCTTCGCCGCCATTTTATTACCTTAATATTAACTATCCTAATACATAAGTAGATACCCTAGCTATATGTAGTTAGTTGACCCGCAGATCTATGGGGCATTCAGTGACTGTTGCCTCGTAGTCAATATCTGCAGCTGTTGTCGGCTTTGTGGTCGATGCTTTCGTTCACCTGAGGCAAAGCAAAGCAGACCTAAGGAAAGAGAAAGACAGTCGACATTTCAACCAGGCTGTAGCATAACTTTTGGGCTGCTGCATCTGTTCGGATAACACCTCTTCAAGTGTGGCATAGAAGCATCTTGCACTTGGTCCCATCCTACTAGAGGATGTGAACACCAGAGGAGTGAAGCTGCCTTGATCATTCCTCCTGTGTGAAACATCGAGAGCTTGGTTGCGGTGACATGCGGCCGTGGGATCATAAATCCTTATTTCGAAGAAGGCTCTATGTCCCCTCCCCCAGAATCCATGAGTACTGACGTCAACACGGAAGGATGGTTTGTTCTACCCTGACATCATGACAGATTTCCTTCAACACATTTGCATTGAGATCCCTTACTTCGTCGTGCCACCATGCATACAAAGCCTCCTTTCTTACACACCATGGCGTAGTCGACGTCATAGAAAGAGCCACACGCATTGGGAGGGCAAACCTTCTACTGGCCTAGCGTACCTTAGAGCAATGGCATCTGTAAATTTTTGTTTCTTATTACTGAAACCATTTGCCCTTATCGGTAACGTAGTTAGCCAGTTCGAGGTGCCCACCTCCTGCGCTATAGCTACTTTTTCAAATTCTCTGGCATTTGCATAATCAGTTGCTGTAATGTAACTTATGACATTGGCCGTGCTGTCTTTCTGTGGTAATGGACCGTCGAATCTTGTTTACTTCGCTAGTATCCACCTCATCCGTTGTGTTCTGAGTTATTATGTGGTAGGTGATGGCTGCCGTCAGCTTGACTGAGTTGTGATGTTCGGTGGTAACAATCTCCCTGGACTGGTCAATCCCATTCCTCCCAGTCTCGGTGGTAGTGCAAGGAGTGATCTTTCTGCTGGTGTTAATTGAGGGTGTTTCACCAATTTTGGAATGAAATTGACGCTGATGGCTTCTTCCAGAGAGTGGAAGAGGGGTCCGATATCAGGGATAGTGAGCATTAGGTAGTTCCAGCAATGTTCGACTCAGTGGGTGAATGCCGCAGAAGCCACATGTGGCTTTGTGTTACCAATATCAAAAAGAGCTTGGATTTCTCTGACCCACTCATTTACGTTTCCCATAACGTACTCGCTCTTGAAATCCTTCGCCCCGATTATTGCACCTAGGTGTCTTTGGCCATCCTTTGTTATTTTGACCTCACTTCCACTGAATACCTCCACTGCCCGTTCATAGTGATCGGGTTTCGCAATGAGGAAGATTTTGCTGGCATTTGGGTGGTACTCTATTTGTGAACCATGTGAAGTTATCAGGTCCCACAACTTTTTGATGTCCTTCACTTTTCTTGCTCCTGTAAGGTCGTCGGCATACGCCACCTGCTTGACTGCAGTTGTTTCAAATTTTGTGTGTTGGTGTACGGATAGGCCTATCGCATACAATGCCATTGCAACAGGACCCCCCTGCGTTTTTCCCTAGAGTTGACTCTATGATGGTATCCCCTCCTAGAGCCTTGATGTTTGTTATATAGAGGTCTGACGGGTTCCTATAAGTGTTTTTTTAACATGCATTGCAAAGCTTGGACACTTGATCTTGATGTTGTGCAGTGTAGCTTTGCTGTTGAGTATGTTGAATGCGTTGGAAGCGTCAACCAGACAACAGCCTCACAATGACGCTGCTCAAATATCGTTCTCATGGTGTGAATGGCAGCTTCCCCTCCAGCTTGGTGGCCAGCACAAACTTGCAGGTTCCCTGCAGCAGCCCTGACATCATCCTTTACCACCTCCATTATGCAATTTCCGATGATCCGCCTGAGCACTTCCCCCACCCCTATAGGCTTACACCCTGGGTTCTTATCCAGGGGAATGAGGCGGCAGGCCGTCAGAGCACGGAGGTGGTTGGCAGCACGAGGTTGCTGGCTTTCTCACTAAGGCGGCGATGGCAGTGCAGATGATCACTTGCTACGGCGCCAAACATGTTACTTCTGAGGATGACTCTCCAACCGTTTGCATCCAGGCCTGAAGGGCCAGCCCCTCCCTGAGTTTTCAGCGTTTTTTTTCCCATCTGTTATTTTCCCGAACAGGACAGCATTAGGGAGGATGTAGGCTCTCTGGAACCTGATGCTTTCCTCCTCACTTGCAGGGGGATGTTTTTCCTTCAGTTGTTATAATGTCCCACTGTTTATTGGCAGAACACCACCGGATGATTCCTCTGAGAGAAGTGACCGCCAAAGACACTTTCCCCCACACGCATCTTGTTTCCATACTTTCTGGCAACGTCATCGGTGTTTTGCTTTCCGTCTCCTATAAATTTTACTCTCTTCTGAAGTGTTCTTGCTTCACATAAGAGATCATCAAGGGCCCCATTCTGCCACATTGTCAACCTTCTTTTCATTGCTGCCACATTTTCTTTGTGCTTAGTCCTTGCGTGTGTCTTCTGACAGAATAGATGGGGTATTATTGCCAGTATTTAATGCGATAAAGGGGCAAGGAAGCAGTCCTGAGTGTACTCAGTTATGAGGCGAGTCATCTCCCAAATCATTTCTTTGGTGGCTGCACATTCGGGTGATTCAAATAGGTTAGCTAACGACCACCTGACAATTTCTGAGTAAGTTTTTTTGAACACATAAGTCCGCATTTTCCGTCGACATGCCATTCCACCTCGTGGACATCTGGTTCTGTTGGAGCAGTGCTTATTGGGCCTACATTTTCAGGTTGAGTAAACTTCCTGCTATTATTAAAGATATCATCGGGCGGTTGTATCCGGGCGATATCCACTGTGGCCTCCTGTGTTGGCTCCCTGCCATGGGGACTCTGGCAATTGTTTCCCTCTCTACAAACCACACATGGTCGATTGTTTCTCGCACATTCACAGCAAATGCAATTTTAGTTTTGGCTAGCATAGATGCAACAATGGCTGCTACCCGGCATAGTGCTATGCACTTCGGGCGACAGTTATGTCCTCCTCCGACATCTGCTTTGGTCCCATACAGAAGAAGAAACTAGTTCTTAGGAGGCAAGGGCAGATAGGTGACAGTTTGGACTGCTGTGTCTGGGTAGTAGGGGCATACGTGCGCGCGTGGGTGTGTAGGCCACTCCTGGAGTGGGTGAGGGCGATAGTCCACACATCAGAGTGATACACTGGCAGCAGGAATTGTCACCCCTAACACTTGCTTATATATCTATGGCAGGAATAATCACTATATTTTTATAGTCGCACTGATGTAAGTTTAGTTATAAAGACTCACTTGGTCGGCTGTCACTACATGAAGTGACCGTTACTTGTGGTGGGCGACAGCAGGCATAGAACAGTTGGCTTTCTGTCATTGACTTCAGGAGCGGGAGTCGCGAGGCCGCCCCAGCCAAAATAGGCCTATCCACACTGGCACCACCAGCAGTTCATCTATGGGCACCGTAGGGGAGGTCACACTCGCTCGTCGTCTTCTGACCTGACTGGGCTTCAGCGCTGTGTGAAGCTTGGTACATGTGTGAGGAGTTACCTTGTGTACCCTAGTTATCTCGGTACCTCGACCCTATAAACGTGGACTGGATAATTATTTACCATAACCAAACTGTGTGACGTGTGACGTGTGACGTGATACAGTGAAGGTGGCACCCAATCCCAGCCATTAAGTTAAGGTCAGAGGTCAGACACTGAGGTGCTAGGCCAGCGTTCTGCCTGCTGCCGCCTGTCTACCTACCTCCCTCCTACGTATGGGACTATAGAGGTCAACTTACCTCGCATCATAAGAGGGTTGCGCCTCCCAGCCACCGTTCACCACCTGTGTGCCATACACCACACTCTACGGATAACCAAACTAACCTATACAGTATTTCGCCCACTGTAAAACAGGGTGTTATACTTAGTGACTTCACATCAGTGTCAGTGAGCTATGACCATGTGTAAAGTGGTATTTGTGGGTGTAGTGTAGTAATCAATGTGACAGCTTCTGGCATTAACAGTGCCCTGGTGCCCGATGAAGCCGACTCCCGGCCCCTGCCATGTGGCTCCCAGCCTCACCCTCTCTCCCTCCCTCCCCTCGCTCTGCTGATGGTTGGCGCTTATCACATGTGTTAATGACTTCATGTGGTGTCTCACGTGACTACGGTGAGTTGGTGGGTATTGGTTGTAACTCCTATCAGTGTTACTCAAGGACACCACTGGCCTACATATCACCTCTCAGTCCCAGTGTATAAGACCTGGATCTCATTTCAATCTAACCATGGAAGGAGTCGACGCCGGACGGCGCTCTGTTGATGTTTCTGACGAAGGAAACGAAGGAGACGAGGAGGACAGTCATGGAGACACTGAAGCTGGCTTTCAGAAGTTTAAGACTCGTCAACAGAAACGCAAAATGAGGACCCAGGGAACATAAGAACATACGATCATAAGAATGGAGGAAACTGCAGTGGGCCTATTGGCCCATACTGGGTAGGGTGTGTCAATTTAGGGGGTGAACTGGCTAAATTGAAAATCGAGTAATTTGGTAGCAATTTATTGTAGTCTTTAAGCATGCAAAACAATATTCTGGCATAAATTTTTTTTTATAATAAGTCCTACCTACATCAAATGGATTTTTAAATGTACATATTTGTGAATTTATAACATAACCAGCGTTTGCACACATGTTACTGTTTCAAGTTTCAAATTATTATATTTTATTATCCGTAGTCTATTTGAAAGTAACCAATGCCTTCATACTCTCTTTGCTTTGGTTTCTTGTCATCAGTAGTCTGCTTGCTATTTGTGCTTTGATGTAACCTTCTCGCCTCTCGTGGCTGTAAACATGGCCCGCTGCTTCTGTGACCATTTTCACACATCTCTCCACACTTTGAGTGTGGGAAGGCCACTTCGGCACCTGCATTGGAGTCTCTTTAAGGTTTCTCAATTCTTGGCTAGTTAGACTTGTTGTCAATGGTGGCTCTAAGACTTCCAAACTCAAGTCAACCAATTCTGACAATTTGGTGGCATTGACGTTTATTGGGGGAACTTTTCTTGAATGAAACGAACAGTCTCCCAACTGGTCGTCATCTATTAGCGTTCCTCTAATCTTTAGAATGACTTCTACAGCCTCGGTTCGGAGATTGGTACATTGACTGCAAAGCATTGCTTGCAAAACTGCTTCTGATCGAGCATACCAAGCGGACCTTCTTGCCACAGGTAACACGATGTCCCTCACTACCTTCCTCTGTGTTCTTACTAGCTGCAATTGAAACAAAAGGTGATTGGGCCCATCCACCCACATAGGATTAAGTTTCACACTAAACCACTGGGGAAGATAAACTCCAATAATAAATTCAACAATTAACCTCAAATTCTTCAGCACTTTGCCCTTCAATTCGTGTTTGGAAATCCAAATCCTGCAGAAACGAAGAGCTGTAGTTAACCAACGGCTGTGACTGACAGGTCCAATCTCCAAGAGAGCCAATGACTGAGGCACTTCTCCTGATCTTATTGCTTGGGCAATACGATAAGCATAGGATTGATCTGTGCTGAGATCTTTGATGACTCCTTCAGACAACGCCGGAAGGGGAGGGCCAACTTCGACCTTTGGAAAGGTTGTATTTATTTCTAGTTGTGTTGCTTCATCCAGCATGATGCCAAGGGGACCTGACCACTTGTTGTTGCTCTTTGTAGGACCATCAAGTTCCTGGATGAGATGACGAAGAGGTAGCTCGCCTGTATGTAAATCACATACAATCCAAACAAGTCTTCTTCCTAGTTTTTTCTCTAAATGCGTCATTACACCCCCCTGCCATCCGGTGTTCACTGCAGTTGAATCTCCACCAACAGCCTGCAGTGAACTGCCAAGTCCTCTCTCCTGAACCCAACATAAAATATGATCAGCAATGACCTCTGCATGTTTCTTCCCTTCTACTTCAGTTTCGGGAGCAAAGTGAAACAAAAACCGACCACCAGGCTCAGAACAGACAGAGTAGTGTTCTTCTTTGATGAGACCTGGAAACTTTCTGTTCACTCCCTCTACTTCTAGCAAAACTTTTGTGTCATCTATTCTTCCATCAAACAAAAGACAGGAGAGCCCTCCCTCGCTTAAATCTTTTTCATGCTGATCAGATATTTCCTTCATTATTTTTTCTTGTGCTCTTCTAATTTTATTATGATCTATCACCAAAGATACATCCTCTCGGCTGATGAGGCCTGCATCTATCCAAGCGGCAGTTGCAATTTCTGCAGCCTCACGAAGTCCAGCATGGTGGCGAATACTAGCTAAAGCAATGTTTGAAATATTTCTTGTGTTGTATTTCATTTTCTTTGGTAAAGGTTCAGATGGCTCTTTGGAACTATCATCTGATGTTGCTTCCTGTTCATCAGAAGAACTATCAAAGAAGTGATAAACATCTTGACACAGCTCTTCCTCTCTTTGGATGGCTTCTTCACTCTTCATTTTCTTCTTTTGTTCCCTCTCTCGGATTTGTTCTCTCTTCTTGGCATTAGCAATCTGCTTCTTTGTTTCTGAATAATCTATTGAACCCATTTGCATACTTCCTTGGCCTTCTGCCTTTGTCCTCTGTGCCTTTATAAATTCAAGCTCTAAAACAGGGATCTTCTTTTCACGAGGACAACCACAATCAATGTGGGAATTATTTTCTCTCTTACCTGAGTGAGAACAGTTGGATTAAGAACATAATTGTATGGAGCACTTGCAGGTCAAAATGTCAAACAGAGTATCAAGTGTGTGCAGAAATTCATTTTTCCTGGCCAAGTTTCCTTTACCAAGTGATGTTTCAACTGCTTTGTGCCATAATTTCGTTAGTTTTAGCTCAATAGTTCGACACTGATTAATCACAGGTGGTTTGAATAGTGCATTAGCTTTTGTCCATTGATGCAGAAGAGGGACTATCATGTCATTTATGAGTTCTTTATCTGTATAGTTCCTTCTGTCCTTTGCATTTTTTTCTCGAAGGAGTAACCCTAATCTTAGTATGTCTCTCACTGTTGGAAGTTCTGATACAGGAAGCTCCTTCCCTTTACCAACTAGCAGGCTCAAGTGGGTTGACAACTGACTTCTTGTCTTCAATTTTGACATCTTCACACTATCTGACAAATAGAAAAATATTTCAATGTTTCATAATTCAATTGTTGTTTCAAAAAATATCAATTTGTTTATCAAAAATGCTGTAACAGAAATAATATAATAATTTCTTAGAACATAATGTTTTATACAATGATATAAGTAACTGCGACAATCAATATGCCCTACTTACAATAATTAAAATGTAGAATTCGTCTGGTAGAGTAGGTGCAAGTGCAATGAGAGCAAACCACCGTCTATGATATCTAGAAGGAGAGTGAGCCGGGCGCCTTATCCTCACGCTTGGTACAAGTCAAAACAAGAATTAAACTGTCCCACACGGAGAGCCTGTTCAAGTTCATGTTCTGACATGCATATTGTACACAAGCTATAGAACCATAAAATACTCCATAATCCATATGCTTACATGAGATTAGTTAATATCAAGTGAATAATTCTAATCAAGTCTCATTAATTTGTTGAAATACTGATATTTGAAACTTTAAGGTATAATTGATGTAGGTGAGGGTTATTTCAATTCATTTTTGTTTGCTAATCTCAAGTTTAGACATAAAGAGGCACAATACTTTGACTACCAAATTTGATTTTTAACATGTTGACAAAATTGACACACCCTAATACTGGGCCAATCTATGTTTGAAGCTATCGAGCGTATTCGAGTTAATGATGATATTTGGTAACTTCTTCCACTCATCCACTACTCTATTTCCAAACCAATGTTTACCTATTTCGCCCCTAAATCTAAATTTGTCTAATTTAAAGCCATTGTTACGAGTTTGCTCCTGGTTGAATAGTTTGAGTACCTTTGTGTTACGAACCCCGCCACCAATTGTCATGATCTACCTACCCAGCACAACGACCCACGCCATCTATTGTCTTGATCTACCTACCCAGCACCACGAGCAACGCCATCTAGGGACGAAACACGAGTATGACTCGTCTTAGTTACCACTCCCGGGTTTCCCTTCTCCATATCCTGGTTGTTGCGTCACCTCCTCAAAGTCTTCTTCGTCAGCTCCAATTCGAGGAGAGAGGACTTGGCTCTGGGAAGTGACCACAGGATCACCTATCCTGGAAACCTACGGCACAGTGACTACCTACCGTCTTCTACAATACTCAGCCTTACTCGTCAGCCATCTCAGCTCCGCACTTAAGTATTTGTAATCTTATATTGCCTCCCCCACGTCCACTTGCTTCAAATTATTGTATGTTGTATAAATATGTATATACTGTTAATGTTTAGGTTAAGTATGGTTAAGGGTAAATTGTAGATAGCTGAATATTTTGTTAAGGAATTTATGGTACTGTATTATACACAACAAAAACTCGCATCCTTTGTCTACCCTTTTATAGTCCGATTGTCTTTGTTTTGTTTTTTGTTGTTGCCTGTTGGGATCTGGGTAGGCTTTTAACTATATTCTAAATCCCCAACTCGTAACACTTTGTAATATCCCCTTTGTTCAGCCCTGACTTCCATATATACACCTCGATCATATCGCCCCTCACTCTACGTCTCTCGAGGGAGTGCAAAATAAGAAGCTTTAACCTATCTCTGTACTCAAGGTTCCTAATGCCCGGGATTAGTCTTGTCAATATCCTCTGAATTCTTTCCAAGGATTCTATATCCATTCTGTAATACGGTGACCAGAACTGAACTGCGTAATCCAAGTGAGGCCTCAAAAGCGCAAGATATAGATTTAAGATGACCTCGCTAGTCTTGTAACTAACGCTCCTTTGTATGAACCTAAGTACTTTATTAGCTTTGTTTCGAGCAAATACTCATTGTTTACTTGGTTTAAGATTCCTACTTATCATTACTCCTAAATCTTTATCGCAGTCGGAATTCTCAAAAACATCGTTGTTCATCTGGAATCTGGTTTCCCTGTTTACATCTCCGATACTGAGTACTTTACATTTGACCACATTGAATTTCATCTGCCATTTTTCAGACCATTCGAAAAATTTGTCTAGATCTTCCTGTAGTTTTGCGGAGTAATCGTCAGATTTAATTACTCTCTCTGTTTAAGTGTCATCAGTAAATTTACTTATGTTGCTGTCTACGCCGATGTCTATGTCGTGTATGTATATAATAAATAATAATGGACCGAGTACTGAGCCTTGGGGAACTCAACTAGTGACATTGCTCCAATGGGATTTAGTGCCGTTAATGCTCACTCGTTGTTTCCTGTCCTGTAACCATGCACTAATCCATTTTAGAATATCTCCTTTAATGCCATGAGCCTCCACTTTTCTTATTAGTATTTCGTGGGGGACTGTCGAAGGCTTTGCTAAAGTCGAGATTTACCATATCATAATTGTGCCCCTCGTCCACTGATTCGAAAACAGATGAAAAGAATGTTAATAGATTAGTTAGACATGAACACCCGCTTGTGAAGCCATTTTGGGAATCATTGATCAACTTGTGCTTCTCCAGGTTATTTCAAATAGAGTTTGAAATGATTGCTTCCAGTAATTTGCTTACAATTGATGTTAGACTGATTGGTCGGTAGTTAGAGGATTGTGATCTATCTCTCTTCTTAAAGATCTCTATTACATTCCCTATCCTCCAGGATTCTTGTACTACACCCGTTTTTGAGGACATGTTAAACAACTTTGCTAAGGGCATACTAAGCTCTTCTTTACATTCCTTTAATATTCTGGCACTATCTCATCGGGATCTGGTGACTTATTTGGCTTAAGTTTGTCTATTTGCTAACTAACATCGTTACTAGTCACTAAAATTTCGCTTAATTTATTTTCTTCGCTATCTCTGTATAGAGTCGGTGCCACAGGCATCATGTTTTAATTTTCGGTGGTGAAAACTGTTGAAAAATGTTTATTTAGATTATTGCTCATTTTTCCGCCGTTATCAGTTAGCTCGCTGGTATCTGACTGTATTGATCCAATCTTTTGTGTTTAGTTTGATACATTTAATAGAATCCCTTGGGGTTTGACTTCGCCTCCCTTGCTATCTTCAGTTCATTATTCGCGTTTGCTTTTCTTATCTCAGTCTTAACCCTACCGGCCAATACCTTATAATAATCTCGAAGGTAAACTTCACCATGATTTATTCTCCTACCTATAGCCTTCCTTTGTCCAATAATATTCTTTAGATAATTATTTATCGATATAGGGTCATTGTTGTTTGATCTGAGTTTTCTGAATGGCATGTTCTACCTTTGTGCATTAAGTAACTCATTATTTAAATCGTTGTGGAACTCGGCAACCTCGTTATCAGGTCTCCCGGTAAGGTGAGGTCGCCCTCTGTGGGTACATTGTAAGAGGTCACCTCATGTGAAGTCATGTAGTTCACCCCCAAGCGTGATATCCCTTCTCTTAGCTGCCTCTTCAAATTATCAAAGTTTGCCCTTCTGAAATCTGGGACTTTAGTGGAATTTTCCTTGCGGCTGTCCTCAAATTCTAACTGGAATCTAATTAATTTGTGATCGTTGTTCGCAAGTTCGTTCCCTACCCGGACATTACTAATGAGGTTTTCTCTGTTTGACAGAACTAAATCCAGTATATCATTACCCCGGGTGGGTTCGGTTATATGTTGGCTTAGGAAACAGTCCTGGATTCTTTCAAGAAAATCCTCTGATTCTGAGCGACCCGTAAGGTCAATCCAATCTATTGGGCTAGAGTTAAAGTCACCTACTATACAGACTTTGCTATGTATGGAAGCCCTGCTCATTTCATCCCAAATAAGTGGCTCATTAACACTATCAAGATTAGGAGGTCTATATATTACCCCTGTGATTACTTTTCCCTACCATCGATTAGTTCTATCCAAATTGTTTCTGTATTCCGTTCTGTTTTTATTATCTTATTTATTTCACACTTCAGATTTTCCCTGATATAAATTGCTACTATGCCTCCTTTCCTTATCTGCCCATCGGTATGGAATAACTGGTAACCTGCAATTTGGTATTCCACAGGTAAGTCACGTGAGTCTAGGTTTATCCATGTTTGGTGAATGCTATTATATCCATTTTTTCCGTAAATGCCAATGCCCAGATTTCATCTATATTGTTTCTCATACTTCGACTGTTTGTGTAGTAGACATTTAAGTTAGTAGTGTTCTGAATCCTCTCTTTGTCGCTATTAGGTTTTAACTCCCTGCCTAATTTAGTTTTGCCATAATTCCTAGCACTATTTCCCTGTAACTTTTCACTTTGCTTACCCGTTTCCACTGCAGTCTCCTCCACCCTTGTGCTCATACGTTCTCTTAATAGTTTAAGGAATTCAACATCTTTTGAGCTGCCCCCTCGAGAGAACCAGCCAGGTTTGCCACCCCATCCCAAGCATAAAGGTCCCTTCTGCTGTAGAAGTTGTCCCAGTTGTCAATGAATGGGACTGATATTGACTTGCAATATCCGTCAAGAAGGCCGTTGACACCAACTGCCCACATATGATAGGGATCCCTCCTTTCGACCTAACACGTTCTATAGCTGTCTTGAACTTATCAAGAAGCTCCTTACGCCTATACCGGCCAATATCATTGCCTCCTGCACAAAGGCAGATAATGGGTTTGTTCCCATTACCAGACAAGATATTATCCATCCTGCCAACTATATCCCCCACCCCAGCTCCTGGCAAACACACCCTCATCCTATTTTTATTTTTACCACAAAAAGCTCTGTCCAGGTACCGTACCTGCGAATTGCCAACAAGTAAGGTTTTTGTACCTTCCTTGTCAGCCTTGTCCCTGAATATGCTAACGTCCAATTCGTCAATCAAAGGACTGAATGAGTTGGTACACTTACCTGTTGTTTTCGTATCCTTGGTGGGTTTTTTCACCACCTTGGTGTGTTTTTTCACCACCAGCTTGGTCGTCCCTCTCCCCACAACCTTCCATTCGCCTGAGTTTTCGTCAGACAAGGGCTTTCCTTGTCTCGTTTCCTCCTTCATCCTCGCTATCCCTTCCTTTAGTTTCAAGTTTTCTTCCTTGGTCCTCTCGAACTCTGCCCTCAGAAGGGCACAGCCCTGTTCACAAGTAACACTAGCCAATGCTGACAATTAATCCCCGGGAGCTAAGCCTGCCGTGGCCTTTCCTCTAGTGAGGCCAGAAAGGAAGCAGAGTAGAGCCAATAGGCGCATCCCTACCATTGCTCCCCAGGCTAACTACCTACGCCTTGCCTTCCCCGAGAACACAACCAATTTGATGAAGATTAAGTGGTTGAGAGCCCTAAATGAGGAATATCGCATGACTAAGCTGAATGTTGTCATGCCAGGTAGTGCCCCTTATTTCGTCTGTGTAGGCCTCGAGGAGACGGATGCTATCCAACGCTTCATTGATGGAAGGGTCGGCTCACTACATCTCATTAAGCGAGATGAACCTGTCCGACCCCCCAAAATTGAAGGAATACCTTGTCACCCACTTCCGGGCGTCCACAGAGCAAGAAGACTTTATAAGGATGGTGCACAACTTAGTTGGATCATCATTGTTTGGAAAGGAAGGAACCACCTCCTGAGGAATACTGCTTCTCCGGCATGTATGGTACCCCTAGCAACATCAGTCAGTGGACTCCTCCCTCTGTTGTGTGCTACAACTGCTTTGGTGTCGATCATGTGGCGAAATACTGTCACAAGACAGCCACCTGCTGCATCTGCGCAGGAATGCATAGCACGAGGAGCAGCCCCACCAAGGAAGCTGTCTCTCAGTAGAGGAGAGAGCAGGCTCCCCCACCTGGGAGGGAGTGTCCCAGGTGCAGGGAGGAGGGTGTGACAGCCTGGCACCCAGGTTGTCCTGGGAGGCCGCCTCCACCCACAATAGCGCTCCCACTCAGTGATGCCAACAGCAACACTACCGGGTCGCCTCCAACGCCTGAAATCAACAGCCACACCTCCCCACCCAGGTGACAGTGTCCCAGGTGCAGGGAGGAGGGTGCGACGACCTGGCACCCCGGTTGTCCTGGTTGGCCGCCCCCACCCATAATAGCGGTCCCACTCAGTGATGCCAACGCAGCCGGATCGTCTCCACCACCTGAAGTCAACAGCCACAGTGACTCTCCTTCGTTTGCCATGCAGGTCAGGTTAAAGCCTGTCAAGTAAGTGTATCAGTGAACAATGGCAGTGATAGTGTCAGTGGAGCTTCTGAAGGAGCTGGTGCCTCCTCTCCTAATGATGGATGCGAACTTGAGGGTGAGTAGCCAGAGCGAGACCGATAGTGATGGAATCATGAATGGGGAGAATGAGCCCCAGACTACCAGCGTGGTCTCTTTAATAACCCCAGGTCTGAAAACTTTCCATAACCCTGTACTTCTTCCAATAATTACGGAGGATGAACTCGCGGGACTCATGCAGAAACCTGTGTATAAAAATCCTACTGGAATAAGGGTTGTGAGGCGCATTATCAAGAACTCCAGGGGTGATGAATTTGAAACGGTTAACGTATTGGTCAGGTTGATCTATGAAGCCAACGTGCGACTCTCTTAGTTTCATTTCATGGAACATCCGGAGCATTAACCACAGAATTAATGACCTTCAATGGTAATTGGTTTACAAAATCCTTACACGTGCAGCACCCAGAAGAAAACTGCACCCAGGACAGCTGGGTTTACAGCATACAATAGTGGAGCAGGAAGTGGCCTGTTCACTTATGTAAAGAATGGTCTGGTCTGTAAATGGATCAAAACTCACAATGATGAAAGTATTCACTATCAACAATCTTCAGTAAAGACAGCAAACAGTCAATTTTTGCTGTATAACATCTATGTTCGGTGTAATGAGCTGCGAGCTGACGTGTTACCAAAGCCATTACGTAACAATGCTATGCTGTGTATGGGTGACTTTAACTCTCGTCACATTGCCCTCGGTGAAGTCCAGTGTAACTCTAATGGGAGGGTGTTTGTGAATTCATCAATAATCATAAAATCACTGTATACGACACAGACAAAGTGACACATCTGATGGGGGACAGACTTGATTATGAGATTGGGTATAACCTAGTAGACAGTAATGTCAAGGCTAAGGTCATCTCAAACCACCTAGTCAGTGATCATTATGCAATACTTACTGAATACACTGTTGCTGATGTCAAGTGTGAACCCCATCCTAAGCTCAGAATAACATCCCAGATAATCATAAACTGCACTTCAAGGCCTACATCCACAGATGGTATGCTGGATATACACCTGGGTCAGTGGATGAATTTTGCTGTGATCTTGTAAATGCCATTACCACATATTATACCACCTGGGAAAAGTCAAGGAGGAAGGGGGGCAGCACTAAACCACCCCTCTGGACACATGACCCCATCCTCACCAAAGGAGGAGAGAAGGGAGAACAGCTTGGCAACACCAATAAGCAAAATAAAACTAGTGATAACCTCCTGGCATTCCTCAAAGCTAACAGAGCATTTCGTGAACTCAAAGGTCAGGTGAGAAACACCTATTGGGAACAATTCTTACAGGGGATTAATAGAACAACCACTCTAGCAGAAGTGTGGAACAAAATTAGAGCCATTACCAAGTCACCCACCCAGTCCAACTTCATCACAGCCCTGCAGAATATGCTGACATGCAATTAGACCAATGGTCTAGTGTGTCACAAATCACTTCCCTGCTTCCTGACATACAGCAATATCTTAAAACCACACACATTAATAGGGGTTTCAATATTGAAATAGCCTTTTCCTCACTAGACTTTACCGACCAGTTTCCTATAACGCACCACGAACTAACAACAGCACTAATGAAAGGTGAGTCATCCTCCCCTGGTGAGGATGGCATAACCTATAACAAGCTGAGATTGTTAAATAAGATCCCTTACCATCCACTGCTTGACCTGTATCAAATGAGCCTCACACAGGGTATTCTGCCTAAGACATGGACTCATGGAAACATAGTACCAATCCCTAAAATTAACTCTCTAAATTTCAGGCCAATTTCACTCACAACCAGTATGTGTAAAGTCCTTGAAAGAGTTGTTCTCAACTGTCTCATGTTTCGAGTCAAAGACAAACTGGCCCCTAATCTGTATGGGTTCATGCCCGGGCACAGCAAACAGACATGCTTTGCAGAATATCACTCAAAAGACAAGACACAAACAGCCTTCATAGACCTTAAATCAGCTTTTGATGTTGCTAATAGAGACATTATACTTGAGCAACTAGCTAATTTTGGCATCTAAGGTAACCTCCTGACATGGATAAAGGGTTATCTGCCCAACAGGTATGCCAGTGTTCTGTTTAGAGGAGTCAAAAGTGCCAGAATGAGATCATTTGAGCTTGGCACACCTCACGGAGGAGTGTTAAGTCCTATGCTCTTTAATATACTGATGCACAAGCTAATTGCTGACATTCCAGCTCAGCCAAACGAGGCTGTAATATGCTATGCTGATGAAATCTACATTATGACAGAGACTAAGCTCAGGCTCCAAGCCTTGCTGGGTGTATTTGCTCGAAGGACTGTGGAACGTGGTCTCATAATATCTGTTGACAAGACGAGGGTCCTCAATCCTCGTTCTGCTCACCCTCTTCCTCTTGACTTTAACATTAACAGCATGCCCTTGGAACTATGTAGCTCTTATAAATATCTTGGAATTTGTCAGCAACCTTCGTGCCAAACTAATGCAGTGCATTAAACCCCTCAGAACCCTTGTTGGTAAGGGCTATGGAATTAACATCACTTATGCTCGTACTTTCTATCTTCTCTTCATTTGTTCTGTAGTTGACTATTATGCTCTCCGCCTTGTGACTATTCCGCCTAAACAACTCAACAGCCTTGAGGTAGTGCAAAATGAAGCCATGGGCATCATTCTAGGATGCCCAAAATCAACCAGAATTGTAAACATGAGGAACGAGCTCGGAATGCCCTCCCTGTCTGAGAGGATAGCTCTGCTTAATACCATGCCTTGTGTCAAAGTTTTGAAAAACAATGGTCCCCAAACTACAGCTCAAACTAAGTTGATATTCTATCTAAGTAATCCCGACTATCTCGCTAACCTTCCACAAAAGACTCTCTTAGGGGCGTGGCCGTGACCTTGGCCTGTCCAATGCTGTACTTAAAAACATTCAAGTCAGAATCATGAACTCTGATCTAGAAGAACTGAGAAATGCAGTTGTAGCATAAGTAAATAAGACAAATTTTGTGACGAGAGGTACCGGTATGGCCAGCATAAGGACAGAACCAGACAATGTGATGTAGTCGTGACCAGAATTAGGCTAGGATACAGACACATCTGGCAAGTTAGTAACGCAGTACCAGTACCGGAACACTCAGCATGTAAACTTTGTGATAAACCTTTATAGCAAACACTTGAACACTATATTATTGAATGTGACACTGTCAAAGACTTCAGGCCACCTGGCTTATTGTGTCATGAACTTTGTAATTACTACATTGAATTTGCGGTGCTTGGGGACATTCTTGCTGTTTATCCCAAATTTACTAGCCCACACTGATTAGTCTTCAATTAGAATATGAAGTCCAATGTATATGAACCACTGTCTTGCATGGCAGCAAACAGTGACATCACCCACATGACTCTGACCTATATATACTGCTAATGAATACGACGCATTTCTTTGTGTACGAACCTCTGTCCTGCATGGCAGTGAACAGTGACATTACCCACATGAATCTGACCTATATATACTGTACTGTCAATGAATATGATGTATTTCTTTGTGTACGAACTTCTGTCCTGCATGGCAGTGAACAGTGACATCACCCACATGAATCTGATCTATGTACAGTATATATGTGTAGGTATGTGTATGTATATATATATATATATATATATATATATATATATATATATATATATATATATATATATATATATATATATATATATATATATATCTTGATAAAATCACACGGGAAAATGGTTTTTAAGGTCACCCTGTATATTTAAGCCTCTCTCTGTCCATGTAATCCGGTTGCCTCTGAAAATGTCTTGAATAAAGACGAAAGCTAAGGTGCTCCGTTGTTTCCATTTTCCCGTGTGATTTTATCAAGATTTATCTTATCCACGTTTTCATTGTGGATTTACATGAAATATGGAACTTACACGTCTCTCTTACGCTGTGTCCTTAATCTGTCAACAACATCCTCATCTTCGCCCCATCTACCGTAACTACAAGAAGAGTTTGCTGAAGGCTCATAGTCTCAAAACAAGTTGAAGTTTTTGAAAGATTGCAGAGATGATAAAATTGTTCCCAAGTCCTGTCTTCCAAGTAGACTAAGAAATCTGGACAATCAAGCATTCTCTGAGTTGGATAAGGTGTTGCTAGATTCCCTTATCAAGAGTTCAAGTGATAGTGTGAAATTAGCCTTCAAACACAGTGCTCAGTGTAAAATACTTATGCAAAACAGTGTTTGTGTTGATAAGTGGCACACCATTCGTGATTTTGTATATCAACTTCTTAGTGAAACTGACAAAGCCCAAAAAAGAAGGTTAAATGCCAAATTAAATACATTGTTTGACGAGAGTTACTGGACCACATTGAGTGATCCAAATTTGTTCATAAACTTATCATCTTATGATCTACAGACAAATGAGAAACTTGTTCTTGGTTTTGGTAGGAAGTTTTCTATCACTCAACGGTGTGTTAATCCGCTTACTATTGCTAAAGGTTTAATCAACCTGGAAAAGAATAAGTCGCCAGATGTTACAAATGAAGATATTTCCATAGCTAAAGGCTGTATACATTGTGTTTTACATAAGAAATTTGTTTCAAACATTCCAAAAAGATTTGAAACAGCCTTGATAAACTTGAAAAGAAATAAGAATATCCATATTACCAAGGCTGATAAGTCTAATGCTATTGTTATTTTGGATAAAAGTGACTACAATGATAAGATGAATTCATTACTTAGTGATGAAAGCACGTATTGTGAGCTTACGAAAGATACCCCTGGAAAATATTAATAAGTTATCTAATTCCAAAATGAAGATGTTATTGAAAAAGAACCCCGATCTCACTAAACAGCTCTCTCAAATCAATCCCACTTTACCTTATATGTATGGATTGATCAAAACACGCAAGCTTAACAATCCATTGCGTCCTATCGTGAGTTCTGTGGGTTCTGTTACTTACAAATTATCCAAGTGGCTGGTAAAGATGCTATCCCCTCTTACAGGCCAAATATCTAATTCACATATACACAATAGCAGTGATTTAATTGATAAACTCAAGAAACACAATGAACCTTGCGAATTAATAAGTTTTGATGTAAATTCACTGTTCACTAGAGTACCTGTGAAAGACTTACTTTCATTTCTTAAAGATAAATTACAACTCTTAGATTTAACTATTGAACATGATACTTTCCTGAAATTGATAGAGTTATGCGGAACTGACAATGTGTTTAGAGCAAATGGGAAGTTCTACAAGCAAATATTTGGCATGAGCATGGGTAATTGTCTTTCTGCTCCTCTAGCCTGTATTTATATGGAGTTTTTGAGTCTAGATTACTACCCAATATAGTGGACTTTATTCCTTCATGGTATAGATATGTAGATGATGTTCTTTGTCTTTGGCCTAGAAACAGTGACCCATTGGAATTTTTAGACAAGCTTAATGATATTGTTCCAAGTATCACATTCAAAATTGAAAGAGAAATAAATGGATTCCTTCCATTCCTTGATATGCTTATCATAAGAAATGGTCAAAACTATAAATTTAAGGTACCTATATAGAAAGCCCACACAGGTAGACAGTTTCATTCACTTTTTATCGAATCACCTTGAGTCTACCAAAATGTCAGTTTTTTCTGCTATGTTCTTAAGATGTCTGCGTATTTGTGACTCTGAATTTATTGACGATGAATTGAAACACATTCGTTCCATTGCACAGAAACTCGGGTACCCTTCTGTGTTTGTTGATCGTTGTTTTAAAAGGGCTAAAAAATCCTTTCATTCCTCTCAAACCAGACAAGTTCCTACACTTAAGAATATTTTGACTCTGCCCTATCGTAATGAATTTGTCCCGTTAGTTCGGTCCCTCAAGCTTCTAAATATTAATGTTGTTTTCAAGTATGACTCAACCATTACCAATATGTTAATAAGGAATAGCCCAAGTTTGAATGTAAATGGAAGTGTTTATTGTATTCCATGTAGCAAATGTAATTGTAATTATGTAGGACAGACAGGAAAAACACTGCAGCTCAGAATCAAACAACATAAGTATAATATCAGAACAGCATCTGAAAGCAGTGCCTTGTTCGTTCATGTTAGGAATAATAATCACCCCATTGCTTGGGAAAAAAGCTTAGAAGTATTTAAATCATCTTGTGTCACAGAAAGACTTCTGGTTGAAGCTAGTTTGATTAAGGAATTAAAATCAATAAACCTTAGTGATGGTCAGTTCAAAACTGATAATATGTTACATAAATTTATTTGTCAGTGGCCCAAGGTTAAAAATGCTTTGAAAACCTTTGATCTAGATGTATGATAGTTATTTTGTGGGTCCCTTATTTTTGACCTGACCTGACTAGTCACGTCACCCCCCTTCTCTTAAGCTCCTCTACGTGTGTGTTGGTGTGTGGATTAGTGGATGACATCATTATGACCTGACCTCATGTTTTTAAGGTCACCCTGTATATTTAAGCCTCTCTCTGTCCATGTAATCCAGTTGCCTCTGAAGATGTCTTGAATAAAGACGAAAGCTAAGGTGCTCCGTTGTTTCCATTTTCCCTTGTGATTTTATCAAGATTTATCTTATCCACGTTTTCCTTGTGGATTTACATGATATATATTTTATGAAAATCCACAATGAAAACGTGGATAAGATAAATCTTGATAAAATCACACGGGAAAATGGAAACAACGGAGTACCTTAGCTTTCGTCTTTATTCAAGACATCTTCAGAGGCAACTGGATTACATGGACAGATGTCTTGAATAAAGACGAAAGCTAAGGTACTCCGTTGTTTCCATTTTCCCGTGTGATTTTATCAAGATGATATATATATATATATATATATATATATATATATATATATATATATATATATATATATATATATATATATATATATATATATCATGTAGATCCACAATGCAAATGTGGATAAGATAAATCTTGATAAAATCACACAGGGAAAAGGAAAACAGTGGAGCACCTTAGCTTTCGTCTTTCTGTGTGTGTGTTGTTTAACATGTCCTTAAAAAAGGGTGTAGTACCAGAATCATGGAGGATAGCGAATGTAATACCGATTTCAAGAAGGGAGATAGATCACTATCCTCTAACTACCGACCAATCAGTCTAATATCAATTGTAGGCAAATTACTGGAAGCAATCATTTTAAACTCTATTCGAAATCACCTGTGTTTCCACACTCATACAATCTGTCTCAGTTTAAAAATCTGTTTTTTTGGCATCTTCGTGGTGTAGATTAATATAATCTTTTCCTTTTCTATTTTTAATTAATTATATTCTTATTTTTTCACCCTCGAGTCCCCGATGTGGGTCGATGACCTGTGCCCGGGTGGGCTATTCCCCGTAAAAAAAAAAAAAAAAAAAGCAGCCGCTGGCGTACATTGCCACTGTGTGCAATGCAAAGTTTATGGTCTTCACTAGGAATTATTTTAAACAGTAAATATTCATGTAACAGCAAAAAAAAATCGCTTTGGTAGCACAAGCTAATCTCCAAACATCACGGAACTGGGCCCAATTAGTAATCTTACTGATATCTTCATAGGGTGTTATGTTTCGGGCTTTCTACTTCGGGTCTTCGTGATCAATTAAGTTGCAAGCATCAATGGGGGTTGTGCCCGAAGATTTACTTTTTGTTAACTCTCTACTGTTTGAAAACCATATCTCTACAGATTTTAATTCTCTCGAAAATAATGGATACTTTAAGCCAAGGCTAGCATATGTGTGACTTATAACCTGTGTGGGAGGACTGGATGAAGGTGGACCAGACACTGGGGTAAACATATCTGAACTTACACTTCTTTTGCATAGTCTCTCAATTAGCTTCAATAGTTTAGGTAACAACCGAGGTAAACATGACGATTTCGGCCCAAGATTATAACCATGTGACAAATGGTAACAGGTAGAAGTGTAGGAATATCAGTCTACAACACTGTTAAAATTATCTGCAAAACCATATTTAATTGTCAACCCTCTTCATTATTAATAAATAAATACTAATCACTTCACATGACATATTAATTTTAATTACTACCGTAGGTATTGAGACCTGAAGAGGCTAGAGCGCGATGAAGGAAGGGCGTAGGCGGAGAAGCAACAGCGGCGCGGCTCCTTGAAACTGCTGACTTTGTCACACCTTTTAATGACGTCCAAACACGTCGCTCTCTGTGTCACTGATCATGTAGTGGTAGATCCCTGCCACCACAGGTGAGTCGGGGAGGAGGCGAGAATGCTTCTCACTGCTACTGACGGCTGCACTCACCACACGACGGACGCTTAGTTCGATGATGACTAACAGGTGTGGGGTGTTGCGGAGGCTCTTTTTGCAACCAAGGCCTGTTCTGTTCCTTGCAGGAAAAATTACAACCATAAACTGATAAAAATCTTGCAGGAATCACAACTGCAAACTGTGGAGTATGGACACTGGTATGCGAACTGTAGATAAGTGAAGTTGACGATTGCTCATCGGAGGTTGTTGTGAATCCCTTACATCTGGCACCATTTGTGATTGTCCCTCCCTTGTTGCATGGGACCCGTATGTGCAGGACACAGACACAGTATAACTGTAGATGAAGATTTCTGTGAGAACAATTACTTCCATAGATTGGAGGCGTGGCGAGCGGTAAACGGGTCCTTGTCGAAATCTTCACTGTAATATCTTTGTTAGCTGTTAAGAATCTATAGTTTAAATAAGTATCACAGCTCACAAATTAAGTTCTTCAATAAGGGTATGGAGGAAAACACCTATATTATACAAAATGGGGTATCTATTTTC